>LR749760.1:1409533-1726303 GCA_902729485.2 Mus minutoides
AAAGAGAGAGAGAGAGAGAGAGAGAGAGAGAGAGAGAGAGAGAGAGAGAGAGAGAGAAGGAGGATGGGCCAAGCAGCTCCTTTTATAGTGGGCTGGGCTACTTTGCCATTGCCAGGTAACTGTGAGGAGGAGCATACCTGGCTATTTAGAGTCAGGTAACTGTGGGTATGGAGTCTAGTCAGTATGCCAGAAGCCTGGGATATTGTCTGTGTGACTTATAGTCAAAGAATTATGGAGTTGGGGCTCTGTGGTGCCAGGCACCTGTCTCTGGGAACATGGCTCACTGTTCAGTCCCTTGTAGAGTTTTCTACTAGGCCTCTACTGGGTCACCGGAGCAAGCCTCATTCAACCAAAATAGGCTGCCTTTCACGGCCCCACACCCACGGCCTGGGTTCAACAGTTTCTCATGACTTTAATTTTTTACAGTTTTTTTTTTGGTGGGTTGGGGGAGGGGGATATGCAGGCATATGCATGCCATGGCACGTATGTAGAAGAAGACACTCTCAGGTATCCATCACATCTTGCCTCCCACCTTGTATGACATAGAATCTCTTGTTCCCCACTGTGTTACACCAGGTTACCTGGCTTACAAGTTTTAGGCTACTCTCCTATCTCTGTCTCCCATTTCATCTTAAAATGGCTAGGGTCACAGGTGTATTTTACCCACCCTGGGTTTTCCATAGGTTTTGGGGCTCGAATGCAGGTCCTCATACCTACATGACATGGGCTTTGATTTTACCCTCTGAACCCTCCCTCTCCAAATTCCTCTTACTATTTTAAAACAAAGACTCCACCAGCTCCCAGTCATGCCTGCTGGCCTGATTCCTCCCTCTGCATTGGCAACGCTAGCCTTCTTCTCATCTCTGGCTGGCCATGCTCTGCTCCCAGAGGTCTTTCACAGGACCTCTTTATCGGCTATTCCTTTTGCCTGGGTTGCTCCTGGAGGGTATAATCAACATCTGATTTTTGTTTATTCTTGAGTCCAGCATGGGTTTATAGTAGGTACACAGTTAATATTCATTGAACTCATTGAAATAAGTGAGTTAAAGTTTAAGAATATCACAATAAATAATAAAAGAGTAAACAATAAGAGCTAATTTTATTTGATGCTAGTTGTGGATCAGCAGCCATGTTTTAAAACACTTTTCTTACATCATCTCATATCTATTCTGCATATTAAGCTAGGAAAGGCAAGGCCTGCTGGTCCTAGCATAGGTCTAAGGGGTGGAGGAGGAAGGAAGAGGAAGAAGTGGAGGAAGAGGAAAGAGACCTGCTAGCAGATGACAGAAGTCAGAACATGAAGCACTTGGTGGAGGAGACGAGAGGAAACCCCAGCAGGAAGGCAGGATAGCACTCCAAGTGTATCTGCAGACATTGGCAGTGGTCTCATGGAGGAGCCCAGCACGAGGGCTGAAGGAACAGCAGGAATCATCTGCAGGAAATGTGTGGAATGTTTCAGAAAAGGGAAGCAACAGAGCCAGAATTTAGGACAAGGTAATAAAGAAAAGAAGGGAGAAGGGAGATAGGGGTGGGGGTGGCAGGAAAGACATGGGCCAGCTGCTCTGCTAGCTGGAGGCCTCAGAGTGGACAGCTCTGAGTAATATATAGTTCCTATGTGCATGTGAGTCTTAATGGAATGGAGTCAGGCAGAGAGTAGGGAAAACAGATAGGCGATTGTTCCTGTTTCCACAGAGGGAATGGGTACTCAATCCTGATCATGTCAAGTAAGATATCAAAGGGAGGAAGAAGGCTAGAACCCTTGGAGCACACCTGCCCTGGGGAGACAGAAGGAGGACAGGGCAGACAAGAACACGGCATTAGCAGTGGCTGTGATAAGTGTTAGTCTGACAAAGTCCTGCCTTTTACCTTTGTATGAGTGAGTGGTGTCAGGGGAAACAGAACAGAGTCCAATGACAAGGCTGGACACAAGCAGTATGGATATCAGACCTTGTGGTATTCTTACCAGAAAGGGCTAAGGAAAGACTTCATCATAGGTCTGGGAGAACATTGAGGGGTGTGTGTGTACATGGTCCTTTTAGCTGTAAACTAAAACTTGAAACAATTTCCTAATCACTGATGGACCCTAATATGTCCAAGTTCTAAGTCTCCCAGCCCATAGCCTGGATACCACATATGACTAATTTCCGCAGCATCAACCTTCCACGATATCATGATATCATACTACCATCCATGGCTCTGCCTAGTGCCCCCAGCCCCAGGACACCTGGGTCCTTTTGGTATTCAGACACCGATATTCAGACTCTTCCTCGTCTCCTCTAACTTCAGAAAGTCCCTGGGACACTGCTCCAGCACCGTCTCTGTCCTACCAGACTCATGCAATTTGGTCCTGCCTTGCCTTGAGGAAGGCTGAGCATAAGGGACAGCTTAGCAAACACGGATTCTGCTTACATTTTGACCTATGCATTTATCCTTCTGTATTGGGCAGCCTAGGACTCTAGCCTGCAGATACTATGTGTACAGACCCCTCTCCAACAATGCAAAGTGTTAGCAATCTAGGAAACCCACATGCATTGAGTTACATGCACACCCTACTATGAATAATAATGTAAGATTCTTCTTCCCTTAATGACATCAAATGATCTACTCAGTCAAACTCTGCTTATGTCTGGGTATGAAAGTAGGGAGGGCATCTGGCCTGGTTTGGGGTGCACACATAATAAGGTAACACTCTGTTTCCAAGTGGACTTTGGGAAAGAATCCTGTACTATTTTATTACCTTGCATAATTGGGTATATATGCACATTTCTACCTGGCTGGGCCTTCAGAGAGATGCCGTCCCTAGAAGGTCAGCTAAGCCATGACTCCCTATAGCATGCTCCCAGCATTGTGTACATCTCTGTATCTCCTTATCAAGACTAGTTCAGAGGATTGGTTGTTTGATAATGTACTTAATGTCTGATTCTCCTGCCTGACTAATTCTGAGAGAATAGGAATCTAATGAAATGCAGCCAAGCACATGCAATGTGCTCAGTAAACACCTGTTGAATAAATGAATGAACAAACGAATGATGGATAAGACTATGGCTCAAAGATCACACAGCTAGCAAAATGCTGAATCAGTGCATCAGCATTCAAATCATCTGCTCTGTAGAGGCTTCAGGTCAGGTACATTAGGAAACAATTCTTAAAGGGAAATGAACATGTCCTGGGATCTACAGTAGAGCTGCTCTTCAGGAGGCAGAGGGGTGGGAAAGGCCATGAAGGTATTAACAGGGGGGATAGGAAAAGCCAAGAAGATATTCTAGTATGTCAAGGAATGTAGGTTTGTTGAAGATTTTGGGAGGCTTGGCATAGGACAGGAATGCCAAGCATGCTTCTAAACTATTAAACATTGTTGAATAATTTGGCATTGTATGATGAGCCGTTTCTGTCAACATGGAACATCCAGCCCTCCAGTTGGCTGAGAAAAGAGCAGGGCTGGTTTAAAAAAAAAATCACCAGATCTCTTGGGCAGCTAATGCATCTGATTTTAATGTCTACCACACGGCTTTGGAGCTGGGTTTATTCACTTCACATGTGCCTGCTAGAATTGGTTAGGTAGTCTCTCCCGTAGGACACACATCCTTCACCGGCATGACATACAGATTTCTCCGGAGGGAAAATGAAGCCCAGGAAGCATTGCAGAGAACATGGACTGAATCACTTCGGGCAACCTGCTTACTGTGGGCTGAAACCACGGGATCTCTCCTGTTCTGAATGGTACTTTCTGAACTCCTATCCTTCTCTGTGATTTCCACCTGCACTGTGATTTATCTCACTTGCCCCAGTCCTAATATCTTACATGGAGTAGATCTGGCCTGGCCACCTAAGATCCTCTGGCCCTCTTGTGTCTGCACTCTTGTGTCTGTCTCCGGAACTGACATCAATCAGTACTATACCACTGTTATAGAGTTACAGGGCTTCTGTAGTTTTTGGTTGGCACCAAGAGTCAATTCTAAGTTGGTCTAAAAGGCTGGAGATGGAGTTACCAGACTAAATGTTCAGCAAATGTGGGCAGAGTATACCTTGTGGGAGGAGGAAGTTGATTTCATCTTTTCAAGAAGAGCTCACACCAAGACTCTTTCTGTGAAGGTTCGTTCTGCTGACTGCTCGAGGTTTGCTCATCAAATTTTAGAGGATGGCTTTGTCATATGTGTGTTAGCTAGCTTCTCATCGCTGTGACAAATACCCAAGAGAAATAATTCTAAAGGAAGAAAGATTTGTTTTGACTCATTGTCTCAATATTTTCCATCCAAGGTCTCCTAGGTTGATAGCTTTTGTCTAAGGCCAGGCAGAACACCATAATGACATTAGTGTATAGCAGAGATGCTCATCTTTTCTTTGGTGGCCAGGATGTAGTGAGTGACCAACTTGTTAAAGTCAGGCTCTACTTCGGAAAAGTTTCCCTTACTTCTAATGGCATAAAGTTATGAATTTGTTAGTGATCAATCCATTGATTAGGTCAGACCCCTCAGGATCAGATAACTTCAGCATTCATCATCTGAGTACCAGGTCTTCAGAGCGTGAGACTTTATCAAATCCACATTGCATGTAAAGATTAACATATACATAGTAGCTGTGAATCAATCTACTATTGCTATATTTTTCAATATGCTAGAATCCACCAAATAGAAACATCCTTAGATCACATGAATGATAAGAGAAACAATATTAATAAACTAGGGTCTGGATATCCTAGGGGAGTTAATTTCAACAAAGAAATGGATGCATAGGAAGAAGTGATAAAAGAAAGGAAGCCATCAGCCAATTAGAGGCACTGGATAGGTTCTCACTGCAGACAACTTCTTTATTGTGGAAGCCATAGCCCTAGGAACATGCTTAAACATGCTGTCTCCAAAGTCCATCAGACTGTTGGACATTATCATATACCATGCACCTTATGTCAAATCCTGAAAGGAATACCTGGACTAGAGATTAGTAGACAGGTTTTTTTTTGTCTGTGTAGATCAGAAAGGCAAGATATTACAGTGCAAATAGGCACTTTCTATACCCCTACACAAAGAGACAGAACACAGAGTTGTGAGACCTCAGAAGGAAAGGCCAGGAAGGCAGAAGGTGGGGGTAGCTCTAGATCTGTAAGGTTTGCAGCAGGGAGCTAGTTAGCAAGGATCTGGGAAGAGTCCTAGGGGCCATGGGTTATGAGTTACTCTGAGTTGTTCCCATAGAAACAACAGACATGGAAAAAGAAGAAGAAGAAATAAAAATTAAAAACGAAAAACCACAAGAAAACCCAAACATGTCCTGGATCACCAGATACCTGATGGGGATAAAATGGAATGCCTTGAATACACAGAAAACCACTTCAGTGAGTGAGGTGTGAACTGGCTGGAGCTGTAACAGTGTGAGGTGCTGGGCAGTGATGGGGGTCTGTGTCTGAAGCATACAGAGTGCCCCTGGTCAAGCAAGCTCTGTATAAAACAGTAGAACAAAGATCCAGGGACAGAGGCTGGTGGGGAGCTCCCAGGTGGCAGACACTATTCTGCTCACACTCATTTTCTCCATGTCTCAGATCCTGTAAATCAGGTTCACAGTTCCACCCATTTACAGCAGGAGAAGCCATGACTCAAGTTCAGAATGTGCCCAGAGCAAAACCAGGGTTGTGTTGCCATCGAACTGTTTGCCTGTAGACATGTTTCTGTCCTTCTGGGATCATGCCAACGGGTGGAAGAAGAGTTATATTCTCCAGTGAGAGGGGATAGAGAGGCTGTGTCATAAAGGGCAGCAGGTAGGGGAGCCACGCTTCATGGTATTTGATTAATAGGTTTGGAAGCTGCTGCTGAGAGCTGTGTGAGATACAGAGACACCCACGACCATCTTAGACAATGTCAGCATCCTAGAAGCCCAGCTCACAGAATGAAAGCTATGATTACATGGGGCAAGGGCAATTGGAAGGACATTAGACCTTAAGGAATGTGTCGGGTCTGGGATGTATGGACAGAAAGAGAGCTCTTTGTGGGCTTGAGGCGCCACAGTTGAGCCCTGGCTGATGTAATGACTAGAATACATGGTTTGTCCTTACTCAGAGAAAAGAGACGAACCTCTCAAACACCAATCCTTTTCCCATTATAGCACACGATGACTGCAAAACATCCTTAAAGATGGAGAAGCCTTTGACAAAATGAAAATGTTATCTATTTCTTGGGTCTATTTTTCCAGACTTTGTGCTATGTATTTTTTTCTTTTCTAAATAAAGCACACTGTGATTGGATTGTATGTAAAATCTCAAGCCTTGACTTGTTTTACAAACAAAATATTTGTTTTTGTGACATATTTCACAAGAATCTGGGTTTCCATGGCTGCCTAGTACCCTCTGAAGGGCTCTCAAGTTCTTCTTTGGCCCTGTGAACATGCCAAGTTATGCTGAAAAATGTGGGCCATGGCTCTGTGGGAAAAAGAGGTGAATTCTCTAAGGTCTCCTTGGGTTCCTTTGGGTTCCCAAGAGTAGCCATAACCTAGACTTTGTTAGCTGAACATGGTTTTCTCTCCTCCTGTCTGAATGCCTTCCTAGAGGTGATGCTGAACAGAGGATAGACAGCGTTATAGATTCTTCCAGAAGTAAGGGACATGAGATACCCACCCCTGTCACACTGTGCATACAGCAAACAAAGAGATACAGAAAGCACAAAGTGGTGACAGAGTCCAGAGGTGCCGACTTTAGGCTTCTGGAAATAATAAGAAATACAGTTTCTAGGTTTAAGATTACATTTATTTATTTGTATTTTGTTACTCCACTGGTCTAAGGACCCAGGTTTTCAGAGCTTCAACATTATCAGAAGGCTTCATTTGGAACTAAAACTAACTTTTAGATTATCTATGATGAGAAAGAAACATGGGTGCTTTCCAGTGAGCCCCAGTTATCAGACAACACAGAGCAATGCAGTTCCTTGTAGTTTACGCTGCTGTCTAGGCTTCCCACTAGGATGGTCTTAGCCGAGTGCCTCGCTCACACACACTGCTTTCTGAGCAGGACAAGATCGCTTCAGTGAAACTAGGGAGGCAGTTTTATGGTTGCCATTTCAGAGAAAATGGGAAGGAGGTGCAGAGCAAAGTACCATGCTTAAAGCCACAGAGAAACAGTGTCAATGCTGCAGACTTCTCTGGTCTCTAGACTCCATATTTGTAAAGTGTCCCAGCCACAGGCCTCATCCTATGAACAAAATGGCTCTACTGAAGTCCTGAGTGAGAGACATAGTCAGGCTTGCTTACCTCACGTGTTTAGTCAGAGTAAGTGAGTTCATTCTCAGGTATAGAGGCAGTGCCACACACTCAGCCAAGGTTAACATAGGACTCTTGGAGGTCTCTTTGCGGGGGGGGGGGGTGTCAAAGATTTTGGACATGTTTTATAGTCAGTTACCATCAATACCTGGTTTGACCCAATGACCTTCATCTGAGAACATCTTAAATTTTGCTGGCAAAACCAACAACAACACCACCAAAAACAGAAACAAAAAAATAGTGTTTTTAAACTATAAAGAACTCAGCCTTTGGAGGGTGTTTTTTGTATTTATACCCAGAAAAGGCCTGGAAGGATTATTTAGGTTAGGTATTATACATTCTTTAAAATATAAAATGTCTAAAGGTCTCCAGATTGGGCAGGGGCAGAGATGAGCCTTCACCTTGACATTGAGTTTGGTTTCAGACAGTCAAATCGTAGTGCACCATCTACTGAGCAATCCACTCTCCTATGGGGCACCTGGAGAGGCAGGAGACATAGACCCCTCAGGGTGAGACTGGCATTGGATTTTCTCTGCTCCCCAAGGCTAGAGGTGTGAGTGGTACCAAATAATCAGGTAAGACATAGGGGCTGGAGAGATTGCTGATGACTGGGGCTGGAAAGATGGCACAGTGGTTACCGGGTCTTGTTCTCGCAGAGCATGGTGTGCAGTTCTCAGAACCCACACATAGCAGCTCACAACTATCTCCAAGTCCAGCTCCAGGGGATCCAGTCCACTCTGTGACATTGTCCAGGTGTACATATACACATGCAGGCAGACTCTCATACACTTAAAATAAAAATAAAACAGATTTTTAAAGCTGACGTGTACTTGTTTCCTCTAACAACAGTTAAAGCTTCAACTGTGTACCTGAAATCGCAACTCAGTCAAAGGATGCTTCAGGTTTGCATTCTCCCTAAAATCTTCCTTGCCCTTCTCCACCTTTGCCTGTCTGCTTTAGTAGAACTGGCTTCTCTTTGCTCTCTCTGCTCGCCTTCCTCCCCAGCTTCAGAGCTGAGAACAGTGAGTACCTGCTTTCTGTACCCCCAACCACTCTGACATCTAGATCAATGCTTTGAACCTGGCAAGTATTCAATAAACTTGTGTTAAACACAGCGACCATCTTAGGCAACATGTTTGACTTGTTTTCAGCCAAGGTTTACTGGCCTTTGAGAGTAAATGCTTTGAAGACCATATTTTTCAAAGAGCGCCTATGTGAACCCAGAATTAATAAGCATCTAAATTACAAATCTCACCATGTAGAACAAATTGGATTTCTTTTCATTAATAGCAAGGAAGCAGAAAACAAGCCCGATCCCAAGGGAGGCAAGGGAACACAGTTATTCACCATTTTCTCTCATTCTTTTTTTTCATTCCATCTATAACCCCATTTTTATTCAATTACGTAGCTCATAAATATGGCCCCTGCATGTCAGCACAGTAAACAAGCGGCCTCCAACTCTACAGCTCCTCTCACAGCCCACCCAGCTTCGCAATGAGAGAATCGCAGTCCTGGTTCTGGGATTGTTTTTAGAGAGAGAGAAAAAAAATAAAACAATGAAAACCAGCAAAACCTAGCCAAGCTTTAAATGATCACAGCAGTCCAGATACAAAGGCTCAGGGACACTGGCTTTTTAATCAAGCAAATGTTAACATTGTTTTTCATAATAGCCTAGAAGCTGCATTATTGATGGCAATGCCCAACATATGCACAGTGTGCTTTTATATTTGCCTTCTTAAAAATCATATTTAGTTTACATAAAGGCTTGGAATTTTTATACAAACCCAAGTACCATAATGACAATGATTCTTTCTCGTAAATACTCAGTATTTGAGGAAATCTCGTCTTTGCCTTAAAGGTTTTCTTATGTCTTCCCGTTTGCTGACAGATGGCCGGGCAGGGGAGGTGTGGAAATTGGTACTGCACACACTCCCAACCTTCAGGAAAAGCCCTTGTTTCCCTGCCCATAGAGGAGAAGCACACAGGCTGGCAAGCTGGCTGTTTGTAAATCCATAAGCCTCTTGTGTCTATTACAGACACTCTCAGTGTGGTCCAGGAACCCCAGGGATTTGCTACCCTCCATGAGGAGAGATTCATGAAGTCAAAATCATTTTTTATAATTCCATGAAGATGTTATTCTTCTTTGTCTTCAGAAAGCACAGCGATGTTCTCCAAACCTCACCCGAGGAACGCTACCATAATAGAGCAAGTGAAAGCAGAGAAATAAGAATCCTGCTGTCTTCTATTAAGCTCGGCATTAAAGAGATGTGCAGCCATGTAAGCCAGTGCAATTATTCCCATGGGACTTGCCTCATTTTACAAAATATAGTTATTTTTCATGTCATTTATGTTAAAATGTTAAAGAGTTTGCCATTGATTTTAAAAACCTAAATTGTGCAAACAGTTTGAGACTATCAGCCTTAATTTCTAAAAGGGTTGAGTGTTGACAGTTGTAGAGCCATTCTTTGTGTCAACTGGAGGAGAAAATGGGATCCCAGATTTCTCTGTGTGTCTAGGAGGTTGTTTCTGGTTGAGGTGAGCGTTTAAAGCAGTGTGCTCTCAATGCAGTAGATAGGGTTCTCTCCATGTGAGTGGACACCTTCTCCTCAGTAGAGGCTGAAGAGAATGAGAGAGTTAGGCAGAGGAGAGAGACAACTGTCCTTTTGCTTTTTGCATTGCAGCTTGAGCTGGGACATCAGCCTTCTCTTGTCCATGAATTGAGAATTGGACCATCAAAACCATTGGTACTTTGGCCTACAGATTTGGATTGATGTAAAGATAGGAGCAAGGCTTTGGGACTTATATAATACATTACACACACATACACACACACACACACACACACACATATCACATATACACATACACACATGTACATATATATATTTTTACTGGTTCTCTCTGAAGAAATTTTTTGAGTTCAAACCTACCATTAGATTATTTGGGGTCCTTGATAATTTTAAAAGTCTAAAGAGGACCCAAAATCTAAACTCATGAGAACTTCTGATAAAATTGGGAGAATTTAGCTCTATGAAGTCTTTGTTGAAGAGTGTTGATGAATATCAAAGATCTGGCACAGTGTACACAACTACTGATTAAATCCTAATCTGCTTGCAATCAAATCTTGGGTTCCTACAAACTATGGATGGATAACTTGGGTTATTTATTAAATGGAAGATGTGGACACTCTATCCCCAGAAATAACTTAAGCACCAAACTCTATATGGATGGGAGTTAGAGTAGAGAAAGATCCTGCATTCTGGCAACAGCTTTAACTGAGAAGACAGGAGCTATAGATAATGTTCTCACAAAAAGGAGCCATTACAGATTATGTGTAATTTGGAAGTAGTTTTTTTTTTTTTTCTTCAAAGCACCTAAACTAACCCATCTCTACATGTGGCATTCCCTCGGGGACTCAATAAAAGCATTACTAACAGAAGAGAAGAGAAAGAAAGTCAGAGACCCAGCATGCAAAACTGGCAAAGGTTACAGCAAATATGAGACGTATCCATGCATACCGAATTGGAGGAAAACTAGCTAGTGTGCTCGGGGCACACTACAGCAATGATTGTCAGAGGGCTGAGCTGTCTCTGCATACCAGCTTCCCATCCTTTTCCAGCAGAATAATTGAGTGTGCAGAGCAAAGTAGGGTGCAGGTCAGTTGGTAAATAAGCAAAGATTGAGCACCAGAAGAAAGCACAGCAAGAGAAGATATCCAGGGCAGGGATCAGGAGGGGGCAACGCCTGCGCCTTATCTGAGCTGAGGCTTCATTATCCTTGGTCAGCGAGGATCGCTACTCATGAAAACCCAACATTACCGATAGATTTAAACATGAATTCTCACTGAATATGTATGTAGACACACACTTACATGCATGTTGTGATGAAGGATAGTGGCCCAGTAAATTGAAGAGAATGCATTATATAATTGTCAGTTCACTCCTAAGCTAATCTTTAAAACATTTTTCTGAGTAAGGACTCCTGCAGGGTTGGTAAAGAAAGATGGATGTAAATGAAGGGTAGCTATACAATAACTCAAGTAGGGATCTGGTGTGCAAGGGCTATTCAGTCCCTTCCAGCCAAGAGGGGACTACTTCCAATTCAGACAGTCATACACACTACAATTATTGAAAATTGTGCCATGGAACAATTTGGAAGGGCTGCTGGAGGGAGCTCTTGACACTATTGTGGAGAAACATTTGCTGAGCACTTTGCTGAGAGATGAGGGGAAAGCGGGTCACCTCAGCCTATGGAGAAACCAAGTGGCATTGAGGTACTGAATCCATGGTGTAGGGCAACAGTGATACGTGTCCAGTCTGTCCCAGGCACTCGGTGTGCATCCTGAAGGCTTAGTGGTTAGAGCACTGAACATCTCTTGGTCTTTCAGCAGCTGAAGACATTTCCATTTAACCCATCCCCCATCTCAGATTCCCAGTAGAGCCATGGATGTGGGCTGAGCAGCCTCCCTTGCCCTCAAATCCTTCCTATTCTTTTACACAGCTCCATGCTGCCTCTCATTCTGCCCTGGTGAATTTCTACCCTTCTGCCTCATCACTCTGTCCCTTCAGCGAATCTCCAGCCACCGTCATACATTCTGGGGTTTTATTTTTTTGTATGGTCACCACTTTCAGCTGATTCCCATCTGCTGCAGCACGGCATTTCTCAGGAAGTGCTTTCCCCTCTGTGGGTCAAGTAAGGATTTTGTGAATGAAGAAACAACTGAATGATTCTCTCCCCTTCACTGGGTGTCAGCTTCCGGCCGGCCATGCCATGCCTTTCCACAGTGAAGGAGGGACACCAGAGCCAGACCTTTCGGTGCCTCCCACTGAGCACAGCCTGTCCCTGGCACAAACCCTCATCCCTCTGCCAGATACACTGCGAGCAGCTTCTCCCTGCTGGCATTTGCAACTCCTTTGTGCCCTGGGTGTTTGTTATCATAGAATTTACTGAGGCCCTGTACACCCGTGCTACCTCCTCCTCCACACTGTAAGCCTCTTGTGTGTTCACAGGCCCATGTAAATGGTGGCCATTTTTTATCATTCATTGTTTATTCCTTCCCTCCAAAGGACATTTCATTCTAGACATGTGCTTTTATGCTATTTTCAGCTGGATTATTCTCCACCCATTTTACAGATGAGAGAACTGAGGCTCAGAAATATAAGGTGACATAAGTAAGGATAAACAGCATGTATGCAGTAAGGACAAGCATTGTGTGCAGCCCTGTCTAAATGTGAACCAAACTGGCCTTTTGTTTTAATTGTTTTTTTTTTTTTTTACATTATCCTATTATTAGGCCTAGCACTCAGTAAAAAACGTCAATAAATATGAATGAATGAATGAATGAATGAATATCAGGTAATCTCACTATGTTGCAACTCAGAACCTTTGTACCCTGTTCTATGAGCTCAAGAATGTAATCCATAAAGAGGATCACAGCTTCCTTGAGCCTATCTCCCCAACTGCTAACTTGGGACAGTTTGGTGGGAGGAGCAAACTAGGGGGTATAGAAAACAATAGTCTATTAACTAAGAATGTTTAAGTTTTAAAATGGAAGTTTAAGGAGAAAGTAAAACTTGCTTTCCATGGGAATTATTTCTTAATTTATTAATTGGACTGTGAAGTCTAATTTTCCCTTTGGCCATTTATGGTAAAAAGGGGGAGGGAACTTCCTGAGCAGGCCCATGTGGATCCTTATGCAAGCTCACTTGGAGAGTCAAGCACACTTTGCTGGCAGATGCCTCCTGAAGCATAACAGACATATGCATATACCAATGGTTAACACTGCTTAGAGTTTTGAGTCAGAGGTGGCCATCTTTCCCAAAGTCCTTTGCAGCTCTTTCCAGGCACTGGCTTCAGCATCTACCTCTTCCAGTGTGTCTGTGGAGGATCAGTCTTTGGTGCTAAAAGAGCACTTGAAGGCCTGAGGCTGGTTGAGTAACCACCACCCTGGACTAAAACACTTGGCAAAGGAGCAAACTGAACTGTGTCCAAATGCTTTTTAATTAGTGGAGAATTCCTAAGGTAATCACTCTATGTAATGCCCAGGGAGCTCCAAGGAAGGCGTGATGGAGGGTCCAAATTTCACCTGTAAGATATGAGCGCATGCAGGAGTGGCTCCTGATGGACAATGCTAACCTGGCTGCCAGCTAGCTATCTGTCCATCTGTCCACCTGTCCATCTTGCAGAGCTCAGCAGGGCTGTCCGAGTGTACATTTGTCTGTCCCCTCTCTGACTCGGCCCCAGTTTGCCCTCAGTTGCCTGCCTGAGCCTGGATGGTAAATCTGTAAATAAACTTGTTAGACCTTTTCTGTCTCCCTAACTGGGAGGCTACAAGGAACAAATAGAAAGGCAGATATGACATGTAGCCTTTTGCTAGGATTAGAAGTAATTTAAAAAGTGTTCTCATGGGAGAGAAGGTCAGAGCCAGAAACCATCAAGAAAAGTTGGTGGTTTTGCTTGATTAAAGGTCACACACAATATAAAGAATCAAGATTTCTATAGAAAACAAATGAAAAGGCAAATGCATTAAAAGTGGCTGACCTAAGGACTGGTATAATTTATATACGAAATCGCTTATGAATCAGGAAGAAAATTAAAGTAGGAAAGAAGGTGAATTAGGAATCTCTGAAAGGCTTAGGACGAGGTGGAACCAGCACCTTTGAAAAGAAGCTCAGTCTCCGTGTGACTGAAGACATACAAGTTGAATGAACGTAGCATATCCTTTTCCATTCAGGCCAGGTGACCAAGTCTGGTATGGACTGAAGTGTGACGGAATTATCACTGAGCTCAACTTCCTGGAGGGCAACTTAGCAACATCTGTTGGTGTTTTAAGTCTATGTGTTCCCGTCTATATGAGCTCTGCAATAATAGTTTTTTTTTTTTTTAAGAAGTCAACAGTATAGGTTTTAAAGATTTTCATCACAGATAAATAACAATTTCAAACATCTTCACAATAGAAAGCATAAGAGGAAGGATGCACTGTCTCAGATCTGAAGATAACTAAAGGAATTGCAGATTGATGATGGGGAAAAAGGCAGGAGAAGAGCATCCAGAACCCACAAAGTCAAGCCTGAAGGCTGCTCAGTGGCTGGCAGCGAGGCCGGATGCAGAGGACTGTTTGCCAAATAAGAGTTGGGGCAGCTGTGGACTTCTCTGGAAAAAAAGAATAAATCTGGATCTTTATATCACCCTTTAAACCAAAATAAATTTCAGACAGACCAAAGATTTATGTGTAAATAACACCAGCACATAAATATTGAACAAGAATGAGTGAATATTTTAAAAATAATTTTGAGGTAAGAACTGCAGGAGCCATTTTGTTAAAGGAAAATCTATGCTACACATACTCAAAGATAAATTTTAAAACTCAGAGAAATAACTTATGTCATGGATGGAAGGCTCAAATCTCCATATACAAACTGATTTCAAAGCTATATGGAAAAGTCCATATCTTAACCAAAAAATTGACAAAGCAATACATAATTTCCTGAAGAAGTAGAAATTGGTAATAAAGATGAAGGTGTGACAGAATTTTCACCCTGGATTATAATAAAATGAGTGGAAAAATATAGACATCATCTTTTCTGAGCAAGTTGGGAAACCAATGTAGGAAAGCAGGTGCTGTTACAGAAATTAGAGATGGATAAGGTAGTTATTGAGAGTTAATGTTTGTATCTCCCCTAAATTTATATGCTGTTGGCCTAAATTCAATGTGATGCCAGCCATTTAGGGTGTGTGCCTTGGGAAGGTAAGAGGCCAGTAGGATAGAGAATGTATGAATGCAGTTTGTGCTCATACAAATCCTGTGTCATTTTCACAGGATTTTCATAATGTGGCAGCACATGGTAATAGTAGTACGAGGCTCTGAGTGAAGAAAACTTGGAGGAAAAATTAGTGTTGGCATATAATGTAGCAGAAACATGCCTCCATTATTTAAATCTTTCAGGATTACTAACTTAGCCAACCATGACTACTAATTTTTACCTAGACTGTGCATTTGCACTATTAAATTACATCTCCCCCCACCTTACCAACTCGGGGTCAGAGTGGATAGGTTACTTTGTAGTCACAGAAAAAAAAATACCAAGAACTCCTTGTAAAGATCATGTCTCATTTTCCCTCTGCACACCTTTTAATGAAGAAGGTCCTTTGGACTCCCAGACAATTAGAAAGTTGTCTCCAAAGAGCGTCAAGTAGTCATGATATAAAGGGTAGTAGAACATAGAATCTAGGCACAGTTGATCCTGGCCAACTACCAAGAGGCTCAGTCCCATTGCCAGATGACTAAACATTCAAGTAGGTGCCCAAAATCTATAGCAGTAATTTCCCCAGCAACTACAATTTGGAAAGTTCCTTGCATGGAAAGCACCAACGCTGTTCTGTTCCATTCTCCAGCCACCCTATGTGGGGGCGTGGAGTGGAGGCAGGGGGATATCATTCTTCCTACCCTCATTTGGTACTGAAATCCAAGGTAAGAGATCATAGGAAACTTGTTTAATGTTACTTGTCTGATAAAGGTTGGAACATGGATTTACCATTGACTGATTCTTTGTCCTGCATGATTCTTTTCTCTGTGTGGTAATTACGACGAGTATTGGAAATGCTGGAGTAGCCAGAGATGGATCTGTAGGTTTGGGATCAGTATCAGTTTGTTCATTTGCAGAGGAGCTGGTGAATGACCAGCAGTTTATAAACGGAGCCTCTTGGTGGTGTGGAAGGTAGTTAAAGCCTTGAATCTGTATTCTTTGATATGGGCCTATATCAAGGACCCTAGACTCAGACCCCACCCAGAAATGGCAAAGCCTCCTGTGCACATGGTGAGCCTCAGACAGATAGTACAGCTTTCCTTGGGAAACTGAGTGTGAATTGAAAGTGTGTACAGAAAATTTCCATTGTAGCTTTATTCCCTGAGGATATTTACAGCCTGAAATCTGCTCCCCTACAGAGACTGCTCCTATTAAGATTTGATAAACCTTTCCCACAAACTCAGCAACACACTTCAAACCCTGTCCCCTTGTTCAGGTGTATGTAACAAACCACTCCTCTGTTCAAATATATGTAGTAAATATTCTGAGCGTCTGGAGTGCTTCCATTTCCCCTCCAGTGAGCAGAGTCCACCTAATTCCAGTGTTTTCTCTATCTATGCATCTGTGTGCATGTCTTTTTCTCCATTTCCTTGGTGTGCCAGTTAGGTTCATTAGTGGAGCCATGCTAGACACAACACAAGGTATTCAAGGCAGATAGCACTCTTCTACTTAACTTTTTTATTCCAAGGGGGGCAGATACAACAGAAAAAAAGTATCAATATCATAGTTGATTGGGTAAACCAAGAAAGCCTAATTGTAGTGGAGATGTGTGGGCAGAAGAAGGCAGCAGCACTCAGGACTACATACAGTGGTCCAATCTTGTGAAGCAATGGCAAAAGACCAGAGATTTGAGTGTCATGAGCAAGGAAATCGATGTTCTGGCAGAAACCTTGAGAGGCAGATCTCAAAGCAGCCATAGGTGGGTATAGCAAGCTGTGAAGAGAATTGTTTCTAACCTTGAAGACATTGGAGGTTCTTTGAATTAAACAGGAGAGAAAGACAATCTACATCTTGATAAATATGCTTTAATAAAGATCCTTCAGGGCCAGGAGAGGTAGCAAGTTAGTTAAGAGTGCTTGCTACTCTTCCGGGGAACCTGTGTTCAATTTCCAGCACCCATGCTGGGCAGCTCACAACCACTTTGTAACTCCAGCAGCAAGGGGTCTGATACCTTCTTCTGGCTTCTATAGGCACACACACACACACACACACACACACACACACACACACACACGAGAGAGAGAGAGAGAGAGAGAGAGAGAGAGAGACAGAGAGAGACAGAGACAGAGACAGAGAAAGAGACAGAGAGAGAGACAGAGAGAGAGAGAGAGACAGAGACAGACAGAGACACAGAGAGACAGAGACAGAGACAGAGACAGATCGAGATCACATGCACACACTTAAAAAAAAAAACAATGAAAGATGCCCCAGCACTGCATGGGAAACACACTAAGGAGGGGCAAAGTTGGAGCAGGGTCACACTAAGAAGACTTACAACATCTGCAAATGTAGCTCAGTGGTGCAGTGTTTGCCTCGCCTGCAGGAGGCCTTGTGCTTTATCCTGAGCACTGCCTAAACAAATAAATATCCACAAACAAAACAAGAGGGTCATGAGAGCTACTCATGAGAGTGACCTTGCTGTGAAGATGGGGAGGGGGGAGCCAATTTGAATTATAATCCCAAATTGCAACTGGCAAAATCTGAACTGTAGTGTGGATGGGCTGGGTGAATGGGATTTGCTTCAGAGATGGGGTGGCAGACACTTGGAATTTTAGATGGGAAAGACAGGGGGATATCCATTTGAAAGGAAAGGGGGAAACCAGCTCTTCTGTTGACATTGAACCTAAGGTGCTTGAGAGGCAGTGCCACAGAGGTGACAAATTGGCAGGGATTTCAGAGAGGATCATGGGAATCCTAGTCTGGAGACAATGGAAGGCACTCATGCATCTATAAGGTCAGAGAATAATTTTAAAAGCAATGTGAAACCAATGGACAAAAATCTTTCCCATATGTGTCTCCTGGTAGAAGAGGTAAAAGGTAACAGAGAAAGGAGCTCCAAGGATCCTATAGCACCTGAGAGAGGGAAAAACCTGTTTTCAAAAGAAATGGCAGAGCATGGTTGAACCCCATGAGATATCCAGCAGGAAGGAGGCAAGGGATGTATTTACATGATTTACCTTCATTTCATTTAATGGTGACCTTGGCAAAAGTAATTTCAGCTACATGGTCAGGGAGGAAGGACAAATAGAACGGAGTGAGATGCTCTGAAGGGAGGAGATGGGACCAAGAGTAAAGGAGACTCATTAAAGATTATTAATAGGTTACATATCAGGAAAGCCCAGTGCAGGCTGGGTCCGTTCTACATGAATCCACGTTTCTTAGCAGCTACATGAGGTTGTTATTAATATTGTTAATATTAGCTTCCTTTTGAAGACAACAAAGCTAAGAGATGGGTATTGATGGGGAAGCTTTATAGAGACTCTGGATGTAGCTGAAGGTGCGCTCAAAGTGTGGATTAGCTGTATTTTTTAATATTAGGTAGTTGAGTCTCTTTGCTGGTGGTTGGGAATGGTGTTGTGGAGAGGGTCCTAAAATTGAGGCTATCCTTGCAAATCAGGTGAAGCAACATCCATGAGGGCTCAGATATCCCTTCCAGCGAAAGGATGGAAGGGAAAAAGAGTGTCTTTACAGAGCTCCTGCTGCATAATGAACTATATAGAATGGGATTGCCAGGGGTCAAGGTAAGGTCTGAGGACTGAGGAGGAAGTACCTATTGGAGTGTTTGTTACACATAGTGGTTATGGGTTCCCCATTTCAGTGTAACTTCTTAAAAACCATTTTATTTGTAAGTTGCATTATAAAAGCATTAGGGAACTAATACAGACATGTTAAATTGGAAAGATCTATTGGTTATTCAAGTACATCTGCTAGAGTTCAGAAGAGAGCGCAGGAAGGGAGAAATAAGAAAGGTCTGTTTGAGTTACGTACCATCTCCTCCACAATGCCGACACTATACTTAAAAAAAAAAGAAAGAAACCTGAATATGCAGGTGCTTTTCTTATAATTTTCAAAGTATTTCTGAACCCCTATAACTACAGAGCCCCCCACCTGCAAAGCAATGCAGAGCAGACTGCTCTAAAGTCACAATTACTGCCTCCTTTTGGAGGAGAAAGTCAAGCAAACATTTAACTTAAAAATAAATAAATAAATAGATAAATAAATAAATAAATAAATACTCTTTCTAAATTCTAATTGTTGAGAGAAAAATCAAAACATCACAGAAATGCCTGGCCTAGAAGGTTCTAACCATTTGTAGCACTCCAGAATTCCCCTTGTCACTCAGTGAACTAGCAGATCCTGTCCAGGGAAGAACACACAAATGGGTTAGCCAATATCACATGGCCATTGTATATTTCTAGGAATTTATATATTTATACACATATACACATGAAAGAGAGCAAGGAGGAATATATGGGTGGGTTTGAAAGGAGGAAGGGGGAAAGAACGGAAATAAAGTATGATCTCAGAAAATAAAAGAATAACTGATTATCTTTTAAAAATTATAAAGCAGGTTTAATTTTAAAGGGATGAACTGTGTTTATTATGACATTTACAAAGGAGTCATGGAAGACTGGTCAAGCCTTAAGTTGCTTCAATTTCTTTTTTTTTTTTTTCTTCATAAAAAGATGTCTTTGTTTTATTTTATGTGTCTGAGCCAATTCTCCAACCCCTCTTCCCCTCTTCCATATTTCAACATGAAGGAAAATTTGGAGGATCCAAATTAGGGAAAGCCCTCGTTTCTCAGTCATCTCTTGGCTGCACCAATGCACATTTTCTTTCCTCTCTCATCTCTCTGTCTCTGTCTCCCTGAATGTGTTTCTTTCATTATCTCTCACTTCTTCCCCAATGCACAGGAAGATCATCTTGTCCAAGTAGCCTGACCTGATCTTCCACATTAAGGGATTCCTCAGCAGCTGTCTGGAGGCACCTCTTCCAGAGCTGCCCTCAGCATCTGGGAAGCATCTGGAACTTGGCTCTTCCCTCTTTATCATCTTTAAAGTGCCCTGTTCACCTGAGCACCCCAGCCCTGCTCCAGAGTACGGTGCATGATCCATGGGAGCTGTTTCCTAACTGACAGCAAAACTCCATTGTATTCAAAACTAGCCTCAAATGCTTCATGAAAGTAGGCATTCCAGGGCAATTTTGGAATCTATCATTTAAAAAAAAATTCAAAGAGATAATGAAGACCTTTGCTGATGCCTACTAGCAAAATTAGAGCACTAAAGAGACTTTCAATCGTGATTTCTCCACCTTCTGCATTAAGTCTATTTTAAAAGCCTTAAAAATAGCTGTTTAGCATTTACTTGCCTGGTCAAAGAGACTTCTGAGACTATTTTACATGCCTCACAAGCCCCGTTTCTAATAGAGAAACACATTTTCTCCTGACTCAAAATGAAAAATTGCCACCATTTTACATGTTTGAGGATCTTGATACAATCTTGTTTGGGGTTTTTAAACCCTGTCTGATAGTTAAGAAACATGTCTATGAAACTGTTGACAGGGTTCTATTTTCTAACCTATATTTTCCTTCAACATCAAGCTGGCAGAGATATAATTTTAGAAAGACAGAAGTGGCTCAGCTCTGTGCCCTCTTGCATGTGTATCTCTGAGTGCGGGCAAGGATTTCATTCTTTATTCCTTCATTCAGCAAATGTTAACTCAGCACGAGTATAGCAGCCACCGCCTCTTAAGGAGAAAGGGTGTAAATGTTTGTTAAAGTGACTTTGAAGGCAAGAAGGAACCATAAGGGTTTTGAAACAGGGGAGAGGCCACCAGCACTGTCCTACAAAGGGAATTATAAAGTTGTGTATGACCAAGGATATGCCACTTCAACAGCCTCAGTTTCTCCTCAGTTGCCAGTGGATATGATATAGATGCCTGACAAAAATTCATTTCTAAAAATACATCTGGATGGAAGACCAATAAACAAATAAACAAAAAACATAAGATAAACAAATACAAAATAATCGATATCAACCTGGTTCAGAGGAGGCTCTGAACCAGGTTGGCTGGGTTTGAATCCTAGAATTGTTCAGATGTGTGGCCTTAGACAAGTAACTTCAATGTACTGCATTCCTATTTCCTGATCTGTGCAATGGGACCAATCGCACGGCATATCCAATGAGGCTCTGAACTGTGAAGAATTAGCGAAGGTGGCTGAGATCAATCTGTTAAGTGCTTTCTGCACAAGCACGAGGACCTGAGTTTTATCTCCAGCACCCACAGGAAAAGCATATGCCTGTAACCCCAGTGCTTGGGGAATAGAGATATAAGAATCCTTAGGACTTTCTGGGCAGCTGGCCTAGTCTACTCTGTGATTTCCTTGGTCATAGTGAAAGATTTAGTCTCAAAAATCAAGTTAGATAGTTCCTGAAAACTGACATCAGAGGTTACCTTTGCCTTTCACATGTATGTATGCATACAAATCCATACCATCACATACTGAACACACACACACACACACACACACACACACACACACACACACCTAGTAGAAAATACTTGGAAGCATGTATAGTCCTCATTGAGGTCAGGCTAGCTCTATGAGGCTACTGAATTCTGTGAGGGTCTTGGAAATTCAAGGGGGAACCCCCAGTGTTCTGTCCTCAGCAGCAGCCAGTGGCAACCACAAAGGGTTTTATCACTGTGAGCCAAGCGGCAGGCCCAGGTGGTGAGGACCAAGAGGTACCATAACAACTGGATATAAAGAGTTAGCTCACCAGGAATGCTTGTGGCCAGATCTACAGGCTGCTCTGAACCAGTTGGATTTTCCACAGTTACAGATTAATTCATTAACATCCAAGCCTGCTTCACAGTTGTTTTTATATAAATCCCTTGGAAGGTGTTAATGGGACCTTCCTCAGCAAAGATCATAGCGTCTTAAGAGATAATTAGTCTGTGGTGTTGGTGGGAGGCAGGGGATACTAACTGGGGCATGGTGAGCAGAGGAATCAAAACAACTGATCTGCATTTTCTCAAACCAAAGTACCAAAAACCAGGCCTGGTTCTCATGCCTGAACTCTCTTAAGATACCTGGCATGTCAGAGATCTTGGCCAGGCTTGTATACTGTCAGAACTGTGTGGAAGACTCTAGAAGAATCACAACACAATGTTCATGGTTGCAATGGGGATCTATGACTACGGATAAGTTTCTGGGGCACTGGTGACATCAATTTTCACCCCTTACCATAGAGGGTCTCTAGGGAGTACAGAGGCATCTGAGAAGGTAGGTTCCGGCACACTAATCTATGTCAGCATGTGCCCAAAAGTAGATGCTCTTCCTTCTCTATCTCCTCTTTTTTTCCCCTCATCCTTCCTTCCATCTGCCTTTTCCCACCCTCTTCAACTTTTCTAGTTATAAATATGACACATACTATTAAACAGTCAACGATGACTGCAGAGATTCAGCGATTAGGCAATCCATTCCTACCTGCTTCTTACCTCCTGACCCCCTACTCTATCATGGCTACTTTCCTTTAGCATTTTTATTATTTATTCCCTACCATATTTTTAGCAAAGGCACAGCTTAAAGAATTGTCCATCTTCCCAAACTGGAAGCCCATGGATGTTCATTCTCAGAAACCCTCATTCATTATTTCCTTCTGCTCTAACCCTTCCTCAGCTGGCCTCTGTGGATTGAGGCCATCTCTTTCTGTCCCTTGCCTAGCCCGATTCCTCATGCCAGACTGTCATCTCAGGAAGTCTCCAGCCCTGGCCACTCCCATCCATGCTCTGAAGCAGCAGCTGTTGCCTTATGTGTGTCTTCTGCTCAAACTAGAGCCCAACTACCTTCTTAGGACCTGTTCCCTCTCTCCCATCCAGGTCCCTGCCTCTCTGGTCTACTTCCCAGCATCTCTACCATGTAAAGTTGCACAGGCTCTTCTCCCTAGTGAGTAACCACGACAGGGGCACTGAGCATGCTCCAGCCTCAGCTGTGCCTCCTGAACTCCTTTCCTGCTTCTCTGACATAACAGTTCATTTCTTAGGAACTATCTGTAGCCATCCAAGCTGCTTGTTAAGTATGACAGCCTAACACCCCAGGAGCAAGAGAAGTAGAGGTGAGCAGATGCTGATGTCCTGTCTGTCCCAGCAGACAGCTTGAAAGCCCATCTCTACATGTACACGCATGATTAACTAAACATTAAGACAGAAACAAACCAAGGAGCTACATTTCAAATGATCGCAAGCCAAATGTGGCTTGCGGTTCCAATACTGGATGGCACAGAGAATGTTCTTGACCTCAGAGAATGTGTTACTCAACAGATTTGTTCTACACAGCTCCTTAGATGTTCCCAGGAAAGCTGGCCCCACTTGCCCACAGAAGCTGCCAATTGGAGAGCATATTGTAGCATAGGCGTAGCCAACCTCCTCTGTTTTATTCTCAGGCAATCTTCTGCAATAATCCCATACACAAGCTTTCTCTCGGGCTAGCATTCCTGGGACCAGGCGAACACTGGGAGTGTGGTGGAGTCCTGAACAGCAGCCCCCCAACTGAGTCCACCCAGTAAAGTCTTTCAGGCAGTGCAGTGCAGGCTAGGCTATGCAGCCTCCAGGCCAGCCAACACAGGCCGTTGGCAGAGGAGAAGTGAAACCTGAAGATTATGGAGAACAAAGCCCTGGAAATCATAGAGGTTTACCTTGACATTTGAGAGAGGATTAGTGGTCCTGAAGCTTTTCTCAGCACCAGAAATAGGCATGGAAGTAGGGCGCATCCTGATGGAGAGGCACTTAAGCTGGGAAATCTACAAAGGCAACACAGTCCACACTTGAGAATTCCGGCCCCACCATGCCTGCAGCTTGTGGATAGTACAATTTTCTTACATTCCATTTAGAACTCCATCAGTACGGCATGTGTGGGACCGCTCTGCAAATAGGCTTATATTACCTGAATGATCAGTTAGAGGGGGATGGTGTTTTGATGTCTTTTCAGTTCAGTCCAATCTGACATGTAATTATGGGGGACGGGAACCCAGCACTGTGCTTTTTAGTCCAGCAATAAATTAGAAGCCCAATTTAATCTTTCATTAAAAAAATAACATCTACCGAGCCTTAGTATATCATTGCTGCACCTTTATCTTTGGAGTAAAGGTTTACTTCCAATAATAAGTACCTTGACGATTTCTTTTTAAACACAAATCCACCCTCCCCCACCTCTACACACCCCCTACACACACACACACACACACACACACACACACACACACACACGCAAGCTGCTCTTTTGGATGACAGTTCTATTTGATCAATAATTGCACCGGTTCCTGGCCAACGCCCACAGTAGCTGCTCAAGGTGAAGTTTAACAGCTTCCGATTTTTAATTAGCCAGTATCTCCCTTATCGCTGGCTCTTCTAACGGGAATCAGAGCAAAGGAACTCACAGAAGAAAAGGCAACCCATGCAGAAAATGTCAATATCAATTTCCTAAACAAGTCATAGCTAAAATGCCACCCATCCAATCCCCAGCCCAAAGCTTTAGAGCAAGAAGTGATCAAGGAATGGATTGGGCAGAGAGTCTTATCAATTCATGGGAGGAGCTAAAGGGAAGGGGGAGGCATTCAGTAAGTCCAAAATGAATGTAAACCAAAGCTTGATGCTTTCAGGCTTAGGAGGAAAGGCATCTCTTTGGGGACTCACATAGCTTTGCATAGAATTGAACATCCCTTCTTAGCACATAGGAGCAGCAGCTAGTAGCTTGGGAAGAAGTTCATTTGAGGACCAGTGGAAGGAAGGCAGGGCTTTGCGCCTGCCTCTGCCATAATCTGAGTGGACGCATCCCTAATCAGTTAGCTTCTCCAGGCCTCCATAGTCTTCTTCCTCCAGAAGATGTAATCAACCCAGACTCTCAGGATTCCTTTCAGAGGCTGAGCCAGGTCCAAGGCTCATCACGAAGCACCTGTGCTGTGTGCATAGAGTAAACACTCATATGATTGCATGCATGTCCCTAAGTGTGCATATGTGTACACAATCTGTAAGAAAGCACAGAGGCTGGGTTCCAGAAATATCAGAGTGCATGCAAATGACCAAAATTCCTGTTGGAGCATGTCTGGGACACACGCTTAGAAGGGCATGTGTGTTTCACCTGAACTGTGGGTACAATCTCACTCTGGTAACAGGAAAGCAGTGCTTGCTGAGTATGATTTTAGAATCTTCCATGTTATGAAATACTTTCCTTTCCTTTTAGAAAGAAGACTAAATGGTAATACCTTGTTTGCAGAAGAGAAGAATCTCTGGACCTTGAGCTTTCAGGCTGTACTTCATATCTTGCTCAACTGAGCAGTTCCTGCAGGCTACTGCTAGGAACAAGGACATTCTGGTTTTATCAGAGAACTCCATTGGTGTGTGTGTGTGTGTGTGTGTGTGTGTGTGTGTGTGTGTGTAGGGGATGAGCATCAGTTTCCTTTTAACAAATGGGAACTTATTTTTTTTGTAGGAATGATATTTTATTGGGGGAGGGTTCATCAATCCTTCTTGGCCACCGCCTTTCTGGTGGCTGCCAGCAAGTTGTTCAGCTCCACCCGCTTTCTCTCGGTAGGGATGTGTGTGCCCACCCTGTGGCACCAACTGTGTCTCAGCTTGCTGATGTTCTATGTCCCTTTGTGGCCCTTACTGAGGCCCACGGCCATGGGGTAGTGTGTCAAAAGCCCTCAGAAATAAGAAATAATAAAATAAGGTTTTAGAATGCTAATTGTTCAACTCTTGTAAATAATGCCCCAGTCGTAATAAGTTGGTCCTCTTAGCTAGTATGGCAGCTTGTGCCTAGAGGGTTGCTTTTGAGAAATGCTGGCAACAACCCTAAGCCGGGACTTTCATGGGCTTCATGTCCATTCGTGAAGGCACCTCTTATTGTCTGGGTGCAGCTTCATTTCTATTATTGATCAGAGGGCCTCCCTCTAGGACTCTGCTCTTGGCACTCCAGGTACAAAAGATACCCATTCTAATCAGCTGTGAGCAGAGGGCCAACAATCAAGCTTTTAAAATAATGGATCTTAAAATACAGGCTCCCTTTGCAGTGTGTCACAGACATTCTTCGGGACAATGGGCTTTTGCTAGGTTCCAGCCCCTGACAGCCTGGAACACATCTCCCAGGTTTAGGTGATGAGATCGCTGGACTGCTTTGCACTTCTGGATTAAGAGATACAAACAAAATAACAGAACCTATACTGCTTCCTTCTCTCCTACAAGACTGGCAGTCACTGTCGCTGGCTCCCCGGCATCAAGGGCTCTGAGGCTGTCACATGACCAGGGTGAGCATAGTCAGGGGTTCTCTCTGATTTTGTGTATTTTCATTTCGGAATCTTCCTCAAAATCTCCACGCTCACTGAAGGCAAGAAGTGGGTACCCCCTCCCTCCCAGCAGGGGGCTGCACCTGATTCATTTGTCACACTAAGGAAGTTCTTGTGAGGATGAAAAGAATCTTAGCATACTGTACTTCAGGAGTGAGGTCTTCAGTCTAAAGACACCATGCCACCCTTCCTGAAACTGTCTGCCACACTCACAGACACAAATGCACACCTAGACTTGGAGTCTCGAATGACCAAAGAAAGAACCTCAACCCTGGCTATTGTACCACTCATGGCATCCAGGACAGACATCATCAAGAATGTCTACCACCTCAGTCTTTCTTACTGATCCTGGATCCTTCTCCGGACTATACCTTGGGCATCACAATTAGTAAGCATTAACTTTTGGCTGCGTATTATTCACTAGCCCAAATCAAGGTCAGTTTATCATTATGGCTTAGGATACCCTCAGATATAAGTGTCTGCTGGCACATATTCTTGAGAGTTCCTTAAATTGTCCTGCCTATCCTACCCCAGTGCCCACTGTCTCTGTTCTTTATGTAGACCAGTCTGTCCTTACCATGTTGAATCACAGCACAGTGGAGAAATTTCTAGTTCCAAACTTCAAACCACTAAGCAGGATCCCAGTGTCCACTGGGCTCACTGAGAACCTGTTCGAGAGGGATTCACTAATAACGCTCACACAGCCTGAACATCTTCTTTTCCTTCCCTGTTACTTTTTTCTCTTGTCTAGCTCTTAAAAACTCTCTTTCAACCAGCACTCACCTCATCTTGCCTTCCAGTCTCTGGCACCTTCTGGATAGCCCCTACTCTCTCCTCTCAGTAATTGTGTGCCTTTTTCATGCAAATAAATCCTGCAAGACTCTCTTCCTCTCTCTTTTTCCTACTTCCTCATTACCATGATTCTGTACAAAAAGACCCAGGATCCAAAGTGACAGAGTCAGCACCCTGCCTGTGGGGGGCAGGGGACCAGGAGAGAACATGAGTATTGAAATGGTAATATTTATTTCTTTTTGCATGCACATCTTTTTGTAGAATCCAGGGACTTCTGAATGTAACCTACTTTGAACATTTATTCTTCCTTGCCTACGTTATTTAAAAGGACATGAATATTTTAGTTTGAACTGCTGTTATCTGGCCTGGCCCCTGGGCTGGCTGTAGGCATGGAGTATACAAAGGAAGCTGGGGGTTGTCCTGACTCAGGAGTAAAGGGACCAAAGAGTAGATCTAGCTAGGCATGGCATGGCTTCCAGGTCATAGCTACCATGCTTCTGAGGAGACATTCTCTTCTCTGAGACAGACCAAAAAGGCACTGATGGGTGAAAATCTCTAGATGGGCATGAGGATGAAGCCACCACAGTTGTCTCATCTACTACCCCAAAGGGGTCTTGAAGAAGCAAAGGGTGAAACTCCTGACCCTGTTAGGGCTTCCTTTTTTATTTTTCTTTTAATCTGGCAGTAACTTTACTGAGTATGTAATTGCAGCAAGGCTCTGACAGATGCCAGGAGCACAGAAGCATGTAAGGCAGGTCACTGCCTTTGAGAAACTTGCTCCATGCAATGTGGCAGGTGTCACCTGCTTTCTTGTTTTCTTTCCTGTGGGGGTGCACAGACACACACCTGAGTTATTGCAGCGATCTAGAAGCCAGATCCTCCTGGTGTGGTGATATGGCAGAGCACTTTAGAGATTACCAAAGCACAACCACCTGCCCATATACCACTGCAGACGGCTCTATGCTACTGTTCATCTTTTGGCTTCTATCCAAACTCCCAGGAACTCAGCTTAGGGTATTTTCCCTTAGTGAGCCAAAGCCTGTGGCATCTCCACACCAGTAGCCCATGTCAGCTGTCCATCAAGGTCCTGAATACTACCCTGCTGCTGAGTTGTAGTGACCTCTGTAGCCAGTCAGTGAGTGAGTGAGACCATTGCCCACAGCTCTGGGCTATCCAAGGGCTTTCTGGGCAGAAATTTGAATGTAAGGCTGAGGAAGTCTCATAGAAGAGCAATCGTGAGCACATCCCCAGTAGGATGGGTCTTATGCACAACGCCAAGGGTAATGAGCCCAGAACAAATGCGCCTGCTGTGTGATACTGCTTATATGCAGGTTTATAGCAAAGTTCATTCGAGGTGAGAGCCATCAAGAGAATGGTCTGCTGGCGTTCTGGGGCTAGGCAGCATAGATTGTAAAGGAGGAAGGCTCTTGGAGGGGCTGGGCATATTTTATTCTTTCATAGAGTAGCCATATCCTATGTGTGCCTATGCAAAGACACTTGCTACGATACCTGTACATTTTGTGTGCTTACCATGTATAAATTAGGCATCAGTTAACAACATCGACAACTAAGATCACCTTCAGGACTTTCGCAAATATGTCACTGTGCATGCACACAGATACATCACTTAATTCTAGTCTGCTCAGTTCACTCCAGGCAACAGACAGCTCCAGAACAGTCTAAATCCCCTTCTAGCTGGGCTCTGAGGATGCAGATGAAGTACAGCCACTCTATGTACAGGTCATGGTCTGGGATGGATGCAGCACTTAAGCTGAACTGTGAGAAGAGGCAGGCTGTGGGAGACCTGGAGACAAGCATGCTGAGCCCTGAATATTAACAGCCACTGGTCTAGGAAGTAAGTAAGCAAGGGCTTTTGAAGGCAAATGAGCAGACTGAGAGGAGGAGTGGGGGGTGGCTCAGAGCTGCTGACACTCTGCTGAACACAGGAAGAGCAGTACCTGCTGAGGTAGGTGGGCAGAGTAGAGGCAGGCAATAGATGGAGAGGATGGAGAACTCCCCATAATACCATGAACATCAGCCCAGACTGCTTGGCATCTCTCATTATTCAGGCACCAATTGTCCAGGGATCCATGATTTACCCTAATCCAATTTAATGCCATTAGCTTTGAATACCAAGTAATGAGAGTGCTTAGGAATGGGTCCTCTCAGACCGCTCTGCTACTGCTTTCAGCCTTTCTCCACAGCCTGAAGAGCTTGCAGTGAGGCCTGCCTTAGACCCAATATCTGGTCTTTATGTCAAATGTCTCCCGGCAGTGAGGGCCTGGGCTGCCTGGCTAAGATGTAGGTTAATCCTTCCCCTGAAAGCACAGCTGTCATGACCAACAAAGAATTACTGCTTGTCTACATGGATTGTTTATTTCTTCTTTCAATAAAGCCTCATGGAACATGATTATTCCTTCATTTCCATTTCTATTAATTGCAATGTCTTTGAGGTTGAATAATAAGACTGTGCAATCAATAGTAATGATGGAACTACCCAGAGCAAACAATATCTCCTCCCCTGTCTCTCCCAAGGCATCTATCTGCTTTATTAAGCGGCAAAGTATATACTGTTTTTTTTTTTTTTTTTTTTCTAAAAGTGCACCGGCAGGGGAAACAAATCTACAAATAATTATTTAAAAAAATTAATCGGTAGTATAATTCAATTATGCAGCATGCAATGCAGAAAAGTTCTCTTAATTACAACGAAATCGAGTAGAACATTCTTCAGTCTTAACCTTGTTATTTTTCAAGGTGAGTTATTACTATCTAAATTCTAGGATGGCTTTCAATAGCCTCTCTTTGCAGCGGTTGTCTGTAGACCCATTCACAAGGGATGTGTCTGGCCAGACATAACTGGAGATCATTGAAGGATACACAGGTAAGGAGGATGGTGTGTAAAAAACAGAGCATGGGCTAGGCATGCCTCCTTACAGAGACAAAGCCAGTGGCCCTGGCGGGAGCAAGTTCCCTTTTTGATCATCAAGCTGCCCCCATCACCCCTATGATGGGAATGTACTCTCAGTGTCTACGAAACCACAGTGTCCACGGTCACATTGTCATGTCCTCTTGGCTCAAGTTCACTTTTACCTAAAGCTACAGAGATCCTTCCTTTGTATGTTGATGGCTTCTTCCCTCCAGGGCTTGGAGATCTCTGCTTCTCTGAGCTCTCCTTCCAGTGCCATGAGAGCTTGTGAGAAGCATCTCAGAAGTGGCCACCCTCAGAAACCAACGTTTTTTTTTTTTTTCCAAACCTCAGCAGTTTGGGAGAGATTGAGAAGATTTTTAAAGTATGGAAACTTCTGCACAAAATTGGGTCTGTCTGGGCACAGCAGGGCATGTGGTCTTCATGAATATGCCTTGGAAGGTCTCCAGTGGCATGGGTCCTTGTCTCTCTTGCTCGGCTGCTTGGATGGCTTTTTCTCCCCTTCCTCGCTCATGTGCTCCAACCGGCCTGGGATCATCCTGGGCTCCACTCCCAGATAAGCTAGCTATGGCCAAACACTTCCCCAGGGATAGCAGACCTAGACTGTGTTTTTGCTACATGGGCTTCCCTTTTCTTCTTCTTGTTTGAACCTCAAATCTTAAGCAGGGCTGTGAAGGATGTTGTTCTTAAGGTAGGCAAGGAGGGTATGGGGACTAAAGTCAGCAGCGGGAGTTAATGAGACTTGAGACCTTGATACTGGGCAGGCCAGGGGAACACATGTGCATGTTCATTTACCTAAACGGGTATGGTGGTTCTTAGACACAATGATCCTGCTTGCGTGATACACATAAGTTATTGACATGGGGAGGCAATTGTTCTGAGTGTATCCTTGTTTCCAGATTAAGTTCTGACACATTTGTCTGGGCATACCTTGTCCTCTGCTATGTGCTGCCTGAAGCTGCTCTGATCCTGATTCTGAGGTATTTAATTTTGGCCCGGAAAGTATTCCTTCCCTGTTTTGTATCTGTCAGGACTACTGTTTCTCAGACCCAGAGACTCCTTGTACAACTATGGTGCTTCCGGGACTCCTAGTATCCCACATCCCATGCCAGGTCCTGGGAAACCACATGTTTGATGAATCTTCCCTGTTTTCCAATGCCATGGACATTTGGGCCTTCAAAGCACCTGCTTGCTGTCATATTCTGCTCCCAGCATCTGAATAAACTGGCTAATATTTGGCAGGAAGTCTTAATAGGTCCAGTTGCCACAAAGAATTAGGGTCAAGATTAGCTGAAGGAAAAGGGAAGAGGTAGTTTCAGGCAGGTCCTGGGGACCTTTCTAAGTCTCTCCCATGGCAAAGGCTCCAGTGTCTATGCTGTTCTCAGAGTTCTGCCTAAGCTCTCGGGAGAGGCATAGTCAGGGTTTCTTTTGCTCTGAAGATTCCTACAGTGTGGGGGAGAGAGCATCATGGCGATTTCTATGGCTTTTCTTTCATGAGTATACAGTTCATTCAAACCCTCTAACGAGGGCCTGTAGGTGGGGCCAAGAGGCCTCAATCCCTATGCATCCATGCCAACTCTTTCACAGCAGACACATCTCAGGCTATGAGATGGTAGTTGGGCTCATGTCCTGGATCTGGAAAAAGGCAAGCTACAACCTTTGCTCAACATGTGTTCCTTGAGGGTGCTGATGAGGAGGCCAACTGTCAAACACTCTCTGAGGCTTGTGAACTGAACTCCTTTGGGAGAGAAACTAAATGTTCAGAGTCATGTGTTAACAATGTAGACTGATGAACTAAAAGATGCCTTCTGGTGCTAATCTCAGCAATGCAATGTGTTGACGGCTTCCCAGTGTTCTCACCCTCATTATCTGGAGTTGACAGAGTAGTTGAGTTACCCGAGGAAGCGTCTATGTGGTTGGTTGAAGATGCTCTTGCTGGCATTCAGGAGGGGACGACTAGATCCCACCTCTCATTAAGCACCCATCTTACACCAAGCCCTGAGCTCTGATTTGGCAGCTCATTTAATCACATGGGACATGTATAGGTATCACCTCTCCTTATTATCCCTATTCATATGTGGCACAAAACATTGCGAGTTCCATTTAAGGTTCCATTTAAGTCACAAATATAGGAAGCTCTGGCTGCTTCAGCTATAACAATGTTGTAAGAATTAATTGAATTTAACATGAAAAAGTATCTGGAGGCATGATGGATGATTGATATAATCAAAAAATGAAAATGAGACTGTTTCCCAGGCCACAGAAATTGTCAGATGGTGGGTCTGATCGCAAAGGTAAAGTTATTCTTCAGGAAGGTCCCTCCAGCACACAAATGTGCTTCCCTCATCTTGGGTGCCTCTTTGTCTTTGTTGGAGCACATCATAAGTGTCCATGGAATGAGTGAGGGAGGGCGTGGGGTGATTCTGCAGTTTAAAGACACACATCAGGATATGTAAGGTTTTCAAAATAGGGCAAAGACTAAAAAGAAGACCGTCAGTCCCAGCCTTCCTCACACACTTCATTCTATTTCCATCCTCTGGTCAACACAATGAAATACAAAATACTGAATGCTAAAACTGTAAGCACTCACTCCAACCATTATAATTTTACTCAATAACAATTGCATTCCACACATAGTCCTGTTTTTTTTTAATGAAATAGAGTTCGTCCTGCCCCATGAGGTTATTAATGGTGGCCCCTCTATGAGGCATGCACAAATTACGAATGCTATTACTCCATATTGTGTAGCAGGAAGAAGCCAATGGTTCAGGACCAGGTAGCTAGCTCAAAGTTACTCAGCTAATTCCGAGGAGCTGGGATTTGAATCTGGATTTAGCTGTTTTCAAAACCGTTTATAGTTTCCTCCAAAATGACACCTCATAGCCCTTTAGGAATCTGCACAGGAGCCATAAAAGTGGGAAAGTTTGTCCTTTTTCTAGCTTAAGCTTCTCCACCTGCATCCCGCCCATCTGGCAGGCTGTAGAATTGCAGGAAGTTGATGATGTTCCTGTTGTGCAGTAGCCCTGCTAGCTGCTCTAAATACTTCTATTATTGTGACTAAGGAAAAGAAGGAGGAGATTAGAAAAGCAGAATTGGTGTCTCTTTGTACTTCTGTAAGGGAAGCTGCGCTAGTTGACTTAAGTAAACATCTTTTGTTCTCAGCGGAGAGCCTATGTGAATTTGAATTGTCTATATTACATAGACACAGCTTGAATGCCATAGCTTTCCTTTTTCAAAAGGTAGCTTCATGTATTAAGGACTGTTTAAAATCCTCCAAAATCAGTATGTAGAAACTAATTTACAAAGGTGATAGTATGAGAAGCAAGACCTTAGAGCCCTCATAAACTGGATTACTGCTTTCGTTCAAGGAGAGCCACAGTATTCTTAGTTCATTTTCCTCTTCTACCACATGAGGACACAGAGCAACTTCCAGCTATCAGGCAGCCCCAACTATGAGGAAGGAAGAGCCTTCATCAGAGACCAAATTGATTTTCTTTTAATCTTAGACTCCCCAAATCCCCCAAACTATGAGATATAAACTCCCGTGGTTCATAAATTACTCATTCTGTACTTTTTGTTTGTTTGTTTGACAGCCCAAACAGACCTTTCAGTAGCATAAGAACATGATGATGGAGAAAGGTGGACCATCAAACAAATTGCTTCTTGTTATTTTTCTGTTTAGGAACAACCTGACACTCAGGCTTCTGCCCTGGTATAGTTGAGACCTTGGTGAGCAGAGGTGACCTCTGAGAGACACAGGAAGATGACCATGGGATGTGTGTCCCTCTAAATGGATGTGATTGGGGGCAATGATGCACCAAGTCATCAGCTGTTTGGTGAGCCAATGCAAATGATTCTGGTCCCCAGGAATACAGTCCCCAGAGACGTTGCAAAGAATTGTCCAGCTTGACCATATGAGGAAATGATCACTCTTATTAAACTATTACTTTTTTGTCAGAGTATCTAATGGTGATGATTTCTCTCTGGGCAAGGATGAAAGGACAGAGCATAAACACTGCCAGTCTGTTGAGAGGAATGATGCTGGGGGCAGACCATGGAGTCATGACCATCCCTAGGTGTATGGACCACAGTAACCAGGTAGTAACTTGTATCCTTTTTAAAGAAGAGGGAAGCTCAGGTTGTCCTGTGGACTGTCATAGCACTCTGAAATGTTGAATGTCCCTTGTAATTGCTATATCCTAGACCAGAAATTCCAGTTGCTGATCCAGAGATGCACTTTGTGGATCTGTCTCCACCCTTGCACCTCCTTGCCACACTCTTGTATTCACACACAGTTAGTCCTAAAGGGAAGAACTGTATGTGTTTTTTTTTTTTTTTTTTTTTTTTTTTATTGGTCTAACATATGAACCATTTCTGTGGAGACACTGGACTAAACAGTGGGTCCTATGTGGTTTTTGTAGTTTGTTTCCAGCTCATGCACTCTGCCCCCAGGGCCACATTTCAGGCACCTCTCCAACAAGGATTTGCCTGCATTCTGTTACAATGGTGTAGATCACAACCAGTTTTCATTTAGATGCATCCTTCCCAGGGCCACTGGGCCCAGGGCATCTTATAGGTGGAGCCCGGGAACTGGTACAAGGCATACTGGAGCTCTGATGTATCCTTTGATCCCTACATGGTTTTCTCCTCATGGGTGTCCACAGCTTCTGTGTAAGACAAGTGAACAAATGAGTTCATGGAAAAGCCCTTTGGTAATGGTGACCATCAATTCTTTATTCTGGGCCCAGGAACTCTTGTGACCAGACATAAGAAAGATTTAGTGAACCGTCCAAGTAGGTACCTGGACCCGAACTATTGTGTACGACCGGTTCTTCGTGTGTGTACGCAGACGTTCGTCCCCTAGTTCATCGGAAGGAAATCCAGGAGAGTAACAAAAGAAAGAAAGGTCCAACTAACGAATTCTTGAGGTGTCCAGAACATAACACTCTAGGTGTATGCAATTATAATCACCATGGTACAGACAAGGATGCTCAGAGTCCTAGAGGGGATTTCGCTCTTAGAGGATCACATGTCTAGTGAGTGCTGGAGCTGAGGTTGGAATCCAGGAGCAAGTGTTTTCTCTTAACAATACTTTAAGCTCTGAAGAGAGAAGTAGAGCCTGGTCTGGGAAGTACTTGCCACTCAAACACGATGACTTGCATAAGAATCCCAGATCCCGTGTAATGCTGGGTACGTAGGACTATCCCACAATCCCAGCACCTCTACAGCAGGTGGAGAAGCAGAGAAGGGATCCCGGGAAGCTATCCTCCTCTATGCAGCTGTAAACAAGAGATTCTGTCTCAACCAAGGTGGGCAGTGAAGGACACTCAAGGTTGCCATCTGAACTCAACACCACATCCCCACATGCCTGTGCCTGCAGTCACATGTATGCAAGACGCAAACTCACAATTGCAAAACAAACAAACAAACAAACAAACAAAAAACAACCCAACAGACTACAGTCCCAATTTCTAATAATGCTTGGGGTGATTCTCCATTGGTTCAAAAATCGGGTTCATGCACTCAGAGTTTGAGTCAGCAATAATGAAATCTTTCTTTCCAGAAAGGGCCACTGCTTAATTTTCTCCTGGTCTGTCACCACACCACAGGCTTTGGCCAATCTACCCTGAATCAGTGTTGATCATTATATCTCTGTTAATTAATACCAAGTTTAATCTTCTTTGATTACAATCATTGATTGTCAAGGATCCCTTGACCATCTCTGCCAGCGGGTGTGTGTCTGAGTCCTAAAGCACTTGGGGCACCATAGTGCCAAGGGAAAGGTGAAATGAAACATTAAGCCCGGTTTATGGTCAATTTAATTAATGCAAATGTTCAGCTTGGTTCATTTGGCCCAATAATGCTTTCCAATAAAGTGATTGGGGACAAACACTTCCTGACTGTTTACTTTCTATGCCCTCTTAAAACATCCATTTCTGTGGAAACTAAGCAAGGAACTGCCAAAAGGACATGATAAAGTTCCATGCTATCTCCATTAAAATCCTACCTCTTGACTGAAACCCCGACTTTTCAGTGAAAAGTCTCAAGGCAGAAGAACAAACACGTGAGTTGACAGGACTAATGGCAGAAGGGTGTGTGGTATGTGTGTGTGTGTGTGTGTGTGTGTGTGTGTGAGAGAGAGAGAGAGAGAGAGAGAGAGAGAGAGAATAGAGAGAAACAGACACAAAGACATAAACCAATAAGATAGAATAAGAGAGAAATAGAGAGACAGACTAACAGACACAGAAGGACAGAGAGAGTTAGGCAGAGATGGAGGAGACAAGCAGAAGTGAAGAAACACCATGGAAAATTTATTAAGATTTCTCTGATCACCTAGTCAATGGACAAATAATGATCAAATAGCAACATCTGAGACCCGCTTGCACAGTCAGGATCAGAATGACATGGCACATGCTATCTTGTTCTGTCTCTGTCCACAGCATCTAAGACAGGTGCACACCTTCTATTCTGTACCCGTAGGAGAACAAAACTCTGAGAGTCAAGTGGGCTACCTAATACTAAACATCCCACACCTGGGACATCATCATATGCTTCCACCATGTGCAGTTATGCTGGCTGCAACCTGTACAAGGGTAGCTGTACCCATTCACACCATGTCTGGATTATGAGATGTTTCTCCTCATCATCACAACACCTTTATCTGCACAGCCATATGCCTATGGGCAGAGTCTTCCCAAAAGCACAGCATCCTCTGATCTATCCTAAAGTGCCGCATGAGGTTTGTGGCACAAAGTCCTGCCTACTAATCAGGAATGTCATAGCACTCACAACACTGTAAAATGCTCATCTCTTTATGTCTCCAACCATTTCCTGATCCAGCACTGACTTTTAGCCTGTGTTCCTGGTATACACCTTTAGGTAGGCACCATTAAATGATTGACAGATAAAAGGGACCTATGTACACATACTAAGATCTTTGCCGACATGGTTTCGGGTCACTTCTTTAGAAGAGCCTCCCTCAGAATCATCTCTGCACACAGGAGGCAACTCTTCCTAGACAGTAAGCTGCTGGCTCATAATCAATGTGTGTTCATACCACAACGTTCAGAGCTGGGCATTAAAAGTCATTTCCTTTGCTTTGATCTGCATCCAATTCATTCTGCATCAATGTTTTCATGACAAATAAAAGCTTTGTGACAGGGTCACATAGTTGTCAGTGTGGGAATAATTCCATTTTCACAGCCATAGTCAGGGTCCAGGCTGGCACCATCTCCTCCATAGGCAGACTTAGAGGAGTTCCTGAAGTCGCTCTCCCCACTGTTCTATCTTTCCTGTCTTAGAACTTCAGAGTCACCCCTCAAGTATCACATCCCCCAAATCTCAGAGCAGTGAGAAGCTAGGGTCACAGAAAGGTAGTGAAGCCCTTCTTTTGAGAAAACTAGAAGACACAGTGTTTTCAGAAGTCTCATGACCTGAGCCACAGTAAAGCCATATGACATACCCCAGGATCCATTGATATAGTGTTGCTATCCAGCCTTAAACTTTGTTGGTAGAATATAATCTCTTCACAGGTCAAGATTTTCTTACCTTGTATATTAGTAAAACCCAAGTACTTAGAATAGAGCTTTGGGTATTGGCACATATATGTTAAATAGTTGGAGTAGAGGCAGACGAGGCTTCTCTATATGCCAGTCTGTCTTGGGTAACCTATGAATTACATCAAACAACAACAATACAAAACATCTTCCTTCATCTTCTTTCCTTCCTGCTTTAGCCTGAGTCTTGATCAGCTCTCTGAGGCTCGACTTTTCTTCCTTTCCATTGTTTCTTCAGTTCCACAGACTCTCATGTTGACCCCAAATCCAGACATACGTCAGACTAAAGAATGTGATGTATGGACAGAGATTTGTAGATCGGGACAGAGGTGTTCCACACCAGACGCATTGTACAGAGTGGCTTCAGATATCTGGGTGAGCCCAGAGCTACTTGTATCTGCACTTGATTCTTTTACTGTATTTTCCTTATCTTCCTTAAGAAAGGTCTGAGGCTAGACGTAGAAGATGTATGGCCACACAGGTTATCAGCAGGCTGAAAAGAGGGACACTCAAACCTGAGGTCATTGGAGAGCCATGGTTCATTCTTCGACTTCAATTCCTAGGATCAGTGATCTCCTGACCTTGCATCTTTAGTAAAAATATTTACAAACTGGAGGGGGCCTCAGATGCCCTGGGCCTTTCTGCTTGCACTCAGAGAAGGCATTGCTAAGGGATCGTGATCTTGCTTTCCTTGGAGTCCATCTTAGATCTAGCACCCTTTCCACAGTGTTCCAGAAAAAAACAAAACAAAACAAAACAGACAAACAGAACCAACGAACTGATAACCAGAGTGGACTCATGAAATGCTATATAGCTTGCTTAATGTTTGCCAGGCAGATCAAGACAAAACGTCCACGGCCAGGCAAGAAGACCAGTAGATCTATGAACTGGCTCTTGATTTAAGCTTGCTGTAAAGGACAATAAGTGGTTAGACAATAAGATCCTATCTTCTGACTATTAGCCTGACTCTAATTTGTCTGAGCCTTAGCATAAGGAAAATTTGTCTGAACCTGGCATAAAGAAAATGAATGGAACCAAACACACCAGCGGCAATCCAAGCACAACCTACTTAAAACCAAGGAGGAAATGAAGGAAGAGCCATGCAAACAGGATCCCAAGCGCGCAATTCTGAATGGCTCTCCGATTCCTAGATTTAGAATTGTCCTTCAGGCATTCTCACATGTGACAGTTTAACCAAGACATTCTTTATAATTAACATGGGAAGAGCCTAGCTTCATTATATAATAATGTCAAAATCACTCTCTTCTAAGATTGAGTTTAACCTTCTGTCAGGTTTCCCCTTGTTGTTTGGTGTCTCATGCCTGCCATGGGGTTTGCAGTGCCCTACTTCGTTTTCTTCTTTGATGTTAGGATCCTTGTTGCTTTCATTCATGTGATTAAGTACTTACAGGCTTCAACTCAAGGGACAGCATCTTCCCCACATCCACTTCCCCAAGCAGACTGATTATTGGACTAAGTGGTCCCAGGACACACCAGCAGGGAGAAAACCAGACAATGGATAAATCACTCTCTGCCTTCCAGAGTCTGCTTCTGGGATCGAGCTATTTTGAGCAGCAGGTCTAGTACCAGGACATTTTTGAGGAACATCTTCAGGTATCACCATGAGTCTACCAATGGCTGGCTGAACTAGGCATCGCAGTATTGATCTCTTCATTACCTATGACTGCCCTGTGAACAGCCTAGAGCCTGCGAGTTTCCATTTCCCGGTGCACAATGCTTTCAGAATTTATCAGCTCGGATCACAGGAAGGATAGTCAGACTGTTGAAAATACCTCTACTTGCCTAATTTTCCAGACTCCATCCCTGAATATCCCTTTGATGTGTAATGTTCGTGCTGGGTTACAAACTTCCTTCTCAGTAGTTTTAGTGTGAGTGGGAAGAATGATAAAAACAGGCCCTTACCTCAGAAAACTAAAAGCACCAATGCTTCTATTTTTCTTCCAGACAGAACTGGCTTTTATGTCATAGTAGCAGCAGGAGAATTATTTTTTGAGAGTCAATATCAATGGAAAGTGCATTCAACTGCACTTAATCATACTCAGTGGGGGGGGGGGGGCACCAGAGTGGTTTTGTTTTTGGACAAAGGGACGTTTTGTTGAAGACCAGCCCCACTAGGTTCTGATGGTCCCTACACAGCAGGGGTTTAGAACTCTAATCACAGGGCACCTACGGAGTTCCAACCCTCCACCTTTCTCTTCTTTGCTAAGATTTTTTCTTGTATTTTCTCTCCTCCGATTGGTGCCAAAGCCTCCAGCAATGAGCCTGGCCCTTGGACTCTTCTCTGGCCTCCCTCAGCCCTGCATGCACTGCCAGAAGAGAGCATCCACAATTGAGACCTGGTTTTTGTTTCCACAGCAAACTCACCAACCCTAAGAGCACTATGCCATGTGCCTGAGGACCTGGATGCTTCCAGTAGGACCATGTGGGACAATTACTGGCTCAGCCATATGCAAAATGAATCCAGAACACATGATCTAACCTCTACATCTTTCTCTAAATAACGACATAATAGTAATACCCTCTTGTAGGGTTAGCATTCACGTTGAATAAACTGAGGAATACAGCGCACTCCAATGGCCAGTATGCACCTAGTGCTGCTTGCATGCTGGCATTGAGAGGAAGGTATGGATACAAGACTGTGAGCTCCCATAGCAGGAACCAGTAGAAACATCCGCAAGCACAGCATTGAGTCAACACACAATGAATGCCTGTGCTCTAGATTCATCTAGTAGCCTACCACCTCACAATTATGATAATTCACATTCTCAGTAGTAAAGAGTCGACGAGAAGGTTGGTTTACCTCCCAATAGAGACGGGGGTTCTGAGGTCCTACTAGATAAAATCTCACTCCAACAATTCTTATTCATGTCAAACCGTTGGACCATGGAACGAACCGAACTCAATATGTGTTGAGAAAAAGTGTCGTTAGGTAAAGTGTGGGACCTAGGGGTTGACGTGGAAGTAGTGTACACACTTCCTCCAAACAAAGCAATTGAGTCATTCCAGCATACAGCTCTGTAGCAATCCTTAGTAACGCCCATTTCATGGTCAAACACATCCTGGAATGTATCTGGGAGACAGGGGCAGTAGACCAATCCAACCTAGACTTATTTGGGGTATAGGCATAATAAGGTATTCGGTGTCTCCAAAATAAACTTTTAGGAAAAATCCCCTACTTACCATCCTATATTTATGCATGATTGGATATCTATCTATCTATCTATCTATCTATCTATCTATCTATCTATAGATATAGATATATTCAATCATATATATATATAATAGATATATTCAATCATATATATTGTAGATACACCATCCTATATTTATGCATGATTGGATATATATTCAATCATATATATATATATATATATATATATATATATATGATTAAAGTCAGATTCATCATGGGGAAAGGATATGAACACCAAACTAAGGCTTATATAACCCAAGCCTGTTAATCAAAATAAATGTTAACTATACCCTCACCCCAGTAACCAACTCCTTTTCCTCCTGGACCCACAAAACGAAGCCCTGGGCAGCAACCAGGGGATTTTGAGTAAATATCACTTAGAGCCTACAACCTTCTTGCAATGTATCTGAACTGTACACTTGGTTGGCTTCTGAACAACCTCTTTCTCTGCGTTGCTGTCTGTGTGTGCTTCTTTGATGCTTACAACAAGATGTCAAGGACTTGGGAAGTACAGCAGACGGAGACCACCAGTGACAGTGAGTCAAGGTTGCCTCTCCTTGACAGACAATGGAGACAATGAGAGCCACTAGCAGCCAGCAGCCGCAGCCAGGGGTTCCTTTGTCACCAGCCACTCTTTGAGATGCCACTGCAGATGCTGAGTCAGAAAAATTGTGGAGTCATCGATCCTGGAGGTTAAGTATCTTGAGGCCCCTGGTTAACATTTTTGGGAACTGATCATTACCTACCTTGTTTTATGTCGCTATATGTATTTATGATGTGCGCCTCCGTTTAAAGATGTCACTTCAATAGCACTGAGCTAGCAGTAAACAGCACTATGTGACTCATGGCTGAATGAAGTTAATCTGACACGTATTTTGTCCATCAGGCAAATCACAGTTATTTTGTTCCCAGAAATAATGGGCAGCATTCCAGTACTATGCTCGTGGGAAGGCACACACATTTTAAACAACAAAATCACTAATAAAAGGCACAAAAGTGCAAAATTGTAGCACCAATTCAGCAGCAACAAGGATGTCTGTTTGCAGCAGAGCTCCTGCAAGGCACAGCAGAGTCTTCTTCGATTGCAGCTGGAAACAACTGGGGGACTGCTCTGTACAAGGCCGTGGATTTGTGTCAAAGAATCCCAAGTCTTAATATGGGATGAAAAGTTTGTTTTCCAACAAAACTGGAAAACAAAGCCCACAGGGAATGTCACTGGCCATCACTTTCCAATATGGCCAGGACACAGTAGGACACTCATAATGACCATTGATAGGGCAACAGCTTCAAAAGTTGGTTGAGTGTCAGAATTAGATGTCAGGCTTTCTCTCAGGGATGTAACCATCTCCACGGAGTTATCCACATGCTGTTAACATTAATGTCTTGTTGTTTTAATAAGGAGCTAGAAGGGAGATCACATGAAGTGTTTCGTTTGTTTGGTTAGGGATCTGAGCTTCGGCACAAGCAGCAACTGGCACTGTACCATATATCTGTCTTATTAAATCTGGTTAGCTGTGGCTAATTACCAGATGAAAGGGCATCGGCTCTCACTCCCAAATCCTAGAGTTCTACCTTGGATTCTGCAAGCTGTGTGAGCAATCTCTGAGACATATGCAAATGACTTAGGAACCCCTCCACTCTAGCTGTCTGCCTGTGTCCCACAAGGGCCAATTCTGTCAATCAGTTCAACCCTCTCTGTTCATCCATAGCATCCCATACCTGCTCTGAGATTCCACAGTGGCCACCATATACAGTCACCGTGTATTCCCTCACCTGAGCCAAGTTACCGATTAATCAAACGTGCCCACTTGTTTCCTTTTCAACAGGACCCATGCTTGCTCTTCTCACCCTATGGAAAATTCCAGTCCAGTCTGGCCCCTTTCTTATTCTTTATCAGTATCATTCTTTCATGTCCTCTTTTCACAAATTAATTTCTTATCTTAATAGTAAAATAACTTCATTTCCACTACATTTAACTCTCCTATACTCCCCTTTCCCTTTTATCCTCACCAGGCCAAACATCACCCATAGTTAAATTTTTTCTGCTTCATACCTGTAGTTGAGCAGGTAACTGTACTGTAGAATGATCATTGCCCTGGTGACTAGTCTTATGCAATTCAGAAAGATTCACCTTTATTCTTTTAAAGGTAAAGAAGGCACCTTTCCTCCAGCAACCAAATCAGTCTCTCTTGCTTCCACTTGGGCTCACTTTCATGAGCAAAATGTATATAAATATGACATCTATCTATCTATCTATCTATCTATCATCTATGTGTCTGTCTATCTATCTATCTATCTATCTATCTACCTATCTATCTATCTAAAATATCTCCACAACTATAAAACCTCACACAGTTTTTACTATTATCCCCATTATCTAAATGGAAAACCTGAGCCCCAGTAATGTGAAGACAATGAGATCACATATCTCACTGACTTCAAAAGCTGTGTTTTTGATAGTATAACCTTTCTCAGCTTAGAATGATGACCAGCCTTGGTGTGACACTCAGCACCAATGATAATTGGTAGATCAAGCTCTAAAATCATTTTGGTACTGAAGATAAGTTACAATAATACATAGAGGTTGAAATAAAATTATAAAACAACTGATGCCCATCATGTAAATAAATACAGTCCTTTGGTATAGAAATCCCATCTGAGATACTATCCATTTAGTGGGAGGGTAGGTCCATGTTTGGCTCAATGTCTCTTCTGCATAAAGAGTCATGATGTTATATGCATATCATGATTTTACTAGTAACAGAAAAGTTGCTGCAAACAGGTTTATGAAAATAAAGGTAATTATGTAGAAGGCCCTTTCTAATTAGTCCTTGTCATCAGAGAGTTTCACAGTTTCTGGGAATCATTTGGCAAGTGTCAGAATGATAGAAATTTCCAACATATTGTTAAAACCCAAAGGAGTCTAGTTTCAAAGATATTAAGACAGAAGTTTCCACAAAAGACATTAAAAGGAGGCGAGGGTGAAATAATGAACAAGGAGGAAATAGTGGAATTTAATCAAAAGTAGAAAAATCCATCCTCATTTCAGCTTTAAGCAGAAGGGCCATCTCACCGACCACTGGGAAAAGACAAACCTGTTGGAAACATGACTTCTCATTCTCACAGTGACACATTTAGAGCCTTCCCAGGATTTGACTAAAGAGAGCTTGAAGAAGAAAAAGGAAGAGACAAATGACTTGGAAATGACCTTATCTGTAATCTGCAGCCACATGGAGGAGATAATGTCTTCCCAAAGCTGCATCATGGATTAACTGTCAAATGAAAAACCCATGTCTAAATATTTGACCTACACACAAAGTATTAAAGTAATTTCAGCTACATATGTCTATGGGAAAGTCAATTGCCCATCTGGAATTAGCAAACTGGTAAGATGAAAGTTTCCTCAAAGGGCCTTTTCTTAATCGTCAGTTCTGTTTAAATAATCAGGAGGCCAAGGGACTAGAAAGAATGTATGCAAGAGAAAATTAAAAGCACTATAAACATGGAGGGGAGGGAGAGCACAGTCAATAAGCAATGAATAACAGAGAGAGAAATTTGCATTCAGAAAAAAAAAGAGGAAACATTGACGATTGGCACATACATGTACACTGTTAGTGAGTGTATAAGAAGACAGAGAGGAGTGAAGAGCCTTGAAAACGATCCTATCTCTGGCCCGGCTGTTCAGAGTTGCCCTCCTAAAGCAAATGCTAAATTTTGGCTCAGAAGCCATCATTGGTCAGGAGCAATCCCTGTGCCCAAGGAAATCATCATAATACCTCATATATTTACATTTATCACTGCTATTAATTTTGATTGAAAAATCATGAATATATACATCTGTGAGATAGAATACTATGTTATTTTTTAATAAGTTTTTATTTATTATCAATTAATGTGTATGTCTGTCTGTCTGTATGTATGTATATATGTGTTGGTGGGTGTGGGTGTATGAAATGACACTCTGGGGAGTCAGTTTTCTTCTTGGCCAGCAGGATCCAGGAATTTGAACTCAGGTCATCAAGTGTTGTAAGAAAGTCCTTTTACTCACTGAGCCATTTCACTCTAACCAACCCAACAATTATGTAATATAGCACAGCCAAATCAGGCTAATTAATATGTACCATACCACAAGTATTATATATTATAGTTACCCTTCTTTGCAACAGACCTGAAAGCCCACTCATCACATCTATCTGAACTGCTGCACTCTTTGATCAAAAGCTGCACTTTCTTCCTTCTGCCCCAATCCTTCAATGTGTGACGATAATTGTTTTCCACCTCTTTAAATTCATCTTGACTAACTTCCACATGTAAGTGAAATCATTTCCTATTTTTCTGGCTTATTTCTCTTACCCAGAATGATCTGCAGATTTATCCATTTGTCACAAATGAAAGGTTTTCCTTATTTTAAAGAGGCAGAACAATGTTCTACTCTTGCTGTATAATACAATTCCCTCTCTATTCCTCCACCGATACACACTAAGATAGTTTCCATTTCTTGGTCATGGTAAGAAACGATAGAAGGAGGTAAAAGGTCCACACACTGAAACGTGTGTGTGTGTGTGTGTGTGTGTGTGTGTGTGTGTGTGTGTTTGTGTGTGTGTGTATGTGTGTATCCCACAAATAAATAGAAAAGTACTCTACATTCATGAACTAGAAAACTGCCATCCTGATAATGTCCATACTATAAAAATTGATCTATAAATTCAGTTCATCATCTATCAAAATTCCATTTTTAAATTTTGAAAAAAAATGGAAGAAAGCAATCCATAAATTCATAGCCACTGAGCAGGCAAAACAATCCTGAGCAAAAGAACAAGGCTAGAGGCATCACATTCCACTTCCAAGGTATATCATAAAGCAATTCTGACCAAAGCAATTTTGATGTTCACCTAGAAACAGACACAGCAACTGGCGGAAGAAGACAGGAAACTTAGGAAGAAAACCCACTCATTTCCCACCAGTCAGTTTTTGACCAATCGTGCCAAGAATAAACAATGCAGAAAAGACAATCATTAAGAAGTGATATTGAAAAAACTCAGATATTTCACCAGATATTAAAAGTAACTCGACATGAATTTGACCTTAAATATAAGATTTGAAGCTATAAAACAGCCAGAAGAACCGACAGGAAAATCATCTTTATACGGTTCATACAGCATCAGTCTGAGCAATGATTTAAAAAAAAATACTACCCTGGATCAACAGGCAACAGAAGCAAAAATAAGCAAAGAAGATTACATTGAACTCAAAGTTACCTGCATAGCAAATGTAGCAGTCACCAAAGATAAAAGACAATGCATAGAATGGGAGAGAATGTTTGCAAACCATTTGTCGAAATAAGGAATCAGTAGCCAAAATAAATAACCAACAGCAAGATAAACATCTAAATCAATGAATCTGAACGGACATATCATAAAATGTCTTAGAAATGGTCAATGGGAACATGAGAATTTTCTCAGTATCACTGGGCACTGGGAAGTGCACATTAAAATTGTGGTTCACTGTCATTCCACAACCATTAGAAATCTCCGAGGAAAAGAATGAAAGATAAGTGTGGGAGGAGATGTACAAGGAGGCGATCCATCTTCTCCCTGCTCCTTTCCTCTCCCGCCATCTTCCTGCGATGAGTGTCTTGTGTGTGTATTAATTAGCACAATCATTTTGAAAGCCATTCTGAAGGCACCTCAAAAACTGGAAGATACAGCTATCCCATTTTCCAGCTGTCCCACATCTGGGTGTTTATCCAAAGGAAATGAAAGCCGTATGTCAAAAGGATATGTGGACTCTCATGCTCGTCACGGCATTTTTAATATTTATGTCTATATCAGCAAAGGTTTAGAAATAGCCTCCATGCCCAGCAGCAAGAGAACTGCTAATTACATCATGACATATCTGTATGTCAGAACAGTTTGCAGCCACTTAAAAACACATTTTCAAGACATCTTAATCACATGAGAATTCTTTAGTATTGCAAAAATATTCTGAATAAAAATTATGATCCCTTAGCAAACAGAGAGAGAGAGAGAGAGAGAGAGAGAGAGAGAGAGAGAGGCAGAATAGTAACTACTCATTGCCATATGACAGTGAGATTGCCACTGATTTCTTCTCTCTAACCAGCTGAGCAAACATAAATTTCCAATACAAGAAGATAGAATTCCAGTCCCCAGTGATCTTGCCTGTAAACCCAAGACTCTACTCCGATGCAGGTGACTGTTGTTGTTACTTGTGGGTTTTCAATTGGATAACAATTTTCCATTTCTCACACGAACACTTTCCTTATTAAATCATTTTAGTCTTTTAAGTGATCCTGGGAGACTTTTCCTTGTACTGTATTGTCTAAGGGCTCCTCACAGAGCAAACAATTATGTAAAGTCTTTCATCGGAAGGCAGAGTATTTACTTTAGAAGATGGAAACTGTTCCTCTTTACCCTTTTAAAGTGTTAATTGTTATTTGTTCTTACTTTATGTACATGTGTGTTAGGGGAACGGTGATCACTACTTGTGTGCAGTGTCTATGGAAGCCTAAGGGTGCACTTATAGTGCTTGTGACCTTCCTGATCCGTGTTCTGGGAACAGAACTCAGGTCCTCTGCAAGGATAGTATATGCTTTTAACCACTCAGCCATCTTTCTCACCCCATCTCTCTCTCTCTCTCTCTCTCTCTCACCCTCTTCAACTGATCTGTGAACACTGAACTTAGTTTCATGAATAAGTCATTTTATTCATGAATAAATTAGCTTATTGCTAAAATATTGGTCTAGTGTCCACTGAGCACCGTTCTGAAGCACACTCATTGTTCCGAAAGCTTCCTGTTCATTAAGTGTGTCTCCTCCGCTGGAGCTGGGAATGGAAAGTTCAGCAAGTAGCACGCAGCATGCATTCAGGCATAGGCTTAGAAAGATAGTCACTTTTCAAATCCAAACACAAACCACAAAACAAAACCTCAGTGTATTATACAGCTCTGCAGTGGTTCTGATGGTATTTTTAGTTAATGATATTTATTTGGCTGTCTTTGTATTTGACTGAATCAAATAGAAGTCTCAGTCAAAAACACCGAAACCAGAGACATCCCAGCTCTAAAAAAAGAAACAGGCTAGATGCCTTGAAAAATACCCTCTCCATGGACTGTCTAGTTTATGCTCTGGGATATAAAGAGGGAATAGAGAATGTAAATGACAACCAGACTAGTGTTTTAGAGACTGTGAAGATAAAAATGACTATTTCTGAGGTCTACCTTGTGCCCAGCATAGTGTAAAGTTTCTTATTTTATCTCATTAAATCTGCACAAACAAACAACCCGGGGGGGGGTGATATGGGGAGAGGGTTGTGAGGTACCATAAACACATCCACATGCTCTAACATGTATAGTCAACAGTGAGGTATCACCCATGCATCCATAAGCCACAACAAAGTACACTCAACACTGAAGCACGACACACATCCACATGCTCTAACATGTACAATCAACGCTGAGGTACCACAGATATCCACATGCTCTAACATGTACAATCAACACTGAGGAACCACACAAGCATCCATATGCTACAATAGTGTACAGTCAACAGTGAAGTACCATAGATGCATTTACATGCTACGGCCATGTACAGTCAATACAAAACACATTTTGAAAATTGGGTTGACCACCTTTTTGGGAAATAGCATTCAGTGAGGTGGATTTTGGACAGGATGTGGCTACAAATGGAGGTCAGAGCCCTTTCTTCATCAAAGGGAGGTGTTTTGACAGGAGCAGCCCCAGTGTCCAGCACAGATGTGAAGAAAGAGACAAGGCTGCCATGGTTTGAAGGACAGGGCTCTCTCATCTTCAGGTGCCTTACCAAGGATCCCTTGGCCCTGGAAATAGCTTTGTTTCTTCAAATTAGGTATATTTAATGCTCAGATAAGAAAAAAACAGTGGGGAGTGGAATAATTATGTTGGCAGAGACATAGTTGATACACAAAGAAATCGGTTTTCCAGAATTTAAAATCTTTAACATTTTAAAATGTCCAAAATGCCCTGGGTTAGAGAGATAAAACATTTTCTTTTCGTAAAGCTCATGTTAAGAGTTTTAAAAGCATCAATTTGAACCTTGTTTATGGGGCCAGAGCTGTAGCTTAGCTAATTGGTAGAGTGCTTGCCCAGAATTCTGTCTCTAGCATAGGCGGGGCCATGTTGGTGCATGCCTGTAATCCCAGTACTTCAGAGGTGAAAGCAGGAGAATGTTGAGTTCAAGGTCATACTGCTAGATGGTGGGCTCACGGCCATTCTGGGATACATGAGCTCTTACTTAAAAATTGTATGTGACTAGTTTCTAAGGCTTAGTGACATGTGATCAACAGGGTCTAAACAGGTGTGTTCCTAAAGGGGTAATGTGTTCTGCTTTGCCCCATTCACGTAGAGGACATGAGGGCCACATGTGATACATCTGAAGGGTCTTCACATGCATGTAACCATTAGCAATCTGTGAGTTCTCTGGATATTTTAAACCATAGCCTTGAAATAGCATGAATGACAGTTCTTTCATCAAATGTACAAATGCACATGAACAAAAATTATCTACCAAGCCTCCTCACGTTTGTTGGAGACAGGCCTCTTCTTCTTGCAGGAAATGAACAATATTAATGATTTGATTATTTATTATGATTTTCTAAGATCTGTCTCACTCTCCAGATTTTTCATGTATTTGCAAGGAAAGGCGAGATTGGGAAGTTCACAGATATTTTGCGAAGCTGCTTCCTCAGCTATTTATAATGTCTAGAAAGTGATAGGGAGAAATAGGCTCTAATTAAGTGGCATAGGATCCACAATCGTTTCCCTAAGGAAAGTTCCAAAAGACAGAACCCAGTTCTCTGGTCCGTGTGCAGTTACCCAACTGCCCACAGCAAAAGTATGCACTCACAAGTTTTGAGCAGGGCCATGGCAATCCACACAATCACCAAGGGTGTTATCCAATTAAAGAATAGCACATTGGTCTGAGGACAGAAACAACAGCAGTCAAATTTGAAGCAGTCAAATTTGTCAGGTGCTGTATTTCTTTGTGAGATAAAACACCAACTAAAACCTGACCCTTTTGAGCGAGGGGGTCCTCAAGTCCTGGTATCTTGAACTTTCATGTCCTTGTGATTAGAAGAAGTAAAGTTGAGTCTCTTCAAGACCTAGTTCAGTTGAAGTTCAGGACCCATGCCAGTGATACAAAGTTCCTTTCTGGCTATGTTCTCAACTTAATATATTCTTGTGTGTGGCCTTGGCAAGGCCTGGGATATGGAATGTGATATGGGATGTGGATTATCTGTACATACTCTCCTGCTACATTGAGTTGTTTTGTTTTTGTTTTTTTCAAGTGAGTTATGAAAGAGCAATTATACAAATTTGATTATGTAACATTGTAAACAAATATAGAAGCTGACAACACAAATTAGAAAACATTCCATTTCTCAGGCACCAAGTGCACAATTCAGACGTTGGGGCCAACAACAAGATACATATTGATGGAGACAGCTGCCATAGTTTACCCTGTGGGCCACAGAAGAACCAGCAGTGACCAGCCATGACTCACAGACTGACCTTGACCACTCCATTCTACTTGAGCCTAGCTAACTCTTTCTTTGTGGCTAAAACATTGAAATCTAGAAACATCCCCTGCACTCTGATCCTTTGCTTTGGCCACGGTTGGGTCTCTGACTGTCTTGTACTAACTTATTAGATCTATTTCCTTGGTTTCTACAGAGATACACAGCCATATAGATCCAGCCATCACTGGCTTTTATAAAATGGTGTGTACCAAGATTCTTCAGTTGCCTATGTACCCTCAAGTCTCTGAACTTCTTTCCTCAAAGAACAGAATTAAATCAGTAAAATGGGTCTGTGTTCACCTATTCACTTGCCTTGGAACAACTCTGCCTTCCTTCCATGTTCTTTGGTTTTCACACACACACACACACACCCACACACACACACACTAAGATTTATTGATTTATTTTATGTGTGATTGATCTGCATGTACACCTGCACACTAGAAGAGGCTATCAGATCCCATTACAGATGGTTGTGAGTCAACATGTAGTTGCTGGGCATACTGGCTGCTTTTGTGTGTTAACTTGACACAGGCTGGAGTTATCACAGAGAAAGGAGCTTCAGTTGGGGAAGTGCCTCCATGAGATCCAGCTGTGGGGCATTTTCTTAATTAGTGATCAAGGGGGGAGGGCCCTTTGTGGGTGGTACCACCTCTGGGCTGGTAGTCTTGGGGTTCTATAAGAGAGCAAGCTGAGCAAGCCAGGGGAAGCAAGCCAGTAAAGAACATCCCTCCATGCCCCCTGCATCAGCTCCTGCTTCCTAACCTGCTTGAGTTTCATTCCTGACTTCCTTTGGTGATGAACAGCAATGTGGAAGGGCAAGCTGAATAAACCCTTTCCTCCCCACCTTGCTTCTTGGTCATGATGTTTGTGCAGGAATACAAATCCTGACTAAGATACTGGGGAATGAACTGAGGACCCTTGGAAGAGCAGCCAGTGTTCTTAACCACTGAGCCATCTCCAGCCCTCCCCACACATTTCTTTATTACATAAAGAACTTGTGACTGTGTGAGGTTCTATATTTCTTTTGCTTATTTATTTATTGTTTGTTTGTTTGTTTGTTTGAAGCCTATATTATTTATTTAGGGCAATGCCCTACATAGTGAACTTACCATATAGCTAAGGCTAACCTAAGACTGCTCATCCTCCTACTCCTACCTCCTAGCTAGCAGCTCATAAAGAAGCTCATGCTGCTGGCTTGAGAAGCCCATTTTCAGTAGGAACAGATTTGGTATTAGTTTGGGACCTCAACCAAGATGGATTTGTAAAAATCATCACAGGATTTGAATTTTTGTCTTGAGTTCCACTGTACAGTACGCTCCCCCTCCCACACCTTGTCAATCAGTCCTGGGATTGCAGCTGGTTCTCATTGGCCTTTGCTATGTGCTTGCAAGGGGTCTCATTTCTTCCACCATGGCCCTTCTTAGTTTTGTGTTCAGCTTTTTCTTTATAAATAAACCCCATGTGCTGTTACTGAATACTCTTCAGTGTTTCTCCAAAAGTCTTAGAAAGACTCACTAAAGCATTACAGATCTCTATGATCTAGCCTGTCTCCCACCCACTGCAATCTCATGTCCCTCCTCTTCTGTCTTCTCGCACACTGCTGCGAAACCCACTCTATATCCCTCAGCCACGTTGGGGCTGCTGTGTGCAGGCTTGCCACATGTTGTTCCACACTCACTAACCTTCCAGCAACTCACCCCTCAGAAGTGGTCCTTCCATTTTCCAGCTTGGCTCAGACTTCACTCCCTAAGTACTCTGCCCATTTTGTTCCTGCCTGTTTCCCGGCTGTGGCCTTCACTGACAGAATCCTATGTAGCAAAAATCATGGCTGTCCTGTTGTATGCATAATGTCCTACTGACAAAGAGAGCAATGTGGTTTGCCCAAAGAGGGTGCCTAGTACATATCAGAGGAAGGAAGATAGGAAGAATGGAAGAAGAGCGGAAGAAAGGGAGGAAGGAAGGGAAGGAGGAAGGAAGAAAGGCAAACAGGTAGACTTCCTATACATTTTCTTTTTCCCTCCACTCACAAGGAACCAACTGTCATCCACCAGATTAAAGACACTGTCTCCAATCTTCATGAAACATTTTTAGTTCTCTCTGTCAAAGACTAAAGGAAAATAAATTAGTTCTTCAGCTTCTTAGAACATATACACTTAGTGCTGAGGCAGATACCAAAGTATGGAAGCAGATGCTGAATAAATCATACAGACCAAAGCAATTTTTAATGGAGCGGGACATTTATGATTATTAAAAAAAAAAAAAAAACTATCTCTTAAAAGTAACAAACTCAGTGATGGCCATGCTCCAGGAGAGATGCCAGGTTTGGTCCTGAGAACAGCAGCATCCCTTCTGGATTGCTGCTCACTCCTTCCTGCCTGCCGCAGCACCTGCTGTGTCATGCTAGACTTGGAGAACATGAGCCAAAGATGTGACTGTGGCCCTCACAGAAGGGACCACAGATTCTCCAGTCCCTACATGTTCCCAGCCAGCATACGCTTGGTGCAAATGTCACAACCTGACACATGTACAAAGAGACCCAGTGGCAGAGGGGGTGGGAGGGGCCTGCCTTAGAATTCATTCAAGTAAGAAATCCTTTCTAATTCCAGACTGTCATTCTGGATTTCTTAAAGGTCACACAAAAGGCAATATTCTTTTCCACGAATACACAAAAGGTATGCCTGAGACTACATTTCACATTCATGAAGACTATATTACTAAAATAGATTTTAATTTTCCTGTTTGCCTCTGAAATTTGAGGAAAGAATGATTAATTAAGGAGAATGCTTTCCTTTCTCTCTTCTCCCCTTGAGTGGGTTTTCACATTCAGCCTAATTAGCCTTGGCCAATGGCCCATCCAGTTGAGGCTGCATGTAGCTCCATGCTCTAAGTGTTCAGAAGGTCTAGCTCTTCCTCCAGGGCCATGGCAATTGCAGGGATGGTGTCTCTGGCACTCTGGGGAAGCCCATCATGAATAGCATTACATTCAATGATTATGTAAATTTGACTTCTACAAAGTAATTGAAATAGATTGTTCTCATTTTTTCCCTATGAAAACTTCATGAAACATTAGTCTCAAACCCCAAAGGAGACGTAGCCAAACAGTTGTGACACGCAGCTGTAATTGACATGAAAATGTTCTCTAACTTGCTTGGAAACAGTACAGACACTTTTTTACCAGGACGGCAGGGGCAGATTCTCTGGGAATACCTACAGGAGTATAAAATCCTGGAAGGCAAGACCAGATCGGGTTTCCCTGACCTAGGAACCATCTCAGGATGGAGTGAGTACAGGTGAAATTGTGCTGAGTAAATGCATGATCCCCGAAGGCACACTTGTGGATACCAGGCATCCAGATGCTGAATAATTTCTGCCTTCCCGGTACATTGTTAGTCTGGCTTGGCACCAATTGTCCCCACATTTCCAATAAAAAAAAAATGAAGCGAGTTCTTCTTGTGGGGCACTTTCAATTTCTTAAGGTGGTTTCACTCTTGCCTGGCATCCAAGCTTGAACTGATTGTCTTTGGGGATCTTCCCTATCAGCCACAGGCCACAAACCACGATAAAAACCTTTCTTGCTCTTTATGTCGGCCCCAGCTGATGCTGTGCTCAGAGAGCATCCTTTTTCACTGACCTACACTTAGGGGTTTACAGAGCCCTCCCTGACATCTTTCCCTCCCAGCACTACCTTGTTCATTTTTTTTTTTTTTCTGGGACCCATGTGTTATAGTCGTTTTCACAAATGATAAGATATGCATAGGTAGGGGTTGGCATGCAACCAAAGAAAGGAAATAGCTTTTCTTCTCTGACAGCTTCTATCAGGGCTCCCTAAGTCTCCATTTTCTCCTCAGTAGAATGGAGGCAATAATGCACTAATGTGGAAAAATCAAGTTAGAAGAAATAGATAAAGTACCTTCATTGCGCCTAGAGTCTTATCAGAGGTCCAAAAGGAAGCAATTTGCTGTGAAATGCCCTGGCTCCAGTAATGTCTGCTTATTAGACTACAAAACATAGCTCAGTTTCCTCTAGTGAGCTGAATCCCCAAAACAACATGATGCCAGGTGAGTCTTCAGTAGTGCCTGGGCTCAGAGCATGCTTCGTTAGACTACTTATTGTCACAGCTGTGCGTACTCAGTCACCATTCCCGAGTGAGCGTGGGACAATTGTTCCAGTCAGAACATCTGTCGGTGATCATTTATCTTCATCTGGGTTCAGATTTTCAACTGAATTGGTCTGAACGGGGACAGCATCTTTATCCTACTTGTTAGAGTCATGGCCTATGGAATTAAGGTGTCATTTGCACCAAGATCTTTCTATGTGTATCTCAGGGAAGGTGAGAGGCAATGGGAAAGATGTCACTGTGTTCCTTTCTTGGGAATTAGAGCAATGGATTGGACACCAGGCAGAACAAAGGGGCAGAGGTTAAGCCCAAGACATCATTTTATAGTGAGAAACAAGCCTCACTGCGCAGGGCCCTATGAGAGAGAGTCATTCATCAGAATACAAGGCATCTTCTGACTCCCACAAGCTGCACATGGCTAGGTCTGCAGGGAGGGTGCCACCTAGGGCAAAAGGAGAAGGCAACTAGGCACAGCCTGGGACTACTGAGGAGGAGGCTCAAGCTTATCCTAAGATGCCTATGGACGGCAGATATCAACAGGGGTCCAGGACTTATTTAGTAGACTTGCTGTTGGGAAACTCACTTTGAGTCCTTCGGGTGATAGGTACCTGGGAAGACATTTACCTGCACCCTAGAGGTGGATACTGAAATCATGCAGCCGGTATCATAAGTCACAGGACGGGAATGCAGGGATCTAGACCTGTTGACAATACATGGACATACTACCATGGCCACACACTGAGCTATGAATTTCTCTCTCAGAGGCTCAAAGGTAGCAGGTCTGAGCTTTAGTGACAATGCTTAGCGTCCCTACCAGGAGTCTCACTCCTCATTCCTGGCCCATCAGAGGTCAGTTGACTCTGCAGGTATTACCTGGGGTCTCCTTTGAACAGCGATGGAGGACATGTCGCCAGGTTCCCTGAGGGGACATTTGTTGAAGCCAGTGGGCACAGGAACCCTTCCAGGGAGATGGAGATGTTTTTTGCCTTCATTTCTTGCTGCCCTGAGACTCTAGGGAAGCCACGATATGTGAAAGTGTCCAATGGAATGGCAGAGATTGTGTTGACAACTGAGGACACCTTCACTCACCACAGCCTTTCCTCCTTGGAGGACAAACAGCACCCCTTAAATCATTTCGGGGTGGGGCACAGAATCGCAGCAAAGGAAACTAATCACCTTGTTTTGTCTGACGTTTTAGATTCAGGTGTCCTGTGTTCCTGTGCTTGTACCATTTTGTTTTTATTTAGTAACTTTGATATTACATGCTAAGTCCATCTAAACTCACAACCCACATCCTTTTGACTGGTTCTGTCACTGCCAAGAAGCAGGAGAGGAGGCTGTTGTATACAAGTGGCCCCAAGGAGCTGCTAAGGAGCTCACTGTTCCCTTTTGAAATTCCACCAGGCTCATCTCTTGTCTCCCACCTACCCAAACACGCCCTTCAACCTCTTACAATCTCTTGGGTTGTTTTGCTCGTGATTTTACACTTTTGTTGAGAGTAATCAACTCACCATAGCCATGGGAAGGGTAGCACTGCCCCCATGCTAGGTACCTCCCTGGGCACCGCACAACCCTGCTTCCTGAACTCCTTGCTTGACGGGTTGGTGTCATGCATATTGTATGGATGGGAAACATCTGCTTAAGAAGATAAAGCAGCAAAGCTAGCAGACAGCTAGCTACCCACGGATCCTACCCAACATCAAATCCACCTGCTTCTAATGTCTTCACCTGGCTCCAAAACACAGGAAACCAGAAGATCTCTAAGTGTTTCAGTGGGCCCCTCACCATGAAACCACCTCCAGTGACAGTGTCCACTAAGAACCCCCATTATTTATCAGGAATATATACTGTGATTGAAGGGGCAGGGGATGCATTCAATTAACATTTCATGTAGAGTCAAAATTCATGACTCTCTTGAGGGAAAATCATAAAACGTCACCTTAATCATAATTAAAAAATGATCCTCAGCTCCCATTTGATATGCATCTAAATCTATTTTAGTGTTATTATTGTGGAAAAAGACTCCACATCAGTGTCCTCCCTGCATCATAAATAAGCTAAAGTAAAAGCAAAATAAATTTTAAGTTGGAAGTATTAACGTAAATGCATTTTTGCAAGTTGTCTTATTTACAGTCACAGATTCACAGTTTATTGAGTGTAAGCTTTAAAAAAATATCCTCACATATTTGTACTGCATAATAAGCAGACTTTAAGATAAAAGAAAATCAGTAACATGTGTGCCCCAATTTCATAACTGGACACTTGAATTAGAGAGGCAGCCATTCAAAGGTATGTCTTCAGGTTTCAGAAGAACAAGCCCACAGAGGCCGAGGCCCTGGCCAGCGTTAACAGAGATTAAGGAAGTCAGCAAGAGCCACATCTTCTCAAAGGAAAAGAGGATACTCTCGTGGTGGCCTGCCCTGTCTCCAGGAAGGAGAAGATAGTTTCACTGTGACTGCACACGCTCAGATCACACACCTGTATCATTATGCTCTTCTTTGTGAAAGCTCCTGGTCTCTGGAGCATGGTAATGAATTTACAGTCCATACCCCTGACCACTTATCCCTTCTCCTAGTTATTTTAATAAACTCACTGTTATAATTCCACAAATCTATTTTGATCATTTCTGGGTTAAGAATCAAACACTTCTTTCTCTACCTCACCCACCTCTAAGTTTTGTACATCCATCATTTGTCCTACTTATTCAGATTTGGGCAGCTTTTTTCATTAAAGGGTGGTGTCTCCTTCAAGCCGTGTGCTTCCTGGGCATTTGGGCTTAGTTTCCTTTGTGCCTATACTCACGATGCCTATCATAGCACCGGGCACCGAGGCAGCTGGCTAAACATCTCCACTGTTGCGATTTAGAACTGAATTACATTTGTTTTACCCTTGATCTTAGACTCTTTGACTTTTTAAAATATAGACTTCCATCTCATCATTCTTTCAGCAAGCATTCATTGGATACACACCAAGCCTTCCATCATGGAGACTAAAGCCCCAAGCGTAGGGCTGCTGAGATGGCTCAGTAGGTAAGAGTGCCTGCCATCCTGGCACCCACACAGGAGAAGGAGAGAACAGATTCTCTCAAGTTGTTCTTTGACCTCCCCTTTCATGTACACACACCCACAGCCACAGCCACAGCCACAGCCACACCCACACCCACACTCACCCCCCCCCCACACACACTGAAGAAAGTGGTTCAGACTAGTTTTTGTTAACTTGACATAAACTATAGTCACTTAGGAAGAGGAAACACAGACCAGGAATTACCTCCATCAGCTAATCTGTTGGGGGCATTTTCTTGAATAACAATTGGTGCCACTCAGGCCAGGTGGTGCTGGGTTGTATAAGAAAGCAAGTTTAGCTAGGTATAGAGAGCAAGCCACGAAGCAGCACTTTTCTGTGGTCTCTGTCTCAGTTCCTGCCTCCAGTTTCCTGTGCTGAGTTCCTGCCTTGTCTTTTCATCGTTCAATAGATGAAAAACTGTAACCTCTAAGCTGAAATGAACCCTTTGCTCCACTTAATTGATTTTGGTCAGTGTTTTATGTTAGCAACATAGAAGTCAAGTAGGAAAAACAACAGCAACAAAAGCAACTGTAGATGAGTGGAGATAGATGCTTGCCAGCTCTGGCCTATGGTGTATGGTGGTGTTGTGTGCATATGTAACAATATAAAGAAGAGAATAACCCAGCAGAGGCCTTCAGGAACCCACACAGGAGAAGGAGAGAACAGATTCTCTCAAGGTGTTCTTTGACCTCCCCTTTCATGTACACACACCCACACTCACACCCCCCACACCCACACTCAAGAAATATGACATGGATCTCCCCCTCTCTTACACTTACACACACGCACACACATACACACACACACACACACACACACACACACACACACACACACACGATAACATACATGCAAATTGTCTAAGGCAGGATTTTTTCACCTATAAATGTATCTCATAGACTTGAGGACATTCTGGAGAAGGCGACATGGGCTGGGTATGACGGAAGCTTGGGCTTCTATACACCTGGCTTCCCTCAGAGGCACCTGCATATCAGCAGAGCTGAAGACTAAGACACCCACAGCAAGAGACTCTGGCATTTTCAAATTATGACATTCCATTAATTACTCAACCATAGAACTTTAGAAATCTGAGACGAAATTAACATTCTGTAGGAGCAAGGATCTCAGAGAACCAATTGCAATAAACATCAAACTAGAATTGCAAACCTAGTAAAATATGAACGCAAGCACAGGAAGACACCTGATTGGGAAGGGGTACGATGAAGTGCACGTTTGAGGAAAGATTTGGGGCACACTCTTATTGTTAAATTTTTATCAATAGATTTTTTTTTTTTTACTAGGGGTCTAGTGTGTGCCAAGGGATGATCTCAGCACTGGGCTGAGCAGAGAGTCTGAGTCTATTCTGTATGTGTGTGTGCAGGAATGGGGAGGAGAAGAATGAAAAAGGAGAATGTGGGGAACAATGGATATGACATGGATCTCCCCCTCTCCTACACTTACACACACACACACACACACACACACACTCACACACACACACACACACACACACACACACACACTCACACAGACATGATAGCATACATGCAAGTTGTCTAAGGCAGGATTTCTTTTTACCTATAAATATCACAGTCAGCTAGTTAGGTGTGGCGTACAGGAGAAAAGTAAGACTGATAATATCATCTCAGAAGGGAGTATGGCAGGTCCCTCACAACATGATTCCTCAGTAAGTCTAGCTGTATATGGATATAATCCCTTTCTTAATAACTATATCATAAAACCATCCCCTCTCCAGGTTACCCTCTCCTGCCCATTTAGTCCCCTGCCATACCAGTTGGGCATGTAGACCCACAACGACACATCTTGAGGTAAGCAAAGTTAACAAGACCACTAGCTTGTTGTTATATAATCCTGGCTGACCTCTTCCCCTTTTAGCCACAAGTGATCTCCTGTGAAAGTTCACAGACACCCTTCCCATGACCCAGTACTTTGACACTTCCTATTAGATTTGCCTCTTGTCAGGACAAGAGCCATGAACTAGGCAGAAGATATTTGGATCTTGGTTGAACAGGGAAGGCCAGACACATAAATCTTTTGGCTGGGCTTCACAATAGCCCTAATGCTAGTATGGCCTCTCTCTAGACATGTTTTCTAACTCAGGATCTGCAGGGAGTCGTGTACATCTCCAGCATGAATAGGATTATGAATTACCAAGGGACTGCTAGGTTTAACATCTGACATAGTAGCTCTGAGCTGGAGATCTTGCTCATTAGCTAACTCCAGTAGGTGCTGAATCTGCTGGTCCATGGCCCATACTTCGAAAGTCTCTAAATTTTTGTTCTAAGTCTGCAGTAGCTAGTCTTATCACTCCTTGTAGAGATGCCTGCAAATGTACATAGAAATAATTACCTGTGTGACTCAGTATCCTGCTATTAACCCAGGGGCAATGAATGAGGTATACCCAACACACACTTTTGAAGTTAAACATATGTGTGTAAGCATGCCAGATGCTCTTCCTCTTTTCCATTCTGTGTCCCATAAACACTGCCTTCATCAACTGATCACAGACAAAAGGGACTACAACTCAGGCATCCCAGGCTACTAAGAGTTCATCATGACCCATTAGTGAGGAAGCACATCACTAGCTTGTTATTAACCCATCAGTAGCTTTATGGCTTAGTCTGAAATACTCATTCTCAAATGAGTCCTTGGAAATAAGAGAATTGGACCCTAAGTTGGGAAGAGAAGATATGTGAACATTTCTACCCCTGTCCATAACTGATAAGCATTAATATACCTACTCCCTGAGCTATAGACTATACATTGTACCCTCCTATGATTTGAGGAGATGCAGATGGGACTCTGGGTCTCCATTTCCCTGAGAATATGGCTAGAAAAACAGGACTATAACCATCATATACTTGTGAGTTTCAGGGATCAAACATGCAGGCAGCAGCTGCAGTTTTGCAAGAATGAGAGAGGAACTATGAATAAATCAGAAGGGACAAGAGTGAGTACTGATAAAAAGAAAGCCATGAAAAGTGCAGTAAGCATGGCAGTATATACAGTGTATACAGGATGTGCAGTTCAAATGAGGGATATCATGGGTTGGTTCAGGCCCTTTACCCAGGGCGTAGGCACATGGTTGCAATGATCCTGGGGGAAAAGAGGTGCTTAAGAAGGAGCACTCTCCCTCCACAGGCTGTGGAGCAGTGAGGATTCTGTCAGGCCCCATCGCTTCTGTGAATGCCAGACATAAGCAGCCTGGGGAATGGGAGCCTTGTCCTCTCATAAAGATCAGAGTCCCATGAGCTCCTGCTGCCTGTTAACAGCTCCTGAGGGATGGTGATGACTGCATGTCGAAATCTTCAAGGTCCATAAAAATGCCATTGTTCCCAACCAAGTGGAGTCAACTGGGGTGGGAGCTGTATATCTGTTTGATGGTAGAAAAAGTTAATTTCCATGGGCTTTAGGGGGCGTGAAACACACAAGATGGACAATCAGGATAAAACAGGCCAGGCCTCTAAAATGGTTTTTTAATTAAAAAAAAAAAAAAACAAAAAAACTCTTAGGTATTGGCACATGGAAAGTGTAGGGATACATTTTCTAATACTAGATTTGAAAAGTGCTTTATATTTCCACTTATGTAATTCATAGATTTGGTGGAACGTATTAAAAAGGTACATTAAAATGAGAAGCGTGGGTGGGAGAAGCTCAGAGGGAGAACACTGCTTAGCAAGCACCACTCTTTGGGATTGAGGTCCAGAGTCTCACTCACACACACACACACACACACACACACACACACACACCATCATGTCTATCATTTGTGAATCTCCCCTTCCTTTCATAGGAAAATCTCACTAACACCTAGATTAAATGAAGCTCTAGTTCTCTCGTTTTGTGTATTCACAATATATTGCCCAGGTTCTCTGTAGCACACAGAATGACTATTAAAGAACACAAGTGTTTATTTCTTCCCAACAAAGACTCTGGTGACTTCATTTGTTTTATTCACTGATACATTCCAGTTTCTATCACATCCCTTACATACAAGAGCCCAAACAAAATCTATTCAGTTAGTGAATAAACGATTGAATGACTACATGCTCTAGTCATTTGCACCAGACTAGTCCATGGAAGTAAGATCTGGGCAGGAAGCCTTGAAACAGCTCTAGGACATGAGATTAAAGCAAGACATAGAATCAGTTTCTTCTTTAGTGAGCTCTTATGCCTTCTTCATACCCAGAAGACAAAGGTAAAGTCCATTCTCCTTTCTATGTCCCAGGTCCTCTATCAGAACACTGTCACACAATACTTTATCCCTGAACATGAGGACATCTTTAGAATATTCATGACCAAAGCATTCCCAGTATTTACTGACAACTGGCCAAAGACTTGGGAACACCACACTGAAGATCTGGAAATAATTTGTCATCCTGATTGTATGTGACAGGTATGAGCAGTGGCAGTTAGACAAAATGAATAAGGAGATCAAGAGGTGACAGGATTACCATCACTTCTTAGCTTCTCTCCTTCCTCTCCTTCTGATTCCTTTTTAAAAAACAATTATTGACTCATTTCAAATATTTGGATGACAATATATAGAGCCATAGCCACAAGTCATAATTTCTAAATAGACTTAACCCATGGTTTTTCATATCGTATCACTTTGTCAACAATTATAATATTTGTCTTCTTTTTAAAAATTCAATACATTAAAACCTAATAAAACCTGGCATGCCATTTCTCACACTCCCAGCCTCTTAGATGATTGTTAATGTTATCTGGAAGGAAGAAAGTACTTTCATGGAAAGTACACAGCCACTTAAACCCTTAGTTTTCTCTTTATTGACAAAAGGGCCCTTACGTTCTGTTCCAATCTCTCAAAGCTTTGATGCTCCATTCTTGCTTCCTTCTAGGCTTCATGCTGCTAATTTAAAGAGCAAAGTCAATTATCACCTAGGATTTGCAAAGTTCCTGGCTCTTGGCTTGCAGAAAGCATGTCATCTCACTGGTAGTCTTGAGTGTATGTATATGTAAAAATGTTCTCTGACATCTGAAAAGATGTCTTTGTGTAATTTTTGCATTATAGGCATTTTAATTGAGGCTCATGGAGAGTAGGCCATCAAATGGTAAATAACACAGTTAGGTGGGCATTCAAATCTTCTCCCTCTGTTTTGAAGCTTTCTTGTCTCCCCATAATATCATGTAGCCCTTTACACATATTTTCTTTATTCACAAAAATTTGTTCAATAAGTACTATCACTGTAAAAGTGGCCACTGCTGGGGCTGGGGCTTAGAAAATGCCAAGGCTAGAGGTAAGTAGGTAAGTGAACAGATATATAATGTCTGTGCCACAGTACATAGAAAGTACATCCTCTATCCTATCCTCTGGAACGAGATCTCGCAAATCTTATAAGACAGAATATCCCCCCTTCACCCCTTCAACATACATACAGGTAACAGCGCATACACACACACACACACACACACACACACACACACACACACACACACATTTGTTTCATGCCATCCAGCCCCATGTCCCCTCCTCACAGCCCACCTCTATGATGTGTGTCAGCAAAAACTCAGATTCCTAAGGCCTTTGTGCAACCCCAAAGTGGCAGCATTTGCTAGGATGGAGGAGAGTTATAAAGCACAATAGAGAAAAGTATAGAAACATCTTCCCTGTGTCACTTTTGGACGTTTTCCTCAAATAATGCCTCCAATTCACTTGGACAATCTAACTTTTTTTTCAGAATCAAACCCATTGTATTTTATACCATGAATACTGAATTAAAACTCTGGGATTCAAATCCTTTCTTGCCTTAATCGGTCTATTATTTCAATGCATCACAAATGGCTTTGTAGCTAAACTGAAGACTCTGAGGCATCCTTGAAATTCTCCTTTGAAAGCTGACATTTTTTAAGTCACTATCTAAACTCAAATTAAAATGGTTTTGACATGAGGTTTGAGATGGTTCTCTGCTTAACAATAAATGCTCCTTATGTATTGAGCAGGCTTAGTCAGTCTAATTCAGAAAAGATGTCACGGTGAACACGCTGCAACAGATGTCTTAAGATTTGGGCTAAATTTTTATCTGACATTTTCTTTTGATGTCTTGAGGCACAAATGGCAAGTCCCATTTATAAAATGAGAAACCGCTGATCACCAGCCACAAAACAAGGCACAAGAAAAATGGGTAAACTTGGACTTATTTCTTTTTCTTTGTAGAATGTATTAAGCATAGTCCTGTTTGGGCAGTATGGGTATTTCTCTGCTCTGTTCAGGAAACATTCCTAAAATAGAATGCAGAGAACTTTACCTAGCTGAAAACCATGCATAATTCAGCATAGCGAGCAAACTGCAATCCCTTTCCACTGTTTGGGTAAATGGCTTGGGCTCAGAAAACAGAAAATTTCCAGAGAGTGCTGAAAAGTCAGATTATATTTCTATTCGATACCAGGACCTGTCTTAACTAGAGGCTCTGGAAATCTATCCTGTGGCCCCAAAGGGTGAGAAGTAACATCGCCAGTCCTCATCTCTGAGACAGGGTGCGAGGAAGACCTTGGAGCTCACTCTTGAGAAACCATGTTCAACTCTAAGCATTCACAGGAGCAGAGGGAGCCTGTCCTTTTGAATTCTGCATACTTCATGCAAAGAGGTGCTGTATCCCTTCCTCTGTGATTTGGAAATATCAACTTACCTTGTGTAAATATCTGAATAAAGTTACAGAAACAGTTTTGAGAAGTCAGAGATTACAGTTGAAGATCCTAACTTCAAATCCCAGGAAAGCACAGCTGCACAAGCCCAAGTGGATTTATTTGTTCAGTCTCTTCCTGCCTCAGCTTGTATTTAAGAAACAAAGATAAAAAGAGTTTCTCATAAGACTGCTCTTTCATGTTGTGGTAGAACAATAGAACCCTCCTGCATTAAAAAAAAAAAAAAAAGAACACTGGGAAAATATGTAAAACAATGGTCTTCAGCAAGTGAGTAAGGACCATCACAGAGCAAAGGAGGGTGGCTGGCTGCCAGGTCAGTACTTCCAAGTTTCAGCTTAATCAAAGAGGAGAGAGGGCAACTGGGAGGGATGGAATAGTTTGGAAATTTCCAGAAGGTTTTTCTCAAGTCTAAGTTCTCACCAGAAAAATGCATATAACATCGCTACCAACACTGGAGGGAAAAATTCCCACTAAGAATGAGCAAGCAGAAAAACTCCTGAAGTATGCATAGTTAGAAACAGTCCATCAGCCAGGAAGAGAAAGTCTGTGAGAGATGAGGTAGAGAGTATTGTCTTGGAAGTAAGGGCAAATTATTCTTAGAAAGTGCTTATGGGGTCCTGTGTATAACAATGGTAAAAGGCAAGATTGGTGTCAAATAACTTCAAGAAATTCCAGAAGAATGCCTGCAAGTATTTAAGAGACTAACAATACAGAACCAGCAGAGGGGCGTTTGAAGCAATATGAAATCTATAATGTCCAGAATCCAATCAAAGAGTTACCTGGTATTTCAAGGACACAGGAAAAGTCCGTGTACATCCAGAGGAAAAACAGCCAACAGAGACAGACTATATCATGTTGTCAGAAGCGATGAGAGGATAGAAGTAGGAGACATAATAATTAAAGCAGTCTTGTAAGCAGATTCCACATGTTGAAAAGGGGAAGCATAAGGAGATCAGGCAAAGTCTAGGAAGTCACCTCCCAACACACACACACACACACACACACACACACACACACACACACTCTTCCCTAAAGTTGAGCAAACACGAGGTCTGAGATGAAGACTCTTCCAGGTGAATGAATACCTGATTAGGCAATATAAGAAAAGGAGGAATAAAACAGCAGTAGCAAATGCACCAAATAAAACCCGGAGTAGAAAAACATTGACAATGAATAAATGGAACATCCATGGTTCAAGACCACACTGGACCATCTAACATGCAACAACTGGAGAACCAGAGAATGGAAATGGGAAACGAGTTAAAGTAAAAGTGACTGAAATTTAACAAATTCAACAAAGCCATAAGCCTGGAAGATGCTCAGCTCCAGCAAACAGCACTGGTGCTGGGTAGCATAGCCTGACAATGAGGATTCTCATCCCAGAAGAAAGTAAAGGTAAGCCAGATGTAGACGTGTCAGTCCCAGTACAAGGTGAGTTAGTGCGGTGCAGACTCACAGGTAGGTCCCTGGAGTCTCCCAGCACTGAGCACAGCATAGACCCTCATTTAACAGATAACGCTGTTACCTCTGAGCATGCATTTTCCTTTCTCCCCAGATAGTTCAATTTATCTGTGTTTCCATACACAGGAGAATCTAAGCCGGTGGCTCATAATCTTTCCAATGCTGTGGCCCTTTGCATGTTGTGCTGACCCCCATCCATAAAATTATTTTTGTGGCTACTTCATAGCTCTATTTTTTCTAGTTATGAATCATTATGTAAATATCTGTGTTTTCTCATGGTCTTTTTTTGAGGGAGTCTTGATACACAGGTATAGAACTATTGATCTAACCTATACTGTACCACTGAACTTCTGATTGGAGAGCTCAGGACTGACCTGGAAAATCTCCATGAAAAGAGAGTGTAGCAAAGGCTTGGTTCAGGACCAGTTGGTACATTCTATCTGCCCTCAGAGCCTACTCACTGGCGATTCTCCTGTTTGGCCCATATTAATTAATCCATGACACCCAACTCTGAAGATCAAGTATGTACTAAAATCATGATGGATGCAATGTGCATATTTTAAACCTACTGTCTGCAAGAAGCCTGTCTACCATAGCCAGCACTCATAACCATCCTGAAAGGTAAATATCACTGTCCCTATTTTGCATTTGAGGAAACTAAGGCTTAGGGAGGTTGAGTCACAGCTAGTTCATAACTGAGTAGAAAGGTGTCACACTGATGACAGCAACCTCTTCTGGGGCAGAAGTCAAATGAGCTCCAGGAAAGAGGAAGGCTCTGTGGGGTGGTGGCTAGACCTGGATGGCTTCCTACAGGATGTGAAGCAACTGCTGGGTGAGAGACAAGCAGAGAGGAAGAATGAGACAACGTGCATGAGGAGAAAGAAGAACCCAACACAAAACAAAACACAAAATGGTACCATAAAATGTTTGAGAATACCCATATAAGTGGACTGAAGGTGGAATGAACCCAGCATGGAGCCCAGCACTGATGTCATTTAGGTCTTGAGATGTATAGGGGAGTAGTAAAATGGCAAGAAAATTGTATGCATCTAGTTGTGAGAGGGGAACCTGAGAGTCTAGGTCACTTTAAAATCTCTAGAGTAAGCAGAACAAAACTCTGATGCCTGACATTAATGAGGGATTTTAGCTCATCCAAACACCTTGACAACAGAGCCATCTGCAGGAGCCAACCAGTTTCTACTATGACTTGACTGTTGGGTGTTACTAGTAATTTCACTGACATTTGATGGAGAAGGAAACATAGCCTCTGAGAAATTCAGTGCTATAACTTGCTCACATTTCCAAGGTTGGTAACAGGTAATTTGGGTTTAGATGCAGACTGAATGTCCAGGGTCTGTCCCCAGTAGCCTGGTAGCTAGAGTCTGCCCCATGGGACAGCAGCTGCTGCTTCACTATGAGCAATGATATTTCTCTGGGAATCGCTTTTCCTTAAGTCACTATGAAAGCATTTAGGAAGACATCAATATTAGAAATGGGAAATATTAGAAATGGCTTTTAGTCAAGGAAATTGGATTTGAGACTGTGAATCTTTCTTGGCCTATGCCTCACAGACCTGAACCTCAGCATACAGCTAGAAGAACCCACATGCTATAGAGTAAGGTCCTAGAGAAGGAGTCTGTCACCTTTTATGTTATGGTCAGAGAGGAAAATCCTTAGGTTTTTGCAGCCCATGTGATCTCTATCAGGACTACTTTGCCTCTCTGGTGTCTAAGTAGCCCTATAAAACAAGTATCTGAATGACTGGAGTTGTGTTCCAAGTGGAGGTTCATTAACCAATCAACCTGGTTTATATTGTCAGACAACAGCTGCTCTTTCTTTATTTTTGTGTACTAACTCTTCCATTCTTGAAAAGGATCTGTCTGTGGAAAGAGAACACAACTAAATGGAAATGTGCAACCAGCAGCCAGCAAGATGTGGACCAAGCAAGCAGAGGGCTACAAAGCTACATTCCTGATGTCTGAGATGAATAGCATGGGTTATAAAGAAAGCAGAAAAGCACCAGACTGTTTAAGACAATCTGTCCACATGAACCTCTTATTAGATGGATTCTTTTTTTTTTAGAGTAGAAGGAAGTCTCAACTAACAGATATTTTTATTCTTGCATCTTTACTGCATGAATGACCATGATTTGACAGACAAGATAAATATAGGTAAATCAAGAAATGTCCCTGTCCTCAATGAACTCATAACTCATGGAGAGGTAAGAGATAAGAGACAGCCACTCTGCTACAATGTATTGGAATGGAGACAGCCATGGGGTACAGTGTGGGCCTCAAGGGGAGAACCTTTCACAGACTGGAGGTAGGAGCTTGGGTGAACCTTCTACTGAGACCTGAAGGCTTGGGCCATGCAGAGGAAACTGAGGACGATTAGTGTGTAAAGACTGAAGAGAGGAAGAAGATCATTGGAATTCATTAGCAACGCTAATAAGGAGCCAGAGACTTGGGCCTGAGAGGAGACTGTAGGATGGTGTAGGAGAGTGGTCTTGTATAATATTACCATAGGCATATATACCTTGAGGGAGTTTGGCTAGACCTTTATCAACAGAGTACACCAAGACCCTATTAAATCGTGGGGAATTACAACTGGGTTTCTTCCAGAAACACAGAAGAAATTTTTCTAAGTGTTCATATGAAAGAATGGATAGGTTGTTGGGGGCAGGAAGTGAAGCAATCTCATCTCCAGCAAAGAGCTGCTGGGTCTGAGGGTGGTGTTGTAAGAACACTTACAGAGGTTGTGCTGATGTTGTCAAAGGGTGATGGGACATCACGGACGAGAGGAGTTTAAAGAAGTCCCCAAGTGTTTGGCTCAATAGCTGGCTAGAAATGGCATCATTCAGTGTACAACTCGATGCAGGAGGTCACATGTGGAAGAGAGGCAAGGGTCATGTTGATTCTGATGGTGGTTGCCCCCTGAGTGGGTGGATACATGGGGCTAAGTACAGGAAATTTGCCCAGTGGGAGAGGAGTTTGGAACTTTAGACTGTGGGAAGTACAATCAAAGCCCATTTTAAGGACTAAATCGCATTAAGTCTAGAGGGCAAGAAAGAAGAAGACCCAGAGAGGTCCTAGGGAGACATGAGCAGGGTAGGAAAGCCAGAAGGGCAAATGAAGGGGACCTTGAGGTGGGAAGGAAAGACACAGACATACTGTCACAACATTCTTTGTCAAGGGTGGCTCATAGATTATTCTGCTATGTTTCCAATAGCCCCATAGCTAGATCTGATTATTCTAATTTCACAGGAAATGGAATTGGGATAATTGGGGTCAAGTAACCATCATTTTCTTCCCATAGCAATATTACAGTTCTCAATAAAATTAATATCTTACACATATTTAGTATGTATTGTGCTCTAGGCACTGTTCTAAACATTTTCAATATATTCATTCCATCAATGCTAAAAGTAATCCAATATTATTCAGTGCCAATAATCTAGCGCCACTATTCTCATCTTTCAAATGAGGAGACCAAGGTAGAAAATAACCCGGTGAAGGTCACACAGACCGAAAACAGCAGAGATGGAATTTGCACATTCAAAGCCTGTCTTCCAAATATGGACTGTGAACCATTACTACTAAAAGCTGAAATTTTTTCTGAAGCCTTCCCCTCAGCAAAGGTTAATCCAAAATGTACCAGGTATTATGTTAGATGTTGTACCCCCAAAGTGAGCTAACACAACACAGTTCCTGCATCAATGGGTCTCAGTTCAGTAGGGTTGCGGTGAACAAAGATGAACAGCGAAGAGACAATGGGAGTAAATGGCAGGTAATGGATGGGAGTGGTTCTGGGCACTAGTCTAGAGAAAAGCAGGCCTTTATTGAGGGCCCCTGTGCAGAGTCCTTTCCCAGACCTGAGATGAGCTATAATGGGTGAACTAGTTCAGTGGCCCAGTCACTGAATATTTTAGACTTGCTTTGACCTGAATTTCACTCCTCTCATGTGTTTTCCAGGGAAAGGTATTTTTAATGGTTAAATTGTTGCTCTTAAGACAGCATGTGCTTTTAGAAGTTGCTTAAAGCCCCCTTTTCAATCTCCTCTTTGTGGTGAGGATTGAGTTCAGGCTGAAAATTTTTCTTCAAACAGTTGAAGCTCAAAGGCTATGCTGGTTAGATTTTTGTCAACTTGACACTGACTAGGGTCATCTGGGAAAAGGAAACCTAATTCAGGAATTGCCTCCATTGGATTTGTAAGCAAGTCTGCGAGGCAGCATTTTCTTTTAATGACTAATATAGGAGGGAACAGATCACTGTGGGCACTGCCATCTCTGGCCAGGTGGTCCTGAATTGTATAAGAAAGCAGATTGGCTGAACCGTAGAGATTAAGATCCTTCACTGTCTCTGCTTCAGGTCTTGCCTCCAAGTTCCCGCCTCAAGTTCTTGGCTCTGTTTCCATTCATGATGGACTGAAAGTTATAAGATGAAACAACCCTTTTCACCCCAAGTTGTTTTTGATGTTTATCACAGCAACAAAAGTGACCTAGAGAAGATGGTTGTGATGGTTAGAACTGTAGGACTCCTCCAGCGATGATAGAAAGGTATTGGTAACTCTGGATCCAGGAAGCTGGAAACCTACATGCCTTTTAGGAAGAAGGGCATAAGATATGAGTATCCATCCTCCAAAATACAAGACACCTACAGATTCCATAATACTAATACTACTAATAGTAACAATAGCTCCCTCAACCTCCAGGTAATAACTATCCCAAGGTCTCAACCTTGCTTGCTATGGTGGTTGAGAAGGTCTAAATTAAGAGTGGGAAGACTCTACAAATGGTTCTCTGTAGAGAAATAGTTGACTTAATTTTTAATGGTAAAATTACTGCCTTCTTTTACAAGCAAGTTAAGGATATCTCATTACCTAACAGAACTGCCAGGATGAGTTTCTTCCAACTGCTAATGAAGTCTTCTCAGAATCTAGCAGTATTTTGCCCCTGAAGGGATACAAGACCCTAGGGAGGCCATGACTAGTGTGGGTAGCTCAGCAAGGTTTCCCTCTATAGATCTAGGTTAGCATCACCTGTAGGGGTTCTATGACATCCAAAGGTGGGTTTTGAAGAAGCTGTGCCTATTTTCACTGTAATTAAAAACAAAATACCACTTGCTCAGAGGCCTATAAAAAGAGGAAATTTATTTCTCACAGTTTTAAAGGCAAGGAAGCCTAATATCAAAGTGCCAACAGAATTGGGGGATACTGATTTCTTGCTGTGTCCTCATGTGGTAGAAGGGGACAAAGGTCTTGTTGGAGTCTTCTAGAAATAAGGATAAAAATGCTATCTATTACCTAGTTACCTTCCAAAGACTATACTTTCCATACCATCACATTAGAGATTTGATTTCCATATAAGAATAGGGGTAGGGAACACTCAGACCATCACAAGCTGTATTTTTGCTTACTTCAAGCACCGGGATAGCTCTATTCATTATTGAGGTATTAAGTGCCTACTTTGTTGATTTATCTCTTTGCTATTATGCTCACGGACCTGACTATACTGCCATGTGAAATAAAAGGTAATTTATGTAGTCGGAGTACATGGTTTCAGTTATACATTACAAGGAATATAGGGTTTGGTGAAACCAGGATAAGGGTCTCAGGAGACAGTGTAATTATGAGTTAAATACGTAGGTGGGTAGATAGGTGTGTGGATGGATGGATAGGGTCCGTCGATGACTGACTCGTACATAAAATAGTGTGGAGTGGTACGGGGTAGAGGATAAATAAAACAAGCTTCTCACAGACTGTTAGAGAAGATGCACAGAAGAGCAGTGATTTCAACACAGCATTATAGATTCTATAATGGCTGTATATCAAAGCTAGAAAATAGATTCGACTCCTGCCTCACATTCTGCTCAGAGTGACATTTATGACATACTGTGTGGGTGAGAAGAATTAGCCAGCTGAAGGGTCTGTCTGCTCTCCACAGGGCAGGAAAGAACAGTTCCTTGTTAGCACTTTTACATTTCAGAGAGCAGGAGTGTTATTTCCCTGTATGAGGAATATCTTGACAGGGAGGAGCCTGGGAAACTGAGTTGGAAGCCCTAGGGAATTTGTGGAGAAGCTGAGAGTAGGTGCTGTGCTCCAGGCAGTTGGAATGAGTAGCACCTCTTCCTTAGCTCTCCATCTTTTGTCCTGGTATTTTCTTCTTTCTTTGCCTCAGTGGCTTTTGTAACCTCAAAGAATAAAGCATCCATTTTGGCTTTGTTTGGACAAGTGAAAGGTAGTTAACAGAAATGTAGCCCACAGGCCTATGAGAAAAAGAGTAAAAAGGAGGAGAGAATGAGAAGATTAAAAACGAGAAGAGAAGATTCCAGAAACTGGTCCTGGGTGGTTTTTTTTGGCATGTGGAGCTATAGCATCTTAGAGCCCCCAGGAGCACCAGCCTCTGAGGTATGGGATTGGAACAGAGACACCTGGAAGCTGGTGCCATTACTGGTTGCAACTGCTTTGATGGCAAAGCCTGGCCATGGATGGGCACTGGTGGGAAGCAGCTGGAGGTGGACTAGGTGTGGCTGCTATATTCATGTGGCTAGACGTCATGAGCTTCACCCTGTCCAGTAACACATTCTCAGCTCTTGGGGGAAAAAGAGATGGGCATATGGCTTTCACCTAATGCTCTCTAAGCTCTTATGACCCAGAACATGACCCAGTGCTCAATTCATCAGGCATGTAGTAGCTTGGAATCCTCCCTCTGACTTATGGGAAGACCAGTGAGAAGCCTGCATCTGTTCCCCCATGAATATTTTCAATTTAATTTCCCAACATTATATTATGATTTTTTCTATAGCTATATTAAATATGTTATAATGAATATCCACATATTAATCTCTATCACATACCCACTTCTCTGTCTAACTGCTGTTTACCTTACTTTCAATTAAACTTATTTTATAACTATGGGCACAGTCACATGCAATTGTAAGAAACAGCACAGCACAGGAATATTTTATGTATCCTTTGCTCAGTTTACCGCAATGAAAATAGGTTATACAGCTGTAGAGTACAGTAGCACAGCCAGGAAACTTGTACCACAACCATCATGCTGCAGAGTATTTTCATCACTGCAGAATCTACATCACATTCTTCTGCAGCCACTGGCCTTCCTCTAGTTCACTTTCTCTTTAACCCATAGCAACCAGTAAAGCTCTTCTCTAGTTCTGGAATTTTTGTACTTTATGTCCATTATATAAATGGAATCTTGCAGCCTCTTGGGACTGTCTCTTTTTTCATTCCTCATAGTTCTGTGGCCATCCATGCAAATAGTTGTACATTTTCCACAGTTCATTCCCAATATGTTAGCATCATCCAAAAACTAACTAACTAACTAACTAACTAACAGAAACTCTAGCAATTTTATGGAAGGAAATATACTATTTAGACTATTTCCTTTTTTTTTTTTCCAAAAAGTTAACTCATGGAGGTTTTAACCCTTAGTAATTACTGGCCAAATCCATTTTGAAATGTTTCCAATGGGAGGGTTTTTTTTTTTAATGTATGAATTTGGAATGAGAATAAAAATGTCAGTGGCCATATTCATCTTGCATGAAATATTTGAACTTTATGCTGCACTAAAACAATAAATTGACTCTGTAATCAGACATGGGCAATTAAACAAGCAAGAGAAACAAATCTTGTAGCTTGAGTTGAATGGAAGCATTGCGACAGCAGTAATGGAATCAACGCCTGGGAGTCATAGGAGGAATGTGTACCCGGGAGAAGTGTCTGGGTGATGTTTCTTTACATAATGGAGAAGAGAAGTGTAATTTAATTTGCAAGCAGCAATCTTTAGATATCAATTAGAAGTTTATTCCAAAGAGGGCAAACACTAACCAGAGATTTATGGAATTCTCCACAAGAGGATGGAAATTGAGTATTACTAGTGTTCAAACGGTGTACTCCATATTTCCTCAAGAAAGTTGCCCATTTGTCAGGTGGAATTGATGGAGGAGGATGCTATCTAAGTATTACCTGGAAAAGCCAATCAGCTATACAAGAAGAGTCTTTCTCTGTATTATTGACAAGGGTCCTTACATAAAGGATCAGTGAATGACAGGTAGTGAAGGCTGTGACTCTTGTTTCTGCTGCAAGTCTTGATTTTATGGCAAGGGAGAACAAATTGGGGCAAGCCCAGAGTAGGTATGTGGGAGGATTGACTGGGACTGGCACCTGCCATCTATGAGGATAGGAAAAGCTGCTTCTATAGCTCTCCTTCCTTGAGGTCAGGCATAGACCACCTGGCATTCCTTACTATAGGCATGTTGTTATTGTACACTGTGTAAAGATTACCCTTGTATTTTTCAAATGGTGATTTCTGTGTCCCCATATCTGGTTGCCAAACATTGCTCCCCAATTATTTCCAGATTGGTAAATAAAGAAGCTGATCAACCAATGTCTGAGCAGGGGAGAGAATAGAGCTGGACTTCCTCCAAGCCAGGAGAGGCTAGGGGGTGGTGGGTATGGGGGTGAGTGGGGATTCACAATGAGAGTCCAGGAGATAGCAGGAGAAAACACCTGGAGCCCATAGAGAAAGATCAGTACTAAAATGCAAATATCACTGAGATTTTTTTTGATTGGGAGGTAGCCAGATTATCTTAGAGAATTAAAATAGAGCAATACTGTTCAGTTGTTGTGCCCTTAAAGCTTGTTAAATAAATATAGTAGTCTAGTCTTAATTATTGGGAACTAGCTGCCTAAAGAGGAAAACTGCAAAAACCCTATGGACTTGCTTTTCAAGTGATCTGCATCCTTTCTGGCTTGACATTGGCTTCCATACATTTCTCAGAACAGAGACCTATGGAAGTATTCAGGAAATTAAAGTGTAGGAATCTGGAGTCCTATATATTTACTAAATGCTGGCTTAATTAAAGTTACTTCTGGACTCCTTGGATCCTAATAATGAAACTGTCTGAGGTGCATCTTTAAGATCTCGAGATTATTACAAGCAAGTATATAATGGTTATAATCAATGCCTAAAGCTATGTAACAAGACATTTTACAACTAATTTGAACAGAGGCATCACTTTCACTTGAAGTCCTGACTGAAGTTTTTCAGTCGTGTGTCTGTGAAACCCATTGTGTACATGCGCACAAGAATACAAGCCTGATCCTGGTTGGGTTTCTGATTATATTTCATGGTGATGCTCTACTGCCTACAGTGCCCCAAACAATGCATACATTGTAGTATATATCCAATAACCATTGGCTGAATTACTAAAAAAAGTTTCTTGAGTTTCAAAAATAGTGTTAAACTTTAATTGTACATTTTTATGTAACTCCTAAAATGATCCCAAGAATTTGCTTCCACTCCGACCTCCTTCTACAGATGTAAACAGTAGAAGATGCCAATGGTTGAATAATTTCCCCCAAAGAAGGGGCAGGCTAGACTGTGCCTATTGTAATTATGATCCCAAAGGACACAATATTAACTGTTTTACTATATTGCTTCCAGAAAGGGTTAAATAATATACAAATCCAAATTGCATACAAAGACAAATGAGTGTGTTCTCTCTGAGGGTCAGGGAGTTCCACACAGTTCTGGAACCTCCATACCTACAGGAGATGAACCATGGGAATTAATTTATTTAATTAACCATGGGAATGACGGTTATCCCAAAAGTTCCCTCAGTTGCCGAAGCACAAGGAGCACCTGGAGTGCTGGATCTGACCTCTATTTAGTTGTGGGATTCCTTTGAGACAGTCAACCCTATAGTACTTAGAATAGAGTAGCTGTCAGCTCAGGGTTGCACAGAGGGAGCAGAGAAGATGAAGCCCTCTGAAGCAACCACATAATGACTACGCTTTCCAGTAGAAAATTAAAAGCATTTGTTTTTTAACACATTAGCTGGAGGTCTACGCAGGAGGCTATCACTAACTCTTCATGTTCCTCGTGTATATGTGTGAGACTTCTCCCCAGCTTCGAACCACTGAGGAAAATGAATGTTGACAAAAAAAAAAAAAAATCAGGTTCATTCAATCCATCTCTCAAAAAATGCAGAGCCAGTACTCGGCATAAAAAGAGTATCTTCAGCTTTCTCCAAAGGCTGGTTGGTGGCAAGCATAGAGGATTGCAACGGACTGGTCTAGACTCTGGGAAGGGCCTGATTGATTTTCAGGGGTTCTTTTTCTACCAAGACTCAGTCAAGCATAGGCTGCCTTGAGTAAGAGTAATCACAAATGGTGGTAAAACATCTGTGCAGTTGAAATGCATTGAGCGATGGCTGTTATTAGGGTTCAGGCTGCAAACACATTCTTTTTTTTATTGTAATTTGTTTATTTTTATTACATATTTTCTTTATTTACATTTCAAATGCTATCCCGAAAGTTCCCTCTACCCTCTCCCTGCCCTGCTCCCCTACTCACCCACTCCCACTTCCTGGCCCTGGCATTCCCCTGTACTGGGGCATATAAAGTCTGTAAGACCAATGGGCCTCTCTTCCCAGTGATGGCCGACTAGGCCATCTTCTGCTACATATGCATCTAGAGACACGAGCTCTGGGGGTACTGTTTAGTTCATATTGTTGTTCCACTTAAAGGGTTGTAGACCCCTTCAACTCCTTGGGTAATTTCTCTAGCTCCTCCATTGGGGGCCTTTGCAAACATATTCTTAATAGTAGAATTTTCCTTTGGCCAATAGATTCTCCCCCTGAATTCTCTCTGAGCCAGCAATGAAGACATTGTTAGTCTTAGGTGGGGTGTCAGATTTGATGTAAAGGGAAGGATCATCTGGATGAATAAAGACATTTCTTTACTGATATCTCCTCTACTCAGCATAGGACCCTAGTTCCTGAATTGAGAGTAGAGTTTGGTTTTCAACTCTGCCACTTACATTCTAAGAATGTCTTCTTGGAGTATATTTTTATTTTTCTGGACTCAAAGTTCCTATCACAATGGGGATAAAATAGAAGCATCCATTTCTTAGGATTAAGGGAAGGATTAAAAGAAGAGTTTAAAGTGTAATAGTGTTTTCTAGAAGTTGATGAGAGTTGGGGGGGTGGGCAGGGACAGGTTGGTCCACAGTTACCAAGTTATGGTTGTATAGGATGAATTAGTTCTGGTGTCCTAACACACAATAGAATGAGTACAAATAAGAACCATGTTCTGTATATTTCAAAAATAAAAAAAATTAAAAACTACAAGGAAGGATTTTAATACCCACTCCCAAATGTGGGAAAGTTTTGCAAAGATAGCTATGTTAATAATGGCGAGAACATGATGTAACTATATATGTACAAAAACATCCAATGGTACCCAAGAAATACATAGAAACATCTTGTGTTGATTAAAAATGAAATAATTGACTCTTTGAAAGGCTGGACTAGTCGAAAGGCACTTAGGTGCAAGGCCTGACATACAAGCGTCAACTTTCATTATTTTTACTCCTAGTCTGCATTTCTCTGTCCAAAATTATTTCAGCCAGCTGTGCTCCAAAATTCAGATATTTTTGGAATTTAGAGAGGTGACATGGTGTGTGCAATTTACATTAAAGAGTACCACATGCCGAGCTGAGGGCAATGCTCCCTCATCAAAAATGGTATTCGTGTGGCTAAACCTAGGGGATGTTTATATTAATCAACATAAATAATCTTCCAACTAAATAAGTCTGGAAATCAAGCTTCTGAAGTTTCTTTATTTATGACTTTCTTGAGTTTAGGCCAGTAGGTTGTTGAACTGTCAGGTACTCTCCTGATAGGCTTCTGTGTCTATATTGGGGAAGATGTCCTCCAATTTGGGTTTTCTGAGCTTTGTTTCTGACTCATCCTGGGGACTTGGTTGAGCAGCAGAAGGACCTTACATAGACCTTGCCCGCGAACCTTCTGGCAATAATGTAGATTTCACAGAAGCCCGGGTCTCTGCTCCATTAGCATTTGACTGGTATACTGAACTTGGTGTCTACTGTTGAAGTTCCAGTGCCTGCCCAGGTCTACCTGCTAGCTTCTGATATTCCATGGCTACCAGCCATAACTCATGATGGATCTTTAACAACTATACGGTCCTAATAGAGTTGAAAATAGCCCAAGTATGCAAGAGGTAGAGACAAAACGATCATAAGTTTGAGGTCAGCCTGGGCTATATCAGTCCATGTCTGAAGACAAATAAACAAATGCTTTGTGACCTAGAACCATTGTTTGACTAAAGCCCTTTCTCAGGAAAATAATGAGTCAATCTGGAGATACAGCACTGACTGTGAAAGCCAACAGGGCAGTTTCTAGGAAACATGCTGTTTCCAGGACATGTGCTGTCCTTGTAGACTGTGTATTATGAAATGAAGACAGAAATACCAGAATTTCAATGAGTAAAAATATAATCATGTTGAATTATCCAAGTTTATTTATAGCCCAGATCTTAGAAATACAACGCTATTTGGTGAAGAGAAAACTCATGTTTTGGGCATACCTATGCTAATGTTGTGTGACTCACTGTTTTTCTGGACTTCTCATCAGCTTGAGCATGTTTAGGTAATTCATGACAGACTCACTGTATTGCATTAACTCTACAGGACCAGTAAGTTCAGATTTCTTGGCTGTGGTCCTGGGGCCCCAGTCACCTGAGCCTTTAGAGTCTGCAGGTCAACCAGCTTTCCCATGCATACCAGTTTCTCACCATAGACCCCAGCCATATTCAGTACAGGCAGTCCACACACGCTGTAGGTATCACTAGAATCCAGAAAGTCACTGGCAAGTTCTGTTCAACCTGATGCCTCCCAGGATTCTTTAGTTTAAAAGACTTTGCCTTTTATCCATGTTTAGTTCTTAGCCTTATAGGAGAATTCTCTGAGGAGAATAAGAAGGTGTCAAGAATAGTGATTCTCATTCTAAGTTTTCTATCTCTTTGAGTATCTTGCATGCCCATCCTTAGAAACACTCAAATAGTGTAATTAATTTATGTTTTAAGTGATAGGAGACATCTTATGGCAACGGTTTTCAACCATCCTAATGCTGTGAGACCTTAATACAATTTCTCATGTTGTATTGACCCCCAGCCATTAAATTACTTCATAATTGTCATTTTGCTACTATTAGAAATCATAATGTTAATATCTGATATACATATGATCTTAGGTTCATGCATCTTGAGCTTAAAGCATTTGAAGACTTTTTGACTGAAATGAATGGAAATGCTCTTGACTAATAGGTCTCCAAATATTAAACAAAAGTAGAAAGCTAATAATAATACACACAGGAGGGGCACCTGCTCTGCTGCTGTCAAGACAGGGATGGCAGCTTTCTAAACTAAAAGACACATAGATCAATTTATGTTACAAGTGGGGGAGTGGTCTGTAAAATAACCAAGATGGGAAGTTCAGGTGGGAAGAGTGACCAAAATTCTAACGGTTCTGATCATTTACCCAACTCTCTTCTCTTCTGGAACCAGAACCTCTGGCCTCTACTACCTTTAGAGATCCGTGGCTCAACACAGTACAATGCTGAAGTCATAGAAGAATTCTGTGCACTAGAAGACACAGGAAGCTGAGCTGATGGTGTGGGCTGAGAACCTTGCAGGCGTTGATGAGTCCAGTAACTGCTGACACAATGCATTTGTTTCATCTCGATGTTATTTTGCTGTCCACAGAGAAAGGAGGAGAAGGACTGCAGGTTGGGGTGTCATACCCAGAGCGGGATGCTATGGTTTAAAGTCAGGCTCTTTTAAAACCATTTACCAAAAACCATAAAACTGTTCATAGGCTATTTAACTCTTTCTGCTCCCATTACTCCATTTGTAATGTAGAGAAAGAAGCTGTGTCCTCTCATTGGGCAGCTGGAGTGATGCGGAATGAGTAGATTCCATGGGAGTTGTGCTGTGCCTGTTACCTGGTGTTTCGTGGCCAGAAGAAGGTCAACCGAGAAGCTTGGGGGATGCAGGACTTCCAAGAGCATGCCTGATAGGCGATTTGACTTCCTAAATAGGCTATTCTGGAGGGCTATTCAGGAACCAACAGCACTGCCTACAGGGCTAGGTGCCATACCACAGCTGCACCAGGGTTCAACCTTCCCTCTGTATTTACACATCTCTAAGACACCAAAGCCAAAGAGCAGCAAAGCATGAAATATTAAAAATTACATCAAGAAAAAGAACTCTGGAAATAAGATCAGTGCCAGATAAAACACCACCATGTTTCCTTAAGAAGCTTTGAGTCCTTTGAATTAAGGAAGTGTAGCTGGAAAGGTTACCTGCAGGGAATCTAGAGCTTTTAAAGCCTTGGGCTTTAATTAAAACTCACCCGTGTGCAACTAATGTGTGAGCCCCTAGGTCCCCTGCATGCTCTGGGGGAAAGCAGGGTCAGAAAAGGTCTTTAATGAGAAACTCCCAAGTCCTCAGCTGCGGCTGCGCATGCAGGATTCTCACTGCCTTTCTTCTCTATTCCTTAGGAAAGCCCACACACCTTTCTCTGCAGATGTGGATGTACTGGGTACTTCCTGGAACTTGTGATCTGTTTTGTTGATGGCCAGAGCATGCTAGAGCTATGTGCTAACTAAATCAAATTGAATTCTTAGTTATTAAAAACAAAGTCTTGGGAAAAAGCAGTTCTATGAGTCATTTACAATGATCTTGACTGTCACTCTACCACTGCCAGTTGGGGATTATACACATTTTGTAGGTGGAGGTCCCCCCCCCCCCATTCTATGACCTCGGCTCACACTACTGTTCACCCAGATGGCAGGAAGGACTGTGCCCTTTAATCCTGGCTCTCTGACTGTCTGGGAAGACTAGTTCTGTTATCTTCCTGCCAGGCAGCACATAGACATTGCTAACAGAAGCAACCCCAAGTCATCATTTCTCTCAATAGATACTCATCCCAAAACAATCTCTTCTCCTAGTTTTATGGTTCATTACGTAGTTATAACAGTGTCCCCACACTGATAGAAGTTTTTAAAGAACATTCCCCCAAATTAAATTGGTTTATTTTTCTGTGGTCTACTCTGTTTCAATATTTTGCACTGGTTGCTAATGTGTAAAAATCGAGAGACTTTTGATTGGTTGGCTTTTCCATCTTAACTCAAAATCCTCTTGAAAGGCTAGAATGTCTAGCTATACAGTGGTGTTCCAACAATAGCACAACCCATAGGCTTTTGTTTTCAGTGAAAGCCTTCCTAGAGTTAACAACCCTTTTGATTGATACTTTACTGCCTCACCCTTATTTCCTGCTTGGCCCAGAGATGATCTTTCTAACTCAAGATGGATAAACTTAGGAATGAAAGGCTTTTTAGTGCCCAGATTACATTGGGAACACCCCTTGAAAGTATTGACAACTTAGGGCATATGTGAGTTGCATCTGCCCTACCTAGACTTATCAGTAACATAGCACAGGAGCAAACAGGGTCTAAAGCTGGAATCACTCATCTACTAGGGTGTGGCTATTTCCGACAAGGACTGGACAGTTTCTGCTGACAGTGGTGGAACTTCAAAACTGCCATGCTTCAGAAATGACAGCTGTCACATTTCTCATCAAGGCTTATTTGGCTTTGCTTTTACTCCCAGAACTCCATCTCCTTGATTGCAAAATGCCGCAGAATCCCACTCTTGGCCAGCCGACTACTAACCAGGAAGTGCCAGTCATAGTTGTGTCTGCTGAGTCATCAGATGAGAGTTCAGAATAGTCCTGCCTATTCAAATCCACTTGAGTTGCTAATGTGCCTCTCAGCTGAGGAAGATTTGGTTTGACTTCTTCCTTCCTGCTGGGGAGAACTTCTCAGATCCAAAGTCATCATATTCAAGCTCTGCTCTGCACTTGACATTTCTTAAGTAGTTTCATTTTCTTGCCTAACAAGGATTCTCTGGCTTTCTCAGGCAAACACGCCCCTTTCTGCTCTTGAACCTGCTGACTAGGGGGAAAAAGGAGGGGGGGGAGGGATATAAGGAGACATGTGTCAACGAGCTACCCATCTAGGACTACAGCGCTCTGACAAGATGCCAACCCATCTTAATTCCTTCAGGTTTTAAAAATGTACCCGGGACTTCAGAATCACATTGTGAGTCAAGGACCACTTGGCTTAATGCGTTTTCTTGGTCTCTGTTTCTGTCATGTGCGTCGTCATTAACAAATGGTTCCTTTTATAGCAACTGTTGAATGATAACCAGTCTTCCATGGATCTCAGAAGATTCGTGCAGAAGAGGGTAGGTACCACTATGGGTTGAATGAAGATGAATCTAACTAGGAGATCCAGTTCTTTGGGCAGGTGACATTGTGAGGACAGCATCCAGGAGCACAGTTGCTTATTTACCTTGACAGGAGAAGACTGAAGTAGGAACCCATGCTTTTAAAAATAACCTCTGCTTTAAGGAGGGAAGGGTTAGACGGGCCAATGTGAAAGACACTCAGTGGGCTCCAGCTCCAGAGGGAAAGTGGGAAGACCCCAGCTTGCACAGCATCCGTCCTGCTCAGAACAGTGATCCAGTTAACAAATGAAGTCCCGAAGTCACAGCTCTGCTTTTCAGTCTTGCCCTGACCATTTACAAGCTGAGGTATATAGTTTCTCTGGAGAGTGGTTTCTGCACCTATAAAAACGTTCAGAATGATATTACCTCCTGTGTGGATTTTTGTAGGAATGCAAAGAGTGGGCCTGTGTAAGGCATCTGTAGTGGAGGCAAGGGTATATACATCCCTAGATGTGCCGCATTCTCTGTGGGACCTTACTGCACTGCATTGATACTTGGGTTCCAGCATTTCCTGTCTGGTGTTGGTTTTGCCGTCTTCCCATTTCATTTCCACTGCCGCTGACATTGGATATCTGCTTGGAACTTAAACTTTGCGGTGTGCATTTGCACCCTCATTTGGCTTGATGGGGAAAAGCAAACCAGCCTTTCCCCTGCCCAAGCCCCCATCTTGGGATTTGGATTTTCTTAAATGGACTCAGCAACTAATATGTTATCTGATATATTTACTTCATTTATTGTTTTTGAGTCAGGGTTTCATTCTGTCGACCTGGCTGTCCTGGAACTCACTATGTAGACCAGGATAGTCTTGAAATCTCAGAGATCTGCCTGCCTCCACTTCCCAAATTCTAGAATTAAAGGTGTGTACCATCATTCCTGGCTTTGTTTTCTGATTTAAAAAAAAAAAAAAAAGCAAACAACAGTGACAGCCAAGAGATACACTGGTTGGGAGTTGGGATATGCTGGGGGTGCAGCAGCAGAGCTGAGATTACCCTGTAATGGAGAAGGGTCCAGATCACCAGCAGAAAGCAGATGGAATGGATAAAGTTGAAGCATTTAGGTGTCCTCCTGAGAGAGGCCCGAGAAATGACTCCTGGAAATTACTTTATCCCTTCAACTTCCCTGAAGACCACAGAACCCCTAGTTCCCTCCAGGAAATTCCTTTCTGTGTTAAATACTAAGTGTTCTCATTTTCCTAATAAAACGCAGACTGGTGGACCTGTGCAATGCAGGATGGCACATGGGAGCACTGGTTAAGCATCTTATACTATTTAACACACTTTGTTCTTATAGCAATGCAGCTTGAAAATGGCACAAAAGATAACCAAACAGGCACACAGAGGTTGAGTTTCTTCTATGTGATTGTTACGTTCAATATCACATGGTCTACTGACAATTTCAGTTTATTGTTTGTGATCTGTCTAGAGTTGTGTAGAATGGGCAAGGAGTCTCAAATTTTCCCCAGATCATCAAAATAGCCATAATTCAAGGGAAGATTCCTATCTCTGTCAATTCTAGATATGAGTCACACTTTTCTCCCAAACTTTGGTGCTGAGAAACCTAGCATTGAAAGAAACAACAACAACAACAACAACAACAACAACAACAACAGCAACAGTGCTAATTTAAAGGGTGTCTGACCAATGAAAAGTTTGGTGCCTGTGCTCTACCAGCTCTTCACAGCTTACTACAGAAGCTTCATTATTCCAAAGAATGAGCCTGTCATGGGCTGCGGAGCCCAGGAAATTCGATCCTGTCATATACAACAGAGAGGAAGGAGGAACTGGAGAAAGAGGGGGAGAAAATAGGGCTGATGGGTAAGGACAGGGACAAGGCACAAGGCACAAGAAGAAACAGAGAGCCACAGCTTCCTGATCGATCCTCAAACCTGCCAGTCTCATGAGTGAGACCAGGCGGCCCTGAACAGCCTTTTCATTTCCACCCTGGCCTTAAGTTCTCTGTGGTCTCCTGGGCTAGGTGCCGCTACTGAAATATTTATCTTCTCTCCCTAGATTTATATCACAATGCACAACACATAAGTATTAGTTATTTTGGTTCCTTGATAAAAATTTGATACCTTCTGATTAACATACACACATTACAGTCTAATTTTATTATGTTGTAGAGAGACTTCAAAAATATACGGGGGCCTGCCCGTGCTTTTCCAAAGTGTAAGAAAACCAGATAAGACTTCAGACAGTCAAGAAAGATTGCTTTCATTAAATTACAAAGTTATTGGATTTCTCCCCCTGTTCTGCCTCTCTCTGTTCTCAAAGCTGTCTGCCATGTGAGTAATCACTTGGGTGGGGATTTTCCCTGCATCTCTGGAAGGGATCCTTGAGGACACTATTTAAATAATTAGGAGGTCCTTTAGCAGAGGTCAGTGAGCAGTGAGGGTGTGTTACAAGGAAGTCAGGGGAGCTGGCCAGTGTCCCCAGGAGGCTGTGTGCAAGTAATACAAGCTCTGGCCTTAGTCTCTGCAACATCTTGAAGAGGAAGAATACTGATCACTGATCTCTCTTTCTCTCTCCCTGCTAGACATCTTTAAAAAACTCTTCCAAATGGAGGGATGCTGCCTCCTCCTCCCTCTCCTCCCCCTCCCTTCCTCCACCCCCTCCTCCTCTTCCTCATTCATCAATGGATAAGGACACTGAGACCTGGTAGGAGAATAATATGGATGCCAGGAGATGCCTTACATTCATGGCTTCTTATTTTAGATTAGAACTATACACCAACTAATCTTTTCAGATCACCGAATCCCGAAATCCATTGACTCTTGAACCTCCTGTGAGGCCTGCGCGCCGCCTTGGCTCACATTCCCTTCTGATACATCCTATGTAGTATCCTTCAGTTCCTCTCACCCCTCTGTTGCTTGTAAGAAAGCATGCTGACTTGTGTCTCCAACAAGGCTAGATTTAAGCCTCTACTTTCATCTTGCTAAAAACAAACAGAGGCCACACTGACCTCTGGTGAAGAAAAGTGGATTCCCACCCTATTCTCAAACACATCAAAGAATCCTGCATTCTGCATCATGAGGCCAGACCTAGGATAGGTGCAGGAAGGTAGAAGCAGGCCTCTCTCCCTTATGGAGCAAGGAATGGACTCTCTCCAGGGCCTAGGGAAGCTTCCTCTTCCCCATGCCTGCTGAGGTCTACACTCTGGGAAGAGTCCTTTACCCCTCTCTCCATCCCCTGTGTTATTTAAATGGACTTATTTTTCTTAATGTGGAGCCCAAACTTTGTGGGTAGAGTGAAACATTATTTTAGTACCGCATCTAGATCAGAGGAGGAGATAATCTAAAGTCCCCATAGCTGCTCCAGTCACATCTCATTTAGTATACTGCATTTGATCCTAAGAGTGACACTTTGAGGGAAGATCTTCAAGACTGGGCTACACTGGTGTTAACATAGTCTAGAAACCAACGGATTTGGCAAAGGATTAAGAAAGGTTAGTGGGAGAAATGGCAGTCCCTGTCACACAAGGAACTAACTAAAGAAATCCTAAGGGTTAGAATAAGGAAGAAGAATGGGAGATAAAAAGAGAGGATGGTTGTTTAGCACAGAGACGGATGTCCTTGTCAGATCTTCTTTGTATGGTAGTAAGGACCCTGTTTCTTTAAGAATCCAATCAGGGGTGGGACAGGACTGCATCTGAGATTTTAGAGAATCTTTGACATCACCCAGTGCACTTAAATATTGATGGACAATGGGGCAGTAAGTAAATAAGATGTTTCAAACACCCTCTGGAATCCTGACAGCCACTAAAAGAAATGAGTTAGAGTTGTGCGCGCTATCACAGGCCCAAGTTTACAGCTTGATATAAATCTGTAAAAGCAAGCTACAAGTAGATATTCTCATAGAATACTATATGGAAAATCATACAGATATCCTTTGGATGATATGTGCACATGTGAATACAAATGTACAAACATATGCAGGTTACAAAATAATGTTAAATATAGAGGAGGATCTCGGGCCTGGGAATAGTAGCTAAAGGGGTGTTCATTTAACTTGCAAGGTTCCTTTTCTTTCCTGTTTTAACAAAGAGAAATGTCCATATATTACAACCGAGATTCAAAATGAAAGGACAAGTGCTGATAGCTGTGAGACTATTTGAGGTTTAATTGCTTGATAATTAGTTCATTTCTTCACCAATATCCATCAAACAGACCAGACACTGGGTTCTCTCCTTCACGGAGCTGCAAAAAGAGGGATGGTGACCGGAGTGAAGTATTCAGGAAGCTGTGTGGATCCCAGAGCCTGAGGACCAACGCCTAGTGGGTCTTTTTGTAATAAAGGAGCATTTCAGGGTTAGGAGACAATATGTGACCAGGTCTGCAGGAACAGAAATATGGTTTACTTGAGAAAGCCAAGCAAGTTTGTTCTAGCTGATGGGAGGGGCAATACAGATAATATGAGATGAAGCAATAGGAACAGTCAGAATGCAGACAATGGATGATCTTGTACAGACTTTAGCCTAAAGGATATGAAGAAGTGTGAGTGTATGAGATTTGTTATGTGATTTGAGGCCAGCTGAAGCAGTTTCCCAAGCTGAGAGGCTCTGAGTGTCCTCAGAACACAGCTCAGAAACTCCCTACTGCCATGTGGGCAGGCTTAATTTTAAAGAAGTGCAGCAGAATCAACTTATAATTATCTGTCTCCAGATAAACTGCCTTGTGGATTATCAATGGCAAATGAAGAATGTTAATCCCAAACTGACTTTCCATTCTTGCACAGGACACTGATGGCTGTCTCTTGGCCATCACTCACCACTCCCACAGGTCTACAAACTCATTTTCACACTGGCCCGAGCCAAGCCAAATCTGGGAGGTAATTTTCTGCTAGAAATGATTAGCATAATGCATCAGAAAGCCAAGTGCGAATGACTGCTTAGTCATAGGAATGATTACAGCATGCACACTTTGGGGGCAGCACAGCCTCCACAGAGTGTAACTGTGTTTGAAATGTGCTCCTTATCAGATCTGTAACGTTGCCACATTATTTGTTGCTAGGCACCTGATCCTTCAAGCAGTGTCTGATAGGATCGATGCAGGGGACATTGATGCAGGTTTAGCATCAAAAGTCATCAGGCATAGTGGGACTGGAGAATCAAACACTGTCCAATCTATCTACACTTGCAAAAAACCTTTAAGTCATCTTTAAAATATGAGCACTGGGTCCTCAGAATCTTGAAGACATCCTTTTCCATGCCCCTCTTTTCCGCATGCTCAAACTGATTTGCTGATCACTAACGTTTACTTTGAAGAGTTGGAGAAGAAATTTGATAAGTGGGGTGAAGAGCATGTCATAGAGATTAGTTCAAGGAAATGAAATGTGCCCCATTGCTTAATCCTACTTTAATACTGTAACTTTTTCAAATATCCCAAAAGCTGCTTTCTAAAATTTCGGCCTATAGATAAACATATAAACCACATTCACTTCTGTACATATGTACACGTATGAACTATCCAGCACACCTTAGGTGTTCTGGGACCTCTCTTTGTGTTTCTTGCCCTTGGGTATTTGAAAATTGATAATTTGATCTTGTCAAACATTTATCCTAGAATAAATTGCATATAATAGAATGCGAAGGTGTTTTTGCTTGTTGTTTGTTTGTTTGTTTATTTGTTTGTTTGTTTAAATAATGGTGATGGCTGACCTTAGTTGTCAACTTCACTACATCTACAATCAACTCAAGCACCTGGTCAGTCTCATTGGGGGATTTTCTTGATAGGATAATTTGATGTGGGAATATGCTAAACCTGGATTATCTGAGGTCTGAATATGCATCTTATATATGGGACACATCTTCTGGTGGCATCCCACATACAAGGATATGAAAGAAGGGAGTCTTTTGCTTTTTACCTGCTTGCCCTTGTTCTTCCTGGCAAGTTCATTATCTGGCTGCTGAGACTCTTCTTGTATAGTAGTAAAGCCTACTTCTTCAGGATTCCAATGTAGACTGAGCACCAGCTGAGACAGCCAGACTTATAACTGAACAACTACAAGACAGCCAGTATTAGATTAGCTGGACCACAGCTTGTAAGCCACCGTGTATGTGTGTGTGTGTATGTGTGTGTGTATACAGACATGGAATTCATTCTATCTTCCAGAGCAGTGTTTCTCAATCTGTGGGTCATGACCTCTTTGGGAGTCACATATCAGATATCCTGCATATCAGACATTTACATTATGATTCAGCTATGAAGTAGCAATGAAATAATTTTATGGCTGGAGGTTACCACACCATGAGGTAAATTAAATGGTTGCAACATTGCTCTAGAGAATCCGACAAATATAATAACCTAACATGAAGGTCTTAAATTATGAAAAGGAAACTGAGGCTAAGACAAGGTGCAATCTACAAACTCACTGTGCTCAGGGTCGGAGATGGAATCAGGCTGGCCTTCCCAATTGCACCTCACTGACTCCCCACAGAAGCCTGGTCCCATCTGTTTAGGGAACAAGATCCCTCCAATTAAAGTTTACAGAACATAAAATAAAAGTCATGTTCCCATCACTGTAGCAAGTTGATTCCCTGGATACTATTGATGAAGTTCTTGGGAATAGGAAAAGGGAAAATGCTATTATGAATTAGGATCTCAAACTGTCCTAGGAAGCTGACTTATCCTCAGCTAAATGGGCTTTTAGTTTCTATCACCACCTAATCCCTGTCCCCAAGTCCCACCTTAATAATTACAAGTAGGTCTCTAGAACCCCCCCCCCCCGCCTACTTCAAAACTACTGCATAGATGAAGACCACCAGGATCTCCCAAGAGAAAACATCCAGAGAGAAGAATTTTCCCACCCATGGCAGTGAGGCTGCTTAGGGTTCTATGATTCTCCACAATGGACTTAGCAACAGAAACAGAATGGGTTGATGTTTCCAGAAACCCCTGTTGGCTCAGCTCAGGCAAATGTATGCTTTCCCTGAAGAGTACATGAGGAAAACCGAAAAGTACTTTCAGATTTCAGGCATGTGCATCTGTACCCTACCAGGGACCCCTCTTCCCTCCAGGGTGTGAAGTATATTGGTTGGCTGGGCTCGTTGCTACCAAACACCTGCCTAAAAATGTGTAGCACTTCCCAATGTGTCTTGGGAACCAGATGTGCAGTGACTAATACATCTGTCACATATCAAATGCAGCGTCTTTGCTTGAGGAGCCAGAGTCTCATAAACACCCTGGCTGCTCATGGGACATGAGACGTGGTGCAATTAGAAGGCTCATGCTAAGGGCTTACAAAGGGTCAGTCCCTAGCCCTAGCCTCTTACTACCACAGTCAGCAAGTTCTACCTCAGTACTTAATTTGTGAGCTAGAAAGAGTGCCAAACATCTGCTCTTAGATAGTGCACAGAGGTAGTGGTGTGCAATAAAGAATAGATCTTGGAAGAGACAAGGAAGGTTCTGCCGTGTTCACTATTATATCCCAGCACATAGATCGTGGGGCCAATGTGCAATAGCAATGAGTAAGGGACTGGATGTCTGAATACCTATATGAATTTTGCTTTATAACCTTATCTGTGCTTATAAAAGTCCTTAAAAATCTATACTGGTAGAATTCAATTAATTAAAGGTCCACCATAAACATAAAATTAGCACTACATTCAAAGTTGAATTGCTGACAAGCCTTCTTCTGCATCCTGTCCTGAGATCACACCCCTTCATCTCATCGGCCTCCTACCCAATGGCTTCCAGAGAGAACAGTGTATACATGGGGTACTCATTCCCTAAGTTAGAGGGCACTGTGTCCTGGGTGCCAAGCTGCAAGGTCAGGCAGCATTGTAGGTGCCTGGCTTCTAACAGACGCCAAATACCAACCAGAAACAGTTTGGGCAGTCTCGCTTGGCACCCATGGGAGTTTACACAAAGCCACAGCAATGACTTATACTGCCTACAGTATGAAAGCTGCCTAACCCTCAAAGTAACTTACTTCCAGAATTGAGAGGAAAGGGCCATATCTTACCAATGCACTAGAAATGAAAATCTACCAATGGCCAAGGCTTGAAGGAAGCCATCCTGATGATCTAAAAGTGCAAGGGTTTATAGTCTGTTCACTCCTTGTCTTCCTCCAGCCCAAAAGTGAAAATTCAATGTCCACCCAAATACTTACCATTTTATCTTTCGAGATAAACCCGAATCGCGCAGTCCAAGTGCTGTTCTCCAGAGCTAGATCAGTATTGATCCCTCGCTCTGGCTGACGACCACCACAACATGGCTGGTCTTTGGTTCTGTAGAGTTGGAATCCCCAGCTTTCAAACATCCGAGAACAACGTGGGTATGGAAATAATATAGGAGTGGCAGCTTTTTCCATTAAAAAAGTATGGCACTGACCAGAAGGTCCTGTGACAGTGGCAAAGTAGCAAAGCATAACCAGGAGCTGCGCTCTCTACATGCTGTCCCTTTGCAGAAAGTGACATATGGCATGCTGAGGGAGTGCTGTTTACAGTCACAGGTATAGTTTTTTTTTCCCTAAATCCTTCCTGTGCTGTTACAGCATTCAGTGAGCACCGACCCACTGCATTTTTCTAAGTCCCCCCCCAACCCCCCACCCCCGAGATGTACTAGAAAAACTACACAAGTGACTGTGGAGCCTTGTTTATAGAGGATTGTGTTCAAAGTCAGGGAAGAATATAAATACACCAAAAGGTGAAACAGAAAAAGATGAGAGGAGGATTGGGGGTGAGGTTCGACCACAAATCAGCATTATACTGAAATTTTTACATTGTTAGCACAAAAATACAAAACGAATACTGGAGAACAGAGGCTATGTGAAGCAGAAGGCAAAGCTGCCAAAGAAGCAAGTGAAGTGTTGGCACGCACCACGAGCCCAGGGGTCCAAAGCAACCACGAGCCCAGGGGTCCAAAGCATCATCTCTATTTGTGGGAGCAGTATCAGTAAAGTAGAACAGAGCTAGAGTAAACAAAGCCTCGCCCAATACAGAACAAAAAGACCGCGGTCATGGTTAGATGAAGAGACTCCCTTCTATTACACTTCAAGGAAAGGTAACTGGTAAGGACAGCCTTGCCCAGACACAGGAAGCTTCACTGTGCCGTTTCAGGTTACTGCAAACGATACCAGAGACAGTGAACTGTTTTATTGAAAAGAAAAGCCAGGGGGTCTAGCTCAGTGACAGAGTGCCCGTCTATTATGTACAAAGCCCTGTGCCTAATCCTCTTTATGAGAGACAGAGAGAGAGAGAGAGAGAGAGAGAGAGAGAGAGAGAGAGAGATGGGGTGGGGTGGGGTGGAAAGGCTGACAATGAAATAAAATTGGAGCTTCATCTCCTGTCCTACACCAAAACTGATTTCAGTAGGTTAGAGAACTAATTTTTTAACATAAGCCTCAGATAAATTACAGCAGCATCTGGATTTTTGAAACGAAAAAGGCTTCTTTCACTTAGAGTAAAAATAATAGGGAAATGGAGAAAAAAAAACAAGTCTTGAAAGAAAACATAAATGGATTTAAGCAATATAGCTCAAATTTTATATCCCGTGCAACCTAATAAAAAAGTAAAAGCCCAAGGGCCAGAAAGATGTCTCAGTAGGTAAAGATGCTCGCCGCCAAGCCAAAAGTCCTGAGTTCAAGCCCCAGGACCCAAATGTCGAAAGGAGAGAACAGCTCCCACAGGTTGTCTTCCGCTCCCACAGGTTGTCTTCCGCTCCCACATTTACACACTGGCGCATGTGCACATGTGCCAACAAGTAAGCAATTGAAACAACAATTAAAAGCACAAAAAAGGAATAATTATGTTGTCAAAATATGAAAGGGCAAAACCTGGCAGGGTTATGATTAAAACGAGAAAGTTTGAGCTAGACCATTTTATATTTTAATAGAGATGAATAGTCACTTTGATAGTCAACATAGCAGATAGGAAGCTTACCAAACAAGAAATGCATAACCGTTTCTGCTGTGTTCACACTCCCCAATAACCAACCAGATAGGAATTAAAATGTGGTTGCAATTGTGTTTAGTAAATTGGCAAAGCAGGGAGAAAAGCAATTACTTTCTTAAGTGGCGAGGAACCAATTTGTTCTGGACAGCCAGCCTCGCAGTGGAAATGACAGTGAGCTCCAACAATGCCTGTGTTTGTCCCGTCATTTCGGTTCCAAGGCATGTATTCTATGCAACAGTCAGTCAGCGGCTCAACATGAATATGGAGGGGTGGGCACCAAGCTCAGAACGTTCCATCCACTCTGCTCTTGGTAGGACACAGTAATTTTTAAAAATCACCACCCACATCAATCCACAGGTGTTATGAACTTCCTACTCTATTAGACGTGTTCAAAATGTCAAATTAGGTTTTTAAACAACTTCCCCAGGAAGACATCATGATAAGGATGGTGATCATCATCTGCCTTTAAAGACATTGAAAGACAGAGTCCAGCAAGTCTACCCCAAGATGAAGTTCAGAGAAATGTCTCCTCCACCTTTGAAATTGTATCTTTAAAACTGAAAATGTGTTAGAAGGGGAAGAGTGAGTTTATCCATACCTCCTTTCTCTCACACACTGAAGAACTGGCATTTAGAGGGCCAAGTTTCCCACAGAGGTTCACTGCGTGGTGGTTCGGCAACACACTTTCTCACCAGCCAAGCAAGCCTGGCAAGGAGGGTCAGCTGGTGTTACTTTTTCCTTTGTAGCTCTAAAGTTTACCAGGTAAAACTCCAGCATCCTGGAAGTTGGAAATGGGATAAAGGGTGACGACTTCTCATGGACGGCTGAAGGGAAGCCAGGTACCTAGGTGGGCATTGGGGGATGGGCACAGGAGAAGGAAACCAGTACCCACTGCCTAATCCTCCTCTTGAGCCTGGCAGACTAAGGCAGAGAATCCTGGAACAGGCGGGGTATAAGCACCTTGTCCTAGATCCCATGCAAGCCGTTCAACCACCAGGTCGGCTGTAGACTTCTGAATAATCATTAACCATGGGCAGTGCCCACAGACCTCAGTTCAGCCAATCTTCCCCTGGCCACTTACTCTAACCAGGCACCACAAGAGCCAAGGTAGAGAAAAATTTTCTAGATTGCGAACATGGTCCCAGCCTCCTCTGCTATTCCGCTCCACAGCACATTTATCAGATGCTTTATTATTTAAAAGTGGAAGCCCCAAAGAGTTGGCTCCGAGAGCCTAGTCTGTTCTAAAGAGCCCTGTTTGCTTTGCACACGTCAGGTGTCTTCACATTTGATAAGAGGAAAAGAGTATGAAGCAGGTCAGGCCATCCTTCAGCAGGTCTAACTCATTTCCCACGGGCTGGGGCTGACTCCTTCACAGTCTCTTTAAAATCATGCTGCTAACCCCCTGCCTTGCCTCTCCTTCTTAGCCCTTCCTGCCTTATTCTGGCCTCTGCTCGGGAGCCAGGAGACTATATAGCTCAGGGGCTCTGCAGAGCTAGCCTCACCCACTGGAGGAGCCCTTCTCATGCCCTGTGCCTGCCTGCAGAGGCAAGGATAAGCCGGCTCAGCAGCTCCATCCTTAACTGTCTCACTCCCCTGACTCCATTACCTGATAATACACCCCCACCCCTGCTTCTGCGAACAGACTAATTTGGAGTTGTTTGCAGCTCTGCACCTCAGCGGCAGAATTTCCACAGGCAGAAATTTGTTACTAATAAAAGCAAAACCTCTGAAGTTACAAATTGTATCTGTTTTTTATTTTGTTTTAATAAGACTGGATTCAAGGTTACAGCTATGATAAAATCCTTACTCCTATGCTGTCTGCTATATTTTCTCTACAGATGAGAGAAGATGGAGCTCCCAGCCCCCAGAAATACAATGCATGCTCCTGTGTTATTTGTAGCTCTGGGAGCCTGGCTGTTTGCATGGATCAGGCTGCTCCTTAGGGAAGGAGCTCATTCTAACTAACCTATGGCCTCTAGCTCCAAGCATGGTAGGTGCCCAGTCATCTTGGGTTAATAGAAGGCAGTGCTCGCTGGGAGACAGGCTCACTGGGGACCCAGACTTGCGATTGTGAGCATCTAAGGAAGATGGCTATGCAGAGGTAGCATATGGTCCTCAGGTAGGATGCTCAGGTAAGATGATCAGGTAGGATGCTACCCCACGTGGCAATGGTGCTCATTCTCCCATCAGCCTTACTGCTATCAGTAGCTGACCTCTGGCCTCAGTTACAACATCCCTAACAGGATTTCTTCCCACAGCTCCCCACACAACACACAACATGGTGATTTCCCTTCACTTCTTGTTTCCAACGAGTACAACCACTGAACATTCACCATACCGGCAGAGCTTTAGATGCACATGTTTGGCCTTTTTTAAAAAGGCATTTGTTGTGCATGTATGTATGTGTCCCCATGGGTGCACATGGAAAATGTGTGTATGCCCCCACCATGTGTGAGTGTGTGTGTGTGTTAGTGTGTGTGTATGTGTGTGAGTGTGTGTGATGAGCATGTGTGAGCATGTGTGAGTGTGAGTATGTGTGAGTATGTGTGAGTATGTGTGAGTGTGTATGAGAGTGTGTGAGTGTGTATGTGAGTGTGTGTGAATATGTGTGTGTATGTGAGTGTGTGAGAGTATGTGTGAGTGTGTGTGTGTGTGTGTGTGTGTGTGTGTGTGTGTAATTGTCCTCTTTCCCTACTTCCCTTGCTTATTGAGGCAGGTTCTCTCAAAGGAACCTAAAGCTCACTGATACAGCTGGGCTGGCTTGCTTGCCCCAGGGATGCCCTGTCTATGCCTTCCAAGAATTACAGGTAGCATGCCACCTGGCATTTAAGTATGTTTGGGGGATCCAAATTCTGGCCCTGATGCTTTCATGACAAGAGCAATCTCCCTAGCAGTTTAGCCTTCTTGTCTATACTGTACATGCCTCAGAGGAAAAGCATCTTAACCTACTGTTCCTGTTGAATGTGTCCTCCATCTAGCATGGAGGATTTAATGTGAGATTAAGTATTTGAATTGAGTTGATAGAGAGATTACACAGATAAATATAAAATTAAAATGTAAAATAAACAAACCACAGGACTCTATGAGTAGACACTGTATGATATCAGGCATGTTAACCTATTCAGTTCCTCAGTTTTAAGATTCAAATAATACTTTCCACTTCCTCAGAAAGAAAGGGGCCATAATTAATATATAATGCCCACCATATTTCCACATGTTCCCCATCCAAGCTTCTGTCTACTTCCCCTCTCCTGACTCTTCCATTCCCTTCAGATTTTAAAGTTTCTAAGAATCACTGGCGGGGCAATCATATTTTGAAGACCATTCATCTATTGGCATTTACCCCTCCCATTGTCTTCAGATCGCCGAAAGGGGAGTGGTTGACTGGATTATCGCACTACTGTGGTTGATTACCCATGGGGCAATAATGGAATTAGATGTAAGCAATTGCAAGAACCATAGTGGGCTGGTGTCCTCAGGTGGGTGTTTTTCAGCACTTTCGGCTCCCCCAGGAAGGGACATCAGGGCATATCTGGGATGACAAACTAAGCGTCACACTGTTGTCTTTATTACATATCTCACTGTTGTCTTTAGTCCATATCTCACTGTTGTTTTTAGTCCATATCTCACTGTTGTCTTTAGTCCATATCTCACTGACACTTTTGAGGTCTGTCATTGATAGGAAAGGATGGTTTTAAAGCCACCAGCCATATTAGCACAAAAGTTCACACATACATGCAAATAATTCTATTATTTAATTCATTTAGAAGTTATTATGTAAGGGCATGAAGCATAGTATACACACATACACAAATGATCCTAATAGTTAATGCACTGAGAAGCTATTATGTAGTAGCCATGAAATATTTTATATAGGTTCTTTAGTGACTGCTGCCCCCACATCTGTGAGGTAGGTATCATAATTAACTCCCTGTCCGGCTTTAAGCTAGAGGGACAAGGGACAGAAAGGGTACAAGAACTTTGTCCAAAATGGAATAAAGGAACAGGTATGATTCGAGGGAATCACCTCATCTTGGATAATCAAGATAATATCAGCTAACCCCTGCATGTGCCTTCCATATGTCAGATGCTACTACGTACATCATTATTTCTATATCCTAGAAAGAGAACTTAGATATTTGAGAACATCAGAGATAGAAAATGGTAGAGCAGCAACTGAAAGTTGAACCCTTATGACATCCCACCCTATAACCCAAAGGATGACTTTCCTTGAAAAAAAGAAATCGAAAGGAAAATGGGTGGTCCAGGAGATTAACTGCAAGATAGTAGTGCCTCACTGGGTGGTCTTAGCTGCCTCCTAGTAATCAATATCTTAAAAGACATTTGCCTCTTTGCCTTTGTTCCACCCTTTACCATCTGCCAATAAAATAGAGTACAAATGTGTGGTTTATTTTCTTCCCATTCTCCAGGATGTACATTAAGTAAAATCTCTGCAGTCTGGCCTTCTTCTTCCTCCATCTTTACGCATAACACCATTCATTACCAGCCTGGAATCTCTCCAAGACAAGCACTGCCAGGAGAAGCCATTGTCTTGTCAGAAAAGTCCATTAAGGCTGTCAGGCTCCCTAACAAATCAATCAGGTACCAGGAGGCCTTTCAAAATGATATCATTTGCCATTCAGGCGGAAACAAATAACTATCCGAGGTGAGCAGCGGCGGCATGGGCCAGGAGCCAAATTACACGGTGGTCTCAGGGAAAGAGCTAGCAATTTCCACCAATGAATGGCACACTGTGCCTACTTCTCCTATCTTAAAAATACAAACAGCAGACCTCACACCTTCTCTTGGTTTTTTTTCTCTTATCAGCAAATGCCCTACACTTTGTTCTCCGCATTCTTGATCCTTAGAAGATAACTGGTCCCAAAGCATCATCCTCTATATCTCCTATTTTCTGTGGAACTAATTTCAGGCATACTTTTGTTCACTCATACCCTGAAACTACTTTTTAAAGCCATAATTGAGATCGAGGTTGATAAATCCAACGGTCCTTTACACCGTCATTATCTACATATCAGCAGCTTTGGACCAATCCTTATCTTTTTCAGGATCCTCTAACTGTTATAAAAAAACAAAATCATAATAATTTATAAAATGGAATTCTACTTCTCAAGTTGAAAGGACACTGCTCTGTGTGGTCACTGTGGGGTCAGATCAGTCCACCATAAGATTCCCCTTGGGTCATGGGGTCCTCCACTACTCCAAGAGTACTAGAATTTTTATGGCTAAGTCTGGGCTCACCTATATTACTTTTTTCCTCCAGAACTCAGTCATATGACTAGAGTCATATGACTCTAGAACGCAGTCATATCCACTCCCAGGATAGAGAGGACCAGGTCCTCTCACTAGTTTGGGGTGATCCTTCTCCTCTTCCCATTGCTTCCAAATACCTGACTCTCTAGGTCTCATGGCACAGCAGCCATTGTTTCTTGAGTTTCATCACTTCTCCCATCTCTTCCCTTAGACAGATAAATGTCCATGGCTTTAGAGACTAGATGCACACAAACAATCCTAAATTGACCTCCCAAGAAGATCTCTCCATGAGCTCCAGAATGACATACCCAAATGCTCATTTTACTTTTCTACTATGGTACTAGAGATCCAGAAGTCACAGCAAAGGGGGCATCCTAAGGTGAAAGGGTCTTCATACTTCATGAACCTGTTATCCTTGTAATTTCCTTTAAACCTCAGCTATTTAGGTCCAACACCATGAAGTAGTTTTAGACATGAGAGAGACTGTATAAGAATATTTTGTTCACTCTGCCTGGAAGAGTCATCTCTCCTGTTGACCTAAGCCGCAGTCACTCTAGAAGGCTGAAGAAGCTTCCTCATGGCCTCTCTGATGCCACCCTGGTCTCCCACAATTTGTTCTCACCATGGTAAACAGAGAGCTCTGATCAGAATATAAGGGGGGGCATGCTAGTCCTCTGCTTTGCCTCTGCAGCCACCTCTCTCCAAAGCAAAGCCAAGCTTTCACTATGGCCATGACTCTCCTCCCTGTCCCACACAGCTCTGACACACAACTGCTTGCAAAGAGCCAGGCTTTTTCATTGACAGCCTCCCTACCGGGGACATTCCACTCAGCAGACACAGGAACACCCCTTCACCATCTGTGGGCCAGATCGCTGCCAACTGCAAGTCAGGTCTACCCTGACTCTCCCAAGCTCCTCTCTTCATGCTATCTTCCAGGACTTCTCCCTGTTTCACTTTTTATTGAATCGACTCCATCATTCACTTGTTGGCTGTGTTGATTATTTACTGTCTGTGCCTCACTCTTAGCCTCGTATAAAGAAAGCATCACAAGCAGAGAACACTGATTGGCCCACTGAGACAAACTGAGTTTTTAGAGAAAAGGTTAGCATGCAGTAGGTGCTCAATAAATACCTTACAATAGATGATCAGTAACTGAACCATCAAAGCGTAAGTCGTCAGAGTTACTGTGCAGTGGCTATCAAATGCCAACCTGACTTCCCATGTTTTCATTTCAGTTAAGCTCCTTAAAATCTTTCCCAATTCCTCAGTGAGAGTGGTTACAAGTGGGAGAATAAAACAGTATCTTGAACAAGTGGTTTCCAACTATGATCAAAGTTCTATCAAGGTACATATTAATGACAAGTCATCTCTGATGGGAAGGACGAAAGGCTTAGCAGAAGACAGGATAAGACCTAAAGAGAGTTGTGCACTGAGAGGAAGCCATAAGTGGGAAGGACAGTCACCCTGAGACCAGAGAGTCCGTGGCTGCAATCCTTACCCTCAAGGGGCTGAGGCAGGATCACTGGGTCTTTTCACCAGCCTGGGCAGCATGGTAAGTTCCAGGTCACCCTAGGCTATAGAAGGCATTATAAACACCAATAAAGCTAGGAACTTAATACTATTTAGCAAACCCAATTGATATTGAGAACATGCTCTTTTTAAAATCAAAATTAAATTAAAAATTTAATTCAGATTATACAAAGCCTTAATAAGACTGAAAGAAACCACAACTTCTCAGAACTAGGGGAAAAAAATAAGTGTAACCTGTGAAATTGGGATAAGAAATACCCCCCGATGCTTTTATATGCATGATATACCCTCTTTTACAATGCATATGTCGATCATAATTAGAGCATTGTTATTTCATAGGTTGAGTAAGAAACTTGGAAACAGGATATGGCTAGGCGATGATGACAGGCACAAGCTCACTTCTCAACTCAGGCGCTTGCGCTCTCTCTCTCTCTCTCTCTCTCTCTCTCTCTCTCTCTCTCTCTCTCTTTCTCTCATTCCCTCCCTCTATCCCTTCCTCCCTCCCTCCCTCTGTTGAGACTTTCTGCTCCATTTTGAGGCCACAGCCCAGAAGCTAAGGATGGGGGCCTTCTAATGGTTCAGCAGTTCTCTGAAACCTATGGAAAAATTCCCAAGCATTTTTTTTTCAGGGCACTAAGTTCTGTCCTTTTCATTAGATTTCAAAGAGACTGTGATTTTTAAAACATCTATAAACCACTGCATCATACCACAAGCTGAGGCTATTTGGAGAGATCAAAGGAAGCCCAGCTTTCATGGAGTCTCCTCTGAACAAAGTGCCTCTATGGCCGAGACTGGAGCCTCCTAGGAGACACCTGGAACTGAGCTACCAGCTGCTCCCATCCTAGCATAAATAATACCTGCCAGCCAGAAGCTGAACTCTATTTCTGCACACTGTTTGGGTTCAGTGCCACTAAATTTAAAAGACCTTTGCAATTTCAAACACCCACTGTCTGACTTGGATTAAATGCCATTAAAGTCTAATTAAGTGATTGCTAGAAGCAAAATATACTGAGTCTATGGTCTCAGGAGTGCTTATCTGGCTTGCTTATCTCAGTTGTTCCTACAGTTTGGTGAACCATCAGATTCACATGGGTGCTTATGTGCCGACAAGCTCTCCAGTCTGCTGCCGCTGACCCCTGAGGGATAGATGCATTGAATCAAGGGCTTGGCGAACTGGGATGGGAAGAAGTGAAGGAAAGATTTCCACTGTGCCTTAGTCATCCTATAATGCAAACACAACCTGGGCAGGGGCCTGGATGCCACCAAATTTGACAAGCCTCCAGTCGACTCTCATCAACAGATGAGACTCTTTGGACATATTAGCTTTGCACCAGAAATACTTTCATTTTAAAGCAATTCCGACTTCCAGGTCCACTTGAGACTTACTTGGTTGAACTGTCTAGGGAAACAACCCAAGACTATGTTTTTTTTAGGAAGCTCATCTTGTGGTTCTGATATTCAGACAAGGAAAGTTATCAGTTATAATATGAAAGGGTGGTTTGACAGAGGAAAGTTGGGCTTTTATGAAGCCCATGTTTCCTTTCTGCCTCAGGGCTATGCTCAATTCCCTCACCCACCTAATCAGATAGTACTCTTTCTGCCCAAGGGACTGCAACACATCTAGGTCTATATTCTGCCCGTGGGGGAAGTCGGGGGATAGAAACGCAGAGTGTCCCATAGCGATTCCATCCTTAATTTCAAGGGTACGATCTTCTTCATATTGGCTCTGCTGCCCCATGACGACTTAACAGAAAGGGAGGGAGCTGGAACATAGATGAAAAATGAGAGTGTAGTTGCTGAACCATAGGCTCTGATAACCTGAAGAATCCAACCTGATAACTAGAATCAGATCCACACCCTCACTTGGCCTCCGCTGCTCAATCATGGAGTCATTACCCCAAAGGCCCGTGGCTCCGAGTCTTCACCTCTGCAGCACGTATAAAATCTATTTCAGCATAACAAGATGAATAAACTATGTCTCGGAGGCTAAACTTAGCCAATGTAGTTTACAGCTTGCAAGCTAAAGTTGTACTTCTATTTTAACTGCTTATATTAGGTAGCTATACTTTGTAGCTATCATACTCTCAGTGCTACCCCTTGATCTAGGGAACAACAACAACAACAAAAAACCCCCAAAACAAAAAAAAAACAAACACCCCCCCCCAAAAAAAAACGTAATAGTGGATTCTTTAAGAAAACATTTGATGACCCCTGGTTTAAGATGTTAAATAAACTATGAGATGTCTCTGGCACACACTCCTTGTAACAGTGGCATTTCTGTCTGTCCTTGCTCTAGAATAGCCACATGGAGATGGTTTATTAATGAATGCCTAGGACTAAAGCTAGGCTGGTTTCCAACTAGATTGTAACTCAATTATCCCATTTATACTATTCTATGCCTGCCATGTGACTGGTTACCTCTCCTCAGTTTCATACCTAATCCAATTTCCTCCAAGTCTGGGTGCTGAATCTCCTCCATGTCTTTCTTTCCCAGAGTTCTCTGTGTGTCCAGAAGTTCCACCTTACTATTTTGCCTTTAATATAGGCCATAGACACTTTATTTCAACCAATCATAAGATCATAAGGTGCCTTAGGCAATCAAGGAAGGACAAAGACACATCTTTAAATGGTGTACAAAACCATCACTCAAATGACTACCTGCTATTGTCTTCATACAGTATATAGAAAACAGAGAAATCCTTTCTACCCCTGCCCCTGCCCTTGCCACTGCTCCCAGTCTAAAAGTCAGCAACAATGCTGGGACCCAATCTGCATATCTGAAAACTGAATTCATCAAATAACTAATGATGTTGGAGAAGGACTCAAGCTCCATCTGAGACAACAGACCCTGAATACAGCCTGGTGAAATAGTAAAAGGAAAACACAGTATCCTAACAGTTGAAACCATAAGTCAGCAAATCGGAGTTATGTTAAACCACCAGATCTGTGCTCCTTTGTTACCCAGGTAAAAAAAAAAAATGAGTCACACAGATATTCTAATATCTAAGAGCCAACTATTCTCACCAGGAAGAGGCACTGAGTCCTGCTGTCTCACTTCTGGAGTCTTTCTCCCTCAAGTTCCTTGTCATCTGTAAAGTTACAGCTGGCGACCTGAGACCTCAGGGAGTTTGAATATTTGAAACACAAGGGTCTTGGTAGTACTGAAGGATTAGACTATTATCAAGGACCCCTTGAGTAATGCGTGGAGAATACTGAAGTGAACAAACCAAGTTGAGTCTCCTGCATTCAGCCTGCCTCATGGAAAAGGACGGTGGGAAGTGCCCCTGTCCCCATGCAGATATGTGTGGAATTACACTGTTGACACTTTGAGCTGGGTTTTCTTTCTTTTTTTTCTTTTTTTTTTTTGATGGAGGTTTGCTTACATGGTACAGGGCATTGGGCAGCATTCTTGGTCTTCACTCAATAGGTACCACAGCAAACTCCCATCATAACAACAAAGAAATGCCTCTGGACATTTTCCACCTTTGAGGGAAAAAAAAAAACACCCTGGGTTAAGAAAAAGTGATCCAAACAAGGGATGATGCCAATCTTTCAGAAATGTAGCTCTAAATGTATCTGCCATGTGACTACAGTAAGGCATGTAAGCCCTGCTTGCTTGCTCTCTAAGCCTAGGTTTCCTTATCTTTAAAGCAAGCAAGTTGCTGCCTTTACAAGTTCATATGGCTGGTGAATATAAATGAAATTATGTGTGCCATTCCTTTGGGATCGTGCCAGACACACAGAAGGTTGGCAGTAGCTATTATTTTTATTGCTTTTATGAGATGTAATAGCCTGATACCAAGGTCCAGTCTATCTGTATCTAGCAAGCGCTGTCTCCACTCTGCAGTCTGCTGTAAATACCACTGAACAATCACTTCCTAGTGGGGACAGCCAGCTTGTCAGTGGTGAGCTGAGGCTCTGGCCTTGTCACATGTAAGGGAAGGAGGACTGTTCTCAAGCCAGGCTGGGCCCCTTTTGCCCACATAGAAAAACCAACTATGTGCCATTTGTTCGTTTTCATGATGTCTTTAAGCGTCTTTATCTCCAGCTGCAGGATTCTGCAAAGTAAAATTCAATTAGTATTTATCATCCTTTCCCATGCCGAGGAAGTCAACTCTTTTTATTTCAGAAAGACATAAACATGTAAAAGAACCAGGCATCTCTAAGGATTTCAAGGTTGTGAGGTGGGAAAGGCCTTGGTGTGAGAGAAAGAGCAGTAATGCTTTTCAGAAACAAAATGACCACGTTGCTCTTGTAAATCACACCTTGGTACATGAATATTAGCAGGAACTTCACATCTGGGGTTGCCATAGTTGGCTTTTCTGTTGCTGTGGTGAGCACCATGATCAAGAGCAACTTGATAAGGAAAGGGTTTCTCTGGCCTACACCTCCTGATCATAGTCCATCATCAAAGGAAGTCAGGGCAGGAGCTCAAGGTAGGACACTGGAATCAGAAACTGAAGAAGAGACCATGGAGGAATGGATTCTTCTAGATAGCTTATTCAGCATAATTTCTTTTGCCACCCAGGACCACTTGCTCAGGGATGGCACCATCTATAGTGGGCTACATCAATCATTAACAAGGAAATGTTCCATAGGCTTGTATATAAGCCAGTCCGATGGAGGCATTTTCTCCTTGAAGTTTTCTCTTCCTGGATGACTCTAGCTTGTGTCAAATTGACAAAAAACACGTAACCAGCACGGGGCACAGGACTGACTTTCCTCTACGCACTGGGTATTTAGAGGCTCCAAGGTTTGGTGCAGCACAGTACAGGAGGGTGGGATGAGGCTGCTGGGGCCTGACCACTCCTTTTCTAGCCCCACTCTCAGTGTTATAAGCTGACTACAACTCCAGAGTACTCAAAGTTACATATGCATGTCATAGCCAGGACTGATTATCTCGAACTCACTCTGATGACCACAAGAGTCAAAGAAACATGGGCCTAAGGCTTCCTGTGTTTATTCCTTCCTCTTTTCCCCCCTTTATCCAGCCCACTCTAGAAACCTTGGTCTGCTCAAGGCAAGACTATGCTAAGTTAAATGTCACTAACCCATCTCCAGGGGTTGCCAGGAAGTGACATTCTCATTGTAGGCCTAAACCTGGTCTCAGCCTCTTAGATTTTTTGTCCTTCATTCCTGTGATCCTGTATCACTCATTTTCATTTTCTTCTGTAAGACTGGGGAATACTCTGCAATCTCTGGTAATGAACAGCAGTAAAAACAGGACTCGATTCCAGAACCTAATTTACCAGCCCTGTAGATGACACTAGAAACAGCACAGTTGAACCAGGTTATTCTTTGACAACACAAACAATTGCTTGAAGAAACCCATATAAAATTAACCAAAAGTAGAAAAGTGGCCACCTATGGAGCTGCCCATAGAGTTCAACCTGGTTGTGCAATATCTCCACCATGACATCTACCACAGAAGAATGGGTCTTGCTTGCTGTTTGAAGTAAGCTTCTGCCCATATAACATCACTGTAGCTGACCTGAAGTATACAGTCAATAATTTCATACAAATGAGTAAATGTGAGATAAAGAAAACCTACTGTTTAGAGTGTGCAAACCTCCAAATATACCCAGTTCACGGTGTTTCTGTAGCTTAAATCCTAGAACACAGACTAATGGCCCGAGGACAAATTCATTATGCAGTGTGGTGTTACCCATACAACTGCCTACACAGTGCATTACAGGTGTGACTGCATTATTCTTTCTTCGAAACATTTGGAAGCACTTCTGAATTTGTGACTTTGGAAAATGATCAGAAGTAACCGTCTTGGTCTTCCCTCTCTGCGTGAAAAACATTATAAACTTAATTTTTCTGCTAAACCCTGAAAATCGGAGATAAACAAAATAACACAAGGAGACTCTAAATTTGGAGAGGAGGAACTCTGTTACTTAGGGAACATTCTTGAAGCCTAAAAGTAACATAACGCAGAGACTCCTGGGTTTTCTTCTAGACTCACATGCTCTGAGTGAAGAAGTCAACAATTTAGAAACATCAATATGTTTAGGAACAAGGTAGGAAAAGAAAAGTTGCTCTCCCAAGCTAAAGGACTTAGAATGGGCAGTGCATCAAGAAGGAAAGTTTTCTGGCAACAGCCACTTTACTCAGATAAACAGGAGGTAAGGACATTCGTTCGGCCTTCCCCCTACCTATGCCATCAAAGGCTGGACAGAGATCAAAACTTCCTCACACCTAACTGGTAGTGTCAGAGAGGATCAAGTAAGGAGAGGCAACATAGATCCTCAATGGTTGGTAACAAAGACCCTGTTATGGGCAATGAAAACTACATGGAGGATGACCTGGATATCCACTCATCCCAGGCAGGGATGACCAGCTCTAATTTCCTCTAGATTGCTAGGTTGATATCAGGAAAGGCTCAGTGAGAAATCAAGGCTGTTAACATTGCCCAGGTAGTGGAGCTACCATCATTGCAGAATGACTGAGACCATATAAAAAAGCCAACTCCAGAAAGGGTAGAGATGCTGCTTTTTTGCCTGAGGCAGTTGAGAGAGCTGGCCCTGTCCCTCACTGGCAGCAGTACTTGGAAGAGTGGGCCCTGTACCTCACACGGGCAGCGCAATAGAACTGAGCCTGATGGCAAAGGTGCATGTGAGCCAGCACTGGTGGTGTGAGGGCGGGAGAGCTGGCCCAACCCCTCAATGACTGGAGCACCAATGTCATTGAAATGAGTCAGTTCTACACCACAACTGGTCAGCACAGTAGAGAAGGCTCTGATGGTGTATGTGGGTTGGCCCAGAGGGCATGAGGTCAGGAGAGCTGACCTTGACAGTTGCAGCACTGAGGGAGCTAGTAGGGAAGAGCTGGATAGCTTTGCCCTGGTGGTGCAGGTGCCGGAGAGCTGGCAGGGTGATCAATTCAGCTATCATGCAGACTAAGATCCGGGTCTTTGTGTTGACCCAGCCCAACATCTGCCTCATCTATGAACTTCTGGGGCATGTGAAAGGGCTGGTCTTGCAGACCAAAGCTGCAGTGTCTCCAGGACAAAGGGCAACAATAGTATATCCAAGAGGAGTCCCAGTGAGGACCCCATATTGGTGGTGTAGCAGAAGCCAGAGGCTTTGAACTAGAATAATGTCATTGAAATGAACGTTTGCAAATAAAGGTATATGGACTAAAGGATGTACTGTAGGACACACTGTAACACACTACAGCTTCCACAAAGAGATATTTTTTATGTTTTGTTTATTATTTATTATATTTGTTTTTGTTTTTCTTTTTTAGGAGGTAGCTCACAAGGAGTGCAGATATTAAGAGACAGGGAAATGAGTGGGATTGAGTTGCATGATATAAACACACAAGGAATTAATAAAACATTTAAAAAAGACAATGACTTCTATCACACTTAGCAGCAATGAAGAGCCACCTGCCTCCACACATATACCAGTCTATCCTCATGTTAATAAAGACTAAGCAGAAAGCTTAGAAGTCTTGGGTAACAGTAAGGTGGTGGCAAACCCACCCTTCCATTAATTAAACAACTTTTTAAATAAAAGATGATTTTAAAAAGGTGTAAATAAGACTCACAGTTTCACATCATAACCTAAAACTTCTGATAAAACCATTCATTTTTCAAGAAATAACCATTTCATGCTGAATTAAGAAAAGACATCGATAGGCAGGAGATAAGATTATACAAAGCCTATAATTATTTAACCTCTATAGACTGAATACTCAAAATTCATAAGTTAAAATTGAATCTCAAATGGAATGTTATTTGAGGGTGAGTCTCTGACAGAAAATTAAATCAGCAGAACAAAGCCCCAAGATCATACAGAAAGGAATTCTAAGAGAGGTCCCTAAGAACTTCCTTATCCTTCCTGACTTAGGGAGCTATGAGTTTAGGAGTCTCTGGAGGATAGGAGGATGTACCTGAACCACAGAGCACAAAGCAAGTTGTGGGTAACCTTGGACTCTTGTATGCAAGGGGGGAGGGGTGGCTATTAAAGAGGGTAAAGTTCTAGCAGACACTAGACACTTGTCCTGTATCAGCATCAGTATCAGTCACAGCAAAGATGAATCCACCAGCTCAGTAGTCCTTCCTCACCCTAACAACCCAGAGAACTCTGGTTTTCAAGAGCCCAGAAAGAAGCGTCTGTTTCCTATTTTGATTCTCTCTTATTTGTCTAAAAAGCCTTTGTGTTTTCACTTATACTCTTGTTTTTACATATATTTAACTTTGTTTACAATTTTTAATTACTGTACAACCTATTTTTCATCCTTTAAATTTCCCCATTTTCCTCTTAATATTTTTAGGCAGATTTTGATTTTTAACTTACATTTTTGAAACTTTGATATCTTTATTCCTATATTTCATCTGCTTTTGTTTGTCAGTTTTTATTACTGGAAAATATTTTAACCTCACTTTCTAAATATCTCTCACTCTTTCTTATCCATCTTCTCCCTTCTTCATCATTGAATGTCCTTTTTTCTGATCTTGCTTTCCCCGCCATTTCACTTTATCTCATTCACTATTTCTATACTTACCATAAATAATTTTGTCTTCATACCACATTCTATGCTATTTTTACATTTTCTTTTCTGTAGTCATTGGCAGTGCATTAGTGGGCTTTCATCAATGCTAAGTGTATTTCTATTTCTGTATCTTGTTCTGTTGGATACTGTTGCTGTCACAACAGCTTGCTTTCTCTTTCCTGCATGATACCCCAGACTGGGCCCCTGAGAATGGGCAGTTCACTAAGAAGATCCTGAAATAAAACTAAAAGAGATACCCCATAAATAAAAAGGAAAGGAATACTATCAAATTCATTCTATGGTGCCAGAATTATTCTGATATATAAACCTGATAAGGACACAGTGAAAAACTACAGACAATTTCTTTCATGAACATACACAATATATGCCAAAACTATAAATAAAACATATACAAAACAAAACCAAGACCACATGATCAAAACATAATGCACACAGGTATGAAATTCTCAAAGGAAACACACACACACTCATAGACTTATTTTATTTTTTCAGATGAACAGTTAAATAAACTGTGATATATATTGCAACAAAATATTCGTGCATGATAAAAAGGTTGAAACCATAGCTAAAATTAACTTCCAGAGAAAGATGCAGAGTTAAAAATTCAATTTTAAAGGGTTGTTTATTACAGGATTTCATTTACATAACATTTGAAATTATTAAGGGTAATAATAAGAATAGTAGCGAGGAGTTGTGGGTAGGAAGGGAGCAGGGTAGCTGTTTCGAGGTAATACAAAGATGCTCTGGATCTTGGTTGTAATCCATGTCAATGTTCTCATTATGATTCCATAATATAGCTTTACAAGATGTGAGCAGCAGGTAAACTATGCAAAGAGCACACAGGATCTTTATTCACCTTCACACAACTTCATGACAATCTACTATTATCTCAAAATACCTTAATTTTTAAAAGCCCTTCTTGGCAAACACTCCTTGCTGCAAGGCAACAGTCTGTTCTGTTGAGCTGTTTCCTCTTTGGTCACCACAGACCCCTCCATCTCAGTTCTCCCTTAGCTGGGCCTCTACCTTTATTGGACACTTCAGTCGTGGTAGACTTGTTCTAGAAAACTCAGTAGCTATGGAGGCATTGCCTGCGAGTCAGCTTTGAGCCTTTTAAAGTGAACTTCTGAAACACAGATGACCACTACCTGAGTTCCATGCCCATCTCTTCCCCCTACCCCTAAGCTATTGAAAACTTGAGTTACAAGCCACTGGTTCTTTGCAATTAGAATCAACTAATATTTTCAGAAAATATTTAATCTAGAGGTTGTGCTAGGACTTACGGATAAACAAGCCTGACCTGGTAGGAAGAACAGATAGTTAAACAGATTGCACAGAAAGTACAGCAGAACCTGAGGCTGAGGCCAAAAATAAACACCTCAGAGACAATAAGATAAGGTTACTGGTTGGTTTAAATTTTGTGGTAAGTCAAGCTGTCTTTCTGCCATTCACCAAACAATCATTGAACACCAACTCGGACCTTCCTGCTCAAGACCAGGGAGAAGGAAGTCTCGTGAAAAGATAATCACAGGTTCATGTGCAAGTGTTGAGCCAGAGGTGAGCACTTTGGGAGTTGGGGATCATGTGGATTTTGCTGGGAGAGAAGACACCACTTCACATGACATCAGTGCAGAACAGGATCAAGACCCGGGGAGGATGGAAGTAGAAGTCTGATTCGGGACAGATTGCCACTTTTATACTATGAGCTCTTAGAGGCTAGATACCAGGTGGCTCAGGAGCCTGTTTGTCAATCAAATTTTGGCATTTCTTTCACTATGAGAGAAGGAGGTGAGTTAGGTGTTATGGAAACTCTGGGAACCAGACCATCTGAACTTGAGAGCAAAGAGAACACTTTGCACAAGTACAAGATTGGAATGCAAAGGTACCTGTGAGTTGCCAAGAAGGGAGTGGCTGAGTGCAAGTTCACTAGCCCAGGACATCCCAAGCTTGAATGTGTCCACAGTACTCCTACCTCAAGCTTGGGAGGTGTATTATTCACCTTGGGATGGAGGACAGCCGTTGTGTTTCTATACAAAGAACAGGACCACCAGGGTCTAGCATGGAGTAGCTGCCTATGGGAACACGGATAGGGAAGAGATTGCTAGAAGAGGAGTACATTTGTCTCCTGACTCCCCAGGAAGACTTGTGATTAAGGGCAGTTGGTTGCAGGGGCAGGTCAGTGTGGCTCAGTGTTCTCTGCATAGGATGATCCAAGGGAAGGTGAGCTTCAAGGAGAACCAGTGAGGACATCTTTGTAGTAATAAACACCCAAAAGCAGAACATAACCACCAGTGGGAGAGTGGATAGGATACATCTCAAATATCACAGTCAGTCCACCACATGAGGGCTGGCATTAAGTCTTATCTCCAAGAGGCAGATCAGTCCAGGCAGCCATGTGGCAGATGTATGGAAATCAGGGATAGCTGAGAAGAGACCCAGGTGACCACAGAGGTGCATGTTCTATGGAGGCGGGGTGCTGTGGGTCATAGCTAACTCCTTTAGGGACTTCAAGAAAGACATGGAATAAAAGATGGTTTGTGTGTGGTGCACCGAGGGGTAAGGAGCGATGTGGACAGCCCAGTGGGTCTAGGAGAACAGGTTTGGCATGTTCCAGATGTATCCTTTCTTCCTTGCCCCATTAATACCATCCCCATGCAGAGTGAACCCCTGCCACACACGCATTCATCTTTCCATTAAAAGAAAGAGAGAGTATTGTGTTTTCATGAAGGTCATGGTCACCCAAGCCAAGTTATGGCCAAGCATGTCATTTACCATGGCACTCTGTAGGAACTTAGATAAATAATAATAACTTTTAAAGTTTGGAGAGCATATTGAACTTTGCTTAATAGGCCCTCTCTTCAAAATTCTGAAAAGGTGGCTCATAAAAAAGTAATTAGTTTATATAGACTGTCAAGGTTCGTGGGGGACAGCTGGCCTTTGATGCCTCATCTGTGATTACAGGCAGCTACAAGATAATAAAATCGAGCCCTGAACTGACGCCAAAGCATTCAATGATCTCACCCTCAGCTCCATGCCAGGCAGAATGAACTGTAAATGTCTGCCTGGACTCCTGTCCTTTGATGTGGGTCTCAAACAAGTCTAAGATACTTGGAACTGGTGTCCACGAGCCCCAAACTTCTACTCAAAGGAGAACCATTGACCTTATAAAAGCCTATTCATAATTAATAACTGTGGTGAGCTCCATTTCCAGGCCTACTCAGTATGACCACTGCAGTATGCTGCTGCATGGATTCTACAGCAGACAGCTGAATCGGTATTAACTTTGTAAACTGGGCTATTAAGTAGCCCGATTATTGACAGTCAGAACTGATTTTCAGTCATTGATTTTGCCGTGATGATTGCTCGCTACAGCTTTTAAAGAGGATTTCCTCCAAGCTTTCAAACGCCTGGCTCATGCTCCTCTATGCTGTTCAATTAGCTGAGCCTCTATAGATCCAGATGTTTCTGCAGCCCACACAATGCTCCAGATGTGGCCATGCCATATATGGTTTTCATTGGCTTCTTTTGCTTCTCAAGGGATGAGGCTTAGGCCATCTCAGGAGACAGAGGAAAGATATTAGAATTACTAATGGTCACTGTATGTTTCCCTCTAATACCACCTAGAATGGGAGTGTTGACTGAGGATTTCTGTCTCCTAAAGTTCACAGGCCTATAGATTAAGATTGGCTATATCCAAATATGAGGATCTAAAAATCTCGGGCCAGGCCTAGATCTATGACTGGATATGCCTTCTGGGATTCTAGAACAGAGGACAGTGTATTTAGCATGCAGAAAGGTTATAAATACTAGTGGCCTGGTAGTAGGTTATGGTGGTACAATGCTCATGAGTCTGAAGTCATCCATCTCCTTGTACTCCAATTGGACACTGACTCTAGGAGTGACCATGAGACTTGTCTAAGCTAATAAGACTGGAAGAGGCTGCCAGACAAGTTGTTGAGATGTGTTTGTACACTTGTATTCTTGTACTGGCTGGTTTTGTGTGTCAACTTGACACAAGTTAGTCTTCAGAAAGGCAGAAGCCTCAGGTTGAAAAAATGTCCTCCATGAGATCCAGTTGTAAGGCATTTTCTCAACTAGTGATTAATGCGGAAGGGCTCAGCCTGTTATGAGTAGTTCTATCCCTGGGCTGGTGGTTCTGGGTTCTATAAGAAAGCAGGTTGTGCAAGCTATGGGAAGCAAGCCAGTAAGCAGCATCGATCCATGGCTTCGGCACCAGCTCCTGCCTTCAGGTTCATGCCCTGTTTGAGCTCCTGTCCTGACATCCTTTAGTGATTAACAGCAGTGTGGAAATGTAAGCCGAATAAACCCTTTCCTCCCCACATTGCTTTTTTGTCATGGTGTTCCATCGCCTTAATAGAAGCTCTAATTAAGCCAGTACTTTTGCCTCTCAAGAGCCTACTAAAAGAATACATAGAGACCTGTACCATCCTAGCTGTAGCCCCCCTAAACTAGCCTCTCACAGCCACTTGCTTCCTACGAACCCTTAAACACATCCAGCAAGGATCAGCTGCACCAAGCTCAGATTGGCAGAGATGCCCAGTGAACAGACAGAGTAATGAGCAGAGATGAATGGCTGCTGTCGTGTGGCTCCTAAGTTTTGGTGCGGCTGCAATATAGCAGTACTTAACTGAGACATCTGGGCTAAAATTACAACTTCATTACCACTGTGTCCTGGGCAAACTGTATAATCCAGTTTAACCTCAGTCTACCCTATAAAATAGAGATAATAATGGTGCCTATTTTAGAGGATCGCTGTAAAACTTAAGTGATGCAGGGTTTGTAAACACTGTGTATGCTATAGAGTAACAATAAGCCTTGGCCAATTATTTTTCAATGCTGTTGTGTGCAAGTTGTTCTCTGTATGAGGATACAGGACCAAGGAGATGTATAGGAGCTGTCTCTCTCTTCACGTGCTATGCTGTGTGCTGTAGGGTGAGACAGTGTCATTTGTAAAAAGGAACACCTGTCTCCAATTTGCAGGGTCACCACGTGAGCTGGCAGCACTCCTGCCGTTGCCTTTTACTTCACTGTTCAGATTTCCTCTTCTTTTCCTATAGCACTGTCATTAATGCAGGGTCCCAGAAAACATGGACTTTCTACATTCAAAGGCTTCTCTCAACTTGTCTCCTAGGGGGATGCTGTTCATACTCATGAGCCTGGTAGTGTGAGAGCCTGGGGTTCCTACCAACCAGGCTCATGAGTATGAACATCATAGGGCTTTGCTGATACTGGAGGACCACAGATGGATTTTCCATTGCCATCTTCCCAGAGATCACAAGTGTCACTGTGGCCAGGTCTTGCATATTATTTACAGTCAGCTGTTCCCATTACCCCTCAATTATGTTGGTCTTAAAGCAACTTTTCTATTATTCCTGTAGAAACCTGGAAGCCTTTGATCAGAGTTATTGCACTGAGGCTGAAAACCCGGTCCTAGGGAAGGAGGCCTGGGGATCTGAGGACTTTGGTATGGTGCTCCCCTCCAGGTGCAGGAGAATGTGAGTCCTCCATCTTCCCTGACTAAGTATACAACCACAACCCATCGCTGAAAGAAGGTATCTGTTTCATTCACTCTTTATTAATTAAAAGCCCAAAATGAAACCCATTAGGTCTATTTAAGAAAATCATTTCAAATAATTGACAATAGAAGCATTCTTTTCTTTATTAAAAAAAAAGAAAATTTTTGAAAACAACTTACTCAACCCAAAATAGGGAGATGACTAAATAAATGTTTGTATGATTCACATTTTCCTGTCTTATTCTACATTTCATTTCTGTGAGGTCTGAAGAGGTAGCCCCGACTGTGGACTACAGATAGGTCTGAATACAGTTCTTGACAGTGAAAGATAAGGTGTAACATGTGGCTGAAGCCACTTACTCCAGAAAGAGACTTATTTTTCATTAATTATTAATGCATACACACATTTGTGCTGCCAGGACTAAAGGCTGTAGAGTCACAGGATAACATAGACTCAAGATGTCTTGGGCCCTGCAGCCACTCCTGAACACACCAGATGAGGGTGCCCCTTGAGATGAAGTTTATCTATCATGTCTCTTTCTGTCCCAGACCTCCTGAGTGACTTATGATGATTCTGTAAACTATGAAAACATATTTGCTTATATATTTCTATAAGTTGTCTTAAAAAAAACCAACAACAATGATTGTTTAAAACAAAAGTGACAGAAAAGAATAGCAGTAATACTTACTTCCATAGAAACTGGCCTAACTAAAATACAACAGAATGCTATTAAAACTTTAGTTCAATGTGGTTGTCTATGGGAGGCTCTGTGATAGATCCTGTTCCTGTTTTACCAAGAGGTAAAGGAGGTGCTGGTGATGATTCGAGCCTCCTAAACTTCATGTTTCTTCTCCAATGATCAAAACAAACAAACAAACAAACAGAATATAAAAGGGAAGAACATAGCCTGTGATCGACACTTAGTAAGCCTGTGTCTGACGCCATACAGATCATCTAAAGCCAGTAATAACAACCTCCCACAATGGAAAGCTGACAGAGTGGACAGAAGGTGAGATCTGAGGCCGGAGAGCCTGGACTTAGGGAGATGAACCAGAGAAGTTCATGAGGCTTCCTAAAGTTCTGTTTCCTTGCTTGCAGAATAGAACCATAAGAGCGGGTCTCCCTCTTCGCAAGCTGGTGGGAACTGAATTGCCATCAGCTGGATGACAGGCACATGTATGTACATGTGTGCACTTATAATAAAAATGTTACATGGTTTTGCAATTCTTTGAAAATGTAGCTTGCCAGAGGTTATTCTGCAGGGATAAATTATAGGTGGACTGTACAAATATTCGTTCCCAGCTAGCTGATATTTATTTATGGAGCTGTGCAGTCTTCAAACTATAATTTAACTGCCATTTCCACACTGCCATGCCACTAAGGAATTGAGTCAACAGTCTGATTGGGTGACTGTAACGAGCCTCAGAACACACTCTAGACACTTGTGCTTCCCTTTCTTTTATCATCAACATCACAGATTATAATTGCACCATTGTAATCAACCAGAGAGGAAGCAAACACTTGTGGCTTATTGACGATTACATGAATCACAATTGCCCTGATGATCCTCATCATTGCCACGGCGATGACTAACACAACTATGATTTATTGGACACTTTCTGGCTGCCAGACAGGGCTCCAGGCAGTTTTCATTAATATCTAATTATATCCATAGATTAATCCCAGGAGTAGATGTTATGAATGCCTCCATTATGAACGTTCCTTTGGACGAGTTTAGCGACAACTCTGAGATTATAAAGTTAGCAAGTGCAGACGGCCTAAATGAAAAAAAAAAGTGTGTGTCTCATAAGGGACCAGAAGCCAGCAAAAATAGACAAATACAGCTGATTTCCCTCTCTGGTGGAATTTAAAGAATGCTGATATCAGATGTAGAGAATATAATAGTGGTTACCAGAGGCTGGCGGGGCTGAGGCTATGTTGGCCAGGATACACAGTTGCAGTATAATTGAAATAATACATTTAAGAGCTCTACTGTCGAGCAAGGTGACTACAGTTTGTAATAACACATTACTCTTGGAGAAAGTAGGCCGGGTGTGATATCCTCTCACTAAAAGATGACAACTCTGTGTCTCAGTTTCTTTTCTGTTCCTGTAATAAAATACTCTGACAAAAGCAATTGGAAGGAGAGAGAGTTCATTTCAGCTCACAGTCCCAGATTAGCAGTCCATCTTGCAGTGAACTCAGGGTACAAGGAGGTTATGACAGCTGTCCACATGACATCCATAGTCAGGAAACAGCACCACAATGCCTGTGCGCTGATTAGCTCCCTCCCTCGTTTTTATCCAATTCAAGGTTTAGCTCATGAAATCATGCCACCCATATTGACCTTCCAACCTCAATTAACTAGGTTATGAAATGCTCACTTAGGCATGTTCAGAGGCCCATCTCCCAGGTGATTTTACTTTTGCCAATTTGACAACACTAATCACCATACTATGTGAGGTAATGCATTTGCCACTGAGCTAAATTTAAGTAGTCTACAATATATTGATATGACTTTAAACATAATATTTTATACGTTATAAAGTCTACAATGATGTTGATCTATCTAAAAATAATAGAAATAATGAATGCTTATGACCTTTACCTTCCCTCCTTAGTATAAGATATCATGGCTGACTAAACCCTGGAAGGTCTCTGCCATTAGGCTCCTACTGAGCCCTAGGTGGAAGCCAGGTCCCTGGACAGGTCCTCAGGCAGGTAGGAAGGCAAACACTGAACTGAATAGGAAGAAAAGTGGAGTTACCCAGGAAAGAAAGAGCAGTCCTTGAGACATTCAGCATGGTAACCAGTTAATCAAACCAGGCCAAATCATACTCTAGACAATTTCCTAGGCAGCCTTCAGAGACTCACCCAGGCTAAGAATCCAGCCAATTATGCCAGATCATCTTCTGCAGCCCTGTCCTTACAAGAGACAAGTCCAGACTGGCCCAATGTAGACAAATGAATAGTACTTCTATTATCTCTGAAAGGCAATCTAATTCCCTTCAAATTTAAAAGTCTTCACAGTTTCCTAACAGGCCTCAGTGGGGCACATGTAGAAATTAATAAGTTCATGGAGTGCCCAGCTGGCTTTCATTATCATTTTTTTTGTCATGCAACGAACAGGATTTCCATTATTACTTAAGGATTTTTCTGTGTCTGATTCTTTAAGAAGGTCAAGTCTACAGAGCTCAGACTCTGAGTTGAGAAGGAAGCCAAGCAAGTCTAATGGAACTGGCTGAATTCTCATGGAGGCTTTGCTAGAAATAGGACAAGGATTCAGAGCAAAATCATAGGGACTTGGAGCTCAGAGGGTCCCACAGAAGACAGGCTCCTGTCACAACCAACAGGTTCACCTATCCTAAAATTCTGGACAAGTTGCTTAACCCCAATGCCAATGATGTATTTCTTCTATAAAATGAGCACGCGGAGAAGGCTGGAGAAGGAAACACAAATATATTTGGAGCATGTGGCATGGACATTCCTTATGTTTCATCCAAAGAACAACCCTGGAAAGCCTAGCTCATTTACAGATAATGTTATTAAAGATAATACAATCGGCTACCCTGCCAGGCAGTCACCGATTCATCATCAGAGCGAGCAACAGGGGAGTCAGAGGAGGGGGACTCAGATGGTGTGAATAGGATGGCACAGTCAGGCAACTCTGGGAGGAGCACTCTAAGGCATTGCAAGAGCTTGCAAATGTTTGACCAATTAACCGTACTGTTGAAAACACATAGCCAATAGACTCAGAAAGGCAGGTGGGTTGCAACAAAATAGAAATAGACACATTGCCACTAGGGAAACAGTAAACTCTAGAACATTCATTAGGGTACTTACAGTGTTAATGTTATTTAACTAACACTAAATTTTAATATTAAATGCAAGAGGTGATAATAATTTTAACAAGGAGGAGACACGTGACTGAAAGGGGGCTTACTGAAATGCAGAGTCTCTAGCGGTGGGAAGGTACGGCTCTGTGCTCCTTGATGTGCGCTTTATAGTACTTTCCATGTTTCCTATAGCCAGTGCTTTTTCTTTTATTTAGATGAACACTGATTATAATAACATATAATTCTAAATTAGTTTTCAACAGAATTTGTGTGTGTGTGTGTGTGTGTGTGTGTGGAAAAAAAATTTTTTTTTCTAAAACTCCTAAAAGGTAGGCAAAGATAAGAGAAAGAAAGTTGAACAAAAATGATTTCAAAGGAAAGGTCTTTCACAGAGTGTAGCTCAGGTCAGCTGATCTACAGGAAGTCAAGATGCAAACAGAAGGCCAGGGAAAGTGACACCCCCCCCCCAGTGCAGGAGTGGCGGATAAGTGACCCCCCAGTGCAGGAGTGGCGGATAAGGGGAACCTAAAGCTCCCCCTGACACGGAGGGTGATGAAGCAGGCAGATATCAATTTTTCAATTTTATGAGACTGATAGGGATCTGAAATAAATCTTCAGTATTTTCTTTTTAAGATAAATGTTTTAAAAATAAATGCCCGTAGCATGGATGGATGGCTAGTGTCTGTGTCCTGTATTACAGCTGGCCATAAATAATGCTGAGAAAAATAGCTTTGACCATAGTAAAAAAGCACCTTTATTTTTTTTACTCTTAAGAGCTTGGCAGATTATATTTTGATGCATTAAGCCAGATTTCTTTTTAAGGCAGCTGCAAAAATAACAGGTGGAGTATAGAAATTGTCTCTGGTTGGAAATAGCTACTTGTCAGGGCTTGGCCGAGGGGCAAATCTCAGTTTCCAAACAGGCCTCAACAACTGTGAGCACATCTGATAAAATCCAAATGCAAGTTTAAGGCACTTGATGGGGCTTCAACTTAAGAAATGCTTTGGTGTGTCTCCAGGTGATTTTTTTCATTGTCTGTAAGCGCCGCCCCCCCCCCCCCCCCCCCCCCCCCCGCCAACCTGAGAAAGCTAAGTAACTGCTATGACCATAAATGTTCAAATATCAGATTTGCTTGAATTTTAATGTCTTGATTGTAGTCTCTCTGTTGAGAGTGGATCACTTTGCTGTAGACTTTAGTTCCTTGCTCACAACCAGACACAAAGCGGGGTAGGCATAGTGAATAGTAAGACACACTACTCCTAGCACTGGAGTGACTAAAGGACTCCCCGTTACTTCCTGGGAGTTAGCCAGAAATTTACACTGTTGTGCTTGAAAGAGAGGTCAACCCCACAGACAGGAGTGGGAAAGACTAAACCCTGCTCAGTGGAAAGGCCTCTGGACTTAAACAGAACGGGTAGGTGCTGGGGTTCACACAGAGATGAAAGAGAGAGCCAATTGGGGGTTTTGATACATATCTGTGATTCCAGTACCCAGATGGCTATGGCCAGAAATCACAAGTTGGAAGACAACCTGGCATCTATACTGAATCAGGCCAGCCCAGACAAATGTTGCATCTTAGGTCAGAAGGAAGGGACAGGAGAATGAAGAAGAGAAAGAAGGAGAGAGGGAGGGAGGGAGAACATAAAGAACTGGAGGAAACTGTGACTCAGCTTTCTGTATGTGAGATCTGATTCACAGAGATTTACCAGAATTTTGCATTTTTATAATAAACCTATTAGTTTCTAAATGTTGTATCTATGCCAAATCAAACAGTTCCATGACCCAAACTGCTGATATTTCCTTCAAAATTTTTATTTCCAGACATGCTACAGGCATTGGTTAACCTTACAACCATATTAGTTATGCCTAGAAAAAATGGGAGGTAGATTGTTTCTAGGCTGTTGAAGAAAGGTAAGGGTGGAATCCTATCCTTTGTAGAAAAAAAAATGGCCTGAGAGTCATACTTCAACCTGTCATTTGGTTAGAGGATTTTGGAAGATGTTTGAAGATTCCCCAACTTTAAACATCACAGAAGTCACAGTTAGGTGACCTTGGTAGTTACCATTCTACATAAAATAACGACAAAGCCTTCCAAGAGTCTTCCCCCCTCTCTGTAGGAGTGCACATGGCTTATCTTCACATAACACAGAGTTTAACCCAGCCTATCACACTGACTCTATAATGTTCGGTAATGAATAAAAGGCCTTCACAGAGCATCTCTCTTAAAAGTGTGAAAGAGTCATTTTTTTTTTCTGCCCAAGTAGCTCATAATGTAGCAGACAAACTGTCAGAAAAAATAGACTTCATCATGGTGAAAACCCCTGCCTGGCACCCATCGATCATAAAGCAATCTTCTAGAGGTCTTGAAAACCTTCATTAAATTTCCTGTCTTTCTCTTGACAGTTATAAAATGTTAACAATATTCCTTGTGATTCGGGCATCTTCAGACAGTCTTTGTCTAAGGCCTCCCACCCAAGGCTTTACTCTTTTCCTTGTCTTTACACAAATCCACGGAAGCAGGTGACAGTGCAGTGTCCTCCACACACCCTTTCTGGAGTGTGACCTTTGCAGGATATCAGAGTGAGGGCAGAAGTAGCCTTGAAGACACAAGAAATCTCTCTAGCCAAAAAGCACAAAGGACAAAGTCACCCTGACTTCAAATTCTTCCTCTGAAATCCACATTCATGTTGAAGCTAGTGGGCACGGTCCCATCTTACCTTTAGCAATCTTTTAAAATACTTTTTATTTTCCTTTTCTTCACAATCTACCAAGATACAAGTCCCCATGTGGTGTGTAGCTAGTGGGGACAGTGATTTCCACATTTTGTCATGTGGATGGGCCATCCCTCTAAGAGCAAAATTCTCTCAAGGCATTTCACCAGTCCAACTCTTCCAAATGCAAGGACCACATTAGGAATTTATCACCTCTTAGAAGAACAGAAATGCATGTGGCAAAAGTCTTCAATCCTAATACTTAAAAGACAGAGGCAGAGAGAGGCTGATGTCTGTGAAGTTGGGACCAGCCTGGTCTACATAGCGAGTCCCAGGATAGTCAGAGTTACACAGAGAGGCTCTGTTTCAAAGAAAACAAAAACAGCAAAAGTAATCACTCAAAAAATGTGCATGCGTCTTCCATGGGAAGCAATGTGAAGGAGAATAGCCATAAGGAAATAAAGAGTCCAGCCCACACTGGCAATGAGAAGAGACGTACAGCATGAAAACCACAGGTCACCTGCACATAGAGCAGTGACAACAGCTTTTAGGTCCTAGCTCAGCTTTGTGGAGGTTTGACATCAGGCCTCTAGAGTGAGTCCTGAGAGCAGACTAAGATACCAGTCATCTTACCTGCAAAAGGCACTGGGGCATCTTTATCCAGGGCTACCAGTGGAGGGTCCAAGATGACTGTGTCATTGTTCTCAGTTATGACTCCGTGATACGATGTCTCAATCCATGGCTTGTGTTTATTGACTAAAAGCAACACAAAACAAAAAAATGACCATGTGAATAACCCATACAAAATAGAACTAGCAATGTTTCATGTTTGCCACACCATAGACCCAACAACCTAGGCCATAAACATTAGCCCACTCGTTACATAGTAAAGATTCAGAGATGTGTATCTACATCCTAATAGCACATGCATGGTCCACATAAGATAAGCACCAATATAGACAGATACTATTAAGAGTTAAAATTTCTAATGTCACCTATTAATAGATGTTTCTGAGTCAAAACTCATTATCAGTCAAGAAACCAGCATATTATACTGTGTGCTGTAAATTCTGACCTCAATTTAACTGGGTCCATCTGTAGATGTCATTAGTAGATTAACACACATGCATATATAAAAGATCTATGTATGTGTGTATATATATATATATATATATATATATATATATATATATATATATATATATATATATATATATATATATATATACATATACATACACACACACACATATATATATACATACACACATATAAATATACATATATATGTCAATATTCAACAAACAATATTTCTGATAAATTAAAGGCTATAAATAAATTGCCTATTATACATCAATTAAAATTTCTCTTCAATAATCTCACTAATTAAAATCAAACATTGTCTAAAAAAAACTGCATACGTAAACATATATCTAATGTGCTACAGGTATCCAAAAATTATGTGTCACTGTATCCAAATGTGTCAGTGTATCCAAAAATTATGTTGGAATGATGACCTCCAGTGCCTTAACATTTGTTATTATTTAGAAATAAGACCTTTACAGAGGTAATCTATTTTTAAATGGGCTACTAGGGTAGATCCTCAATGATAATGACTGGTGTCCCTACTAAAAGGAGACATTTTTACCTAGAGACACCCAAGCATGCAAGAAACACATTACGAAAGATTGGAGCTGGCCTGGGAAAATAACTTACTTGGTAAAGTGCTTGCTATATGCACATTGAGACCTGTTTGATCCTCAGATCAGATCTTAGGCAAACTGCTAGGCATGGAGGCTAATGCTTCTATCTCAGAACTAGGGAGGCAGAGACAGGGGGATTCCTAAGACTTGCTGGATACCCAGCTCATAAATGAGTACCAGGTCCCAATGAAGGACCCTGTGCAAAAATAATATAAGATGGGCAGTAGCCAAGTAATGACATTCAAGCTTGACCACTGGTCTCCTCTTACAGGAGACGTACCAACACCATAAACACACACACACACACACACACACACACAAACACAAAAATTGTGCTTCTACTGGCTTCTAGGTACTGTCCAGGTTATAAATTTCCACCTGATAATTTCCCAGAGTACAGATGAAGAATGGTCTTGTAATATTTTCATTGTAGATGTCAGGCATCCAAAAGTGTGACACAGTACATTTCCAGTTTTCTGAAAGTAGCCACTTTACAGTACTAGATAGGATACACACCAGGCCACTATCATATACTAACAAGGGATAACAATGGCTAGAAGCTTGAGATAAGATATTTCAGGATTTTGTATGTTCACATGTAGACATCTCTGTTGAATATCCAACTTTTACCATTAAACCATTCATCTCCTTGGAGGGTGTTGTCTAATTTTTCTTTGGTCCCCATGATGCCATATGGATATCTACAAGGGAATTTCAGCTCATCTTACAAGAAAATATCCTTCCCTCTCCAGTCAACACTCCACATAGACATCAACAGTGATCCTTCCACTGTGAAGTTCTTGGTCTTTATTTTAAATCCTTCTCATATACCTACAGAATTAAGAAGGCAAAGTGGGCACCTTAAAAAAGCAAATAAACATGCCAACCTAACATGGCCAACCCTCACACTCTGCCCCATAGATTCCAGGTTGTGGTTATATATCTTCCCCACAGCAACCTGTGATAGAGGGGGTGATCGTTGTAAAAAAATAGTAAAGAAAGGCTTCTACAAAGAGTGCCTTTCTCAAGATCTCATAGTGGGCAAAAAATTAGCATGTAACCACATACCAAAGATATTCACAAACACAAAAATACAATTATTATTTCACACATTTAACAGACACTCATTGCAGAATGCTGTCCTCAGGACATGACAGCCATAACCATCCAAATGAAGCAGGTATGACTATACACAGCAATCCCTCATGTTGGGCCTATGGAGGTTCTGTCATGGGAGGCATGTCATTAGACTCTCACCAAAGATTCCTATGCCCTTATAGAACCTGTCCTTGTGGCAAGAAATCCTGCCCTACCTGCATATGGTCTCTAAAGGTACTAGCGTGGAGAGTAGAAGACTAAATGAAGGGATATAACAGCTTTGGGGGAGTCTTCATTCATGCTGAGGTGAGAGTTTTTGGTAACATGACTGTTTGGGTGTCACACATTACTGGTAGTACCCCCTCACTCGTGGTGCTATAAGTAAGCTCGGTACATTCATTAGTTCACCAGGCTAGCTACAGTTGGGGTTGTTACTTTAGCCTGTCATTGCTGCCCCATCTGAGGTGAGTACATGTTTGTTCAGAGCCCCCCTGAAAAAGTTCGTGAAATACCATGTTATTGAAATGGATAATATCAACTTTTCAGTAGCCATGGAAAGTCAAGAGCTTAGAGAATTGAGATAAATTCTGTTGCCCTTTCCCTCTCCCAATCCATCATCCATCAAAAGTTCATTTAAGAGCTGTCCCAGGATTGGTGAAGGGACCACGCCTAAATCACCATCTTTCCATCGTTCAATTTCTCTCCCATTCCCCAGCAGCCACAGATTGAGTGGCTGGCAGTCTGCTGGGGTAGGGATACACGCCACGCTAGTCTCAAGTCTGAGCCCCTGAGATCCATTCCTGCTGATTGAATCCTTCTCAGTGCAGAGAGCAGCTCTGCCCATTTCAGGTATGCATGGGGCAGTAGGCTCATCCATTCTTATATTCTGTCGTTCAGACCTGCACTTCATTATGGACCCCGTAAGAATTACAGCCATTCCGGGCTGTCCCCGTCCTCCTTTGCTCTTTTATTAGCCATCAACACAAATGCAATGTAAATAATTTGCAGCTGTTGGGAGAAACAATTAATCTCCTTTTTCCTTAATTAAACCTAGGGGCCTATTCATTAGAAATGTGTAACGAGCAGACACCTGGAGCTCACCTAGAGTTTGTGATCCACTGTGTCCCAACTCAGTGCAGGCAAGCATCAGGTTTTAATTCTGTCATAGACACTTCTGGGTGGTATTGGGTGAGTCAAGGAGCCTCTCAGGGTTCCAACGCCTTCAACTACAAGATGCGGGTGATGATGTCACATAGAAGACATCTTGTCACTCAAATACCCTGAGCTGGATTCAGAACCTCTGTCTTTTCATTATTCAGACTCATTGTGGCCTCTGGGCAGTGATAGCTTCTGCATGGAAGGGGCTTTATAGGCTACCTTGAACACTGAGGCTGCTCCTTCATGAATGGAGGCTGATTTCCTTCTACCTACAGGTCTGCCTCTCTTTATTCCTGTTACAGCAGCTATCAGTCAGATGGCTACTTCATTATAGGCATTTCATGCATAAGGGGTTGACTAATCCTCTTTTACATTCATTTATTTATCTATTTATTCAGTGTATCTACATGTGTGGGCGTGCATGTGCCGTAGTCCATGTGTGCAGGTTAGAGCACAACAGGGAGTGTTCTCTCCTTCCCCTCCCTGAGCTCTGTGGTTCAAACTCAGGTTCTCAGGCTTGGCAGCAAGTACCTTTTCCCACTGAGCCATCTCGCCAGCCAAGGCTCATTAATTCTTACAACAATTACTGTGGTTTGCATCTCATTTCACAGAAGAGGAACTGAGACTCACAAGGGCTTCCCACTTGGAAAAAAAAAAAAAGGCAAACATGCATGGAGTTGTCTGACTTCTCCCCCACATTCTAGTTTCCTCCCAAATCTCTTTGGTTTTTTTTTTTTTTTTCATGTTTGACTGATGTTTTCATCTTAATATGTAAACAAAAATAATGTCTATGTTTTGTCTCTAGAGCAAATCCTTAGGGTTGCAAACCAATAACCAATAATAGTGTCATGGTTGGAATGAGACTGTTCCCTATAGGTTGATGTTTTTAATAAATGTTTAATAAGTAAATAATACCAGTTCCAGCTGGTAGAACTGTTTCAGAAGGATTAGGAGGTGTGGCCTTGTTAGAGGTGGTGCGTCATTGGGGGAAGGCATTGAGACTTCAAAGGACTCATGCTACCCCAAGTATGTTTTTGTTTTTGTCTCTATCTGCTCTGTTCTCTCTCTCTCTCTCTCTCTCTCTCTCTCTCTCTCTCCCTCCCTCCCTCCCTCCCTCTCCCCTCTCCCCTCTCCCCTCTCCCTCTCCCCCCTTTCCCTTCCTACCATCCTTTTCCTTCACCCTCTAACCGTTTGAAACTGTAAGTCCAAATTAAATATTTTCTTGTAAGTTGCATTGGTCATGGTGTTTTATCACTGAGATAGTAAAGTGACTAAGACACAGAGCTAAGGGAAGTATCATAAATGAATTACTTTTTCTTAGTAGTTCAGTGGTCATTCCAAGGACAAAATCTATTCAGTGGAAATCAAATGGATCCCTTATTCTCTTATTATGTGGATCAAGCTTCAATTAACCTTGCATCATGTTGGCAATGTGTCTTTTTTATTAACATATGGATTTTAAATTTTGATAATAAAAATTCCTGCTGATACTTTTTAAAAATCAATATGTTAATAAAAAAAGACATGTTGCCAACATGATTTTTGAAGAGAACAAAGTTGGGATATTTATACTACTTGATAATTAAGATTTATTGAAATGCTGTGGAATCAAGATAGTGCAGGCACTGATGAAAAGATGGGCATGTAGCTCATTGGAAAGATATAAATCCAGTAATAAACACATCTCAGTGGTGAATTCACTACCCACAAAAGATTCATTGAGGAATAGATAGACCTGCCTTGCCATTAAATGCTCCTGAGGTATAAAAGATATTGGTACACCTAAAAACAAACTTCAGGCTTACTACACTGTGTCCATAACAACTGTCTCTAAACAGAACTTACATAGCTCTATGCATATAAATTACAATTATAAAATTGTTATAAGAAAGTGTAAAACACACTCTAGTGTCCTTGGATTAGATTACTGGAAGGGACATGAAATATACCAGATAAAACATAATATTGATAGCTAAAATATCATAAAATGATAAACTTCTTTTAAAATAAATCATTCCTCAGGAAAAATGATTTTGAAGAGCCACAGACTGGAAGAAATTATTTAGAGAACATATCACATCAAAGGCTTGTATCCAAAATATATAAACAATAATCAGAATTCTCTAAGAAGAAGATAAACAGTCTAATAAAAATGACCAACAACTAAACGGAGCTGTCATCAAATAAATATATAAAGATAAAAAATGAACATGGAGAGATGCCCAGCCTCGATGGATAGGAGAGGCATTGATATTAAAGGTCCAGCTAGTTCTCATCGTTCTGCTGCTCAGTAGCTACAGGGAATGAGGTAGTACCACATTCAGAGCAACTGGGATTCTCATCGTTGCTACTAAAAGTGGAAAATGACATGAAGTGATATAAACAGTTTAGTTAGGACTCTGTTTGCATTTATAAAATTACCCAGCCATTCTAATCCTACGTGATTTTTACTCTTGAGAAATTCAAAGAGAAACTACACAGAAGACCTCTCTATGATCACAAAGCTTTTATTAAGAGACTGTCAAACTGAAAATCAATAGGTGTGTCCAGATAATGGACAACCACACAGCAATATAAATAGATCAGATGCTGGTGATACCTGGGGGGAAGCGGGTCAACTTCCAAACCAGTCACTGGTGAATGAGGTCAAACAGGAAGACTGCATGCTAGGTGGTGTCTCAAAAGTGTAAGGACAGATGGGACAAGGAGCTTGCTGGGATGAGAGAGTTGCCTTCTATTTTGATTGTGGTGGTTACAGCATTTACATTTTTCAAAATGCATGGGGCAACACTTAAAAGGGTGAATCTTTTTATGTATAAACCTAGCCTCACTATGTGGAGCAAGAATACATGTCTTATCCTCAAAGGACTGTCAGCCTAAGAGAGAATGCATGATAAGAACATAAAAAGGGACATGCAAGAAGAAACAGACTCGAGCTAAAGGAAAAGATCAGAGCACCAAACCAGACACAGGAAGACAGCATTTATTCCAGGATGAGGGCTCTGATGGACGGATATGAACCTGTGGTCAAGCAGTAATCCTGGTGAAAGTCAGTGGGTCTTAAGAAAAACCCAAAATAAAACAAACAACGAAACAGACCAACAACAGTAACAGGAAAACTGTCATGTATGCAGGAAGTGGATGAATGAGAAAGTGAATGGATCTCGTGGGGCCAGGGGAGATTGGGGAGGTTATAGTAATCAGAATCCACATTATATAGGTATGAAATTATCTGAGACAGACAGATGGCAGAGGAAGGAAAGAGAGAGGGGACAGAGAGAATCAGGGACAGAAACAAAAACAGAGGGACTGAGAGGAGGAGGGAGGGAGGGAGGGGGACATAAACCAAATAGGGACAAATGAGGGAGAGAATATCAGGAATGGGAGCTATGGGCAAACCAGTTAGTATGCTACAGGAAGATGTGTGCAGTTATGTTTGGCCAGAGATCAGAAGGATCCAGGCTAATCACTAGGCTGAACTGCCAGGAAGCATCCACATAATATAGAAGTCATTTACATACAGAAAAAATTCATAAGCTACTTCCAAACCCTGGGAAACCGATGAACTACCTCCTATCCAGGAAGAAAAATTAGGTATTAATGCTGGTAGCCTGACTGGTATTACTCATTCACTCCCCTTTTGTAATGCTGGAACCTTGAACAAAATACTTTGCCTGTTTGTTTCAATATACCAAGGCCAGTCAGTTCACGCTTGGCCTGATTTAGATGTAACATCAGAATTGACCTTGTATCATTTCCCAGGGGATAGTGTTCCTGCTTGCTGCGCACACCGCACACCTTTTGGAGGGTGACCCATCACATCCTGTCCCTTTAGGTCTGCTTCTTGCCTGTCCCGTCTCTTCCCCATGTTTCAGAATCTGCCAAATACCTGTGTCTTTGCAATTGGAGGAGGGGGGCGCCAATGTAATATTTGTGCTCCATTTACAGAGAAATTAGGTCTCACCACCAGATGCTTCTTTAACTAGAGCACAGAGCATTTCTCACGGGAGCACGCTATGCGCCTCCCTTTGCTTCTACCTCTGAAAAAGCATGTTAGTGCTCCTCAAAGCAGCAAAGCACTGAGACTGGGGTGTGGGTATACTCTTTCTCCTTCCAACATAAAGTTCACCTGTCTGGAAACTGTTAGCTCTCAGAACTCTAATACTGGTTCCAGGGTAAAGCAGAGTAAAAGGTTTGGTTTACTGTGGCAAAAGCTTCCAAGGGGTTAGCTATATTCTGTCTAATATGGTGTTCTCATTGCCAACTGGCCTGTCACATGCCATGTCCCAGTTCCCCTTCTGGTCTGATCTTCGGATTACTGTTTAAGCCAGGGTGGCCATCCCACCCATGAGAAAATGGATAGATGTCAAAGACTGGGTTGATTGTATCATGAAAATTTTGAGGCTCAGAAACTATAGTTTGGGGATGGGTCTATGATTCTGATGTTCCTAAAGAGTTGGAGCTGACATTCATACAACGATCACTCAAGGTTTAGGAGAAATTGAGGACTCATGTCAATCGGGGAAGCCAACCTTTCAGAGGATATAAGATTAGGGCATGGTCCCGAGAGGAAGGCTGCATCCAGCCCAAATGTGGAGCTGCAGACGCCAACCATCCACTCTGCTTCCCAGCCCTGAGCTCCCTCTTCAATGGGCATCAGCCTGATGTGAATGAATGAAAACTATCAGTTCTTTTTAAAACCCTTATTTTTCTTCTTTAAATGGTTTTGGGTGGGTGTCTATTCTTGCAATGATTCCTTACTACAATAAATATTGTCACATTAAAAAAAAGTATTTATTTGCCTGCTTCAGAGTGTGAAGGGGGTTGCTGTCTAGAAAAGATCTTCAGTCCTGGGCTCCTTTTCCAGCTTCCCTCAGAAATGGTATGGTCGTCTGATGCTACTGGTGTGTGTTCATTCCTTCCTCTCCTGGAATCCCTGCCTCTCACTCTGCCTGTTCATTCTTTCAGATTAAGTCAGGCTCTGAGTCCCCCCTAGCCCTCTGTCCTTCCATGTCACCCTATACTGCCTATCTCATGCCTAATGCATATTCACTAGCCCCTTCCTATCGTTCTTCCCCATGATCCGTGCTAAGCCCTGAGGGTGAGCAGCATCTTGGATATGAGGATGTCTGTAGTTCCTGACAGTTCCCAGGATATTATAAATCACTAGTCAATGAAGCAGGCACTCCTTTACCTTCTAGGTACCTCCAAGATGGCATGTGGGCAATGTCTGATTACAATGTATCCAACATCACCCAGATACAAAGAGGGCATGTGTTGCAAGCCTTAAGGTAACCCTATCAGTTAATGAGAGGTGATGTGCTCTGCTGGAAGTACCAATTAAAGCCTTTTAAATACAAACTCCATGTGCATAGCTCACACATGCTAAAATCCACAAGAAAGGAGTCTTATTTACAGTGCATTAAATGTGTTTTGGAAAGGGTGGCTAAGCCATTACTTCTTAGCCATTTGCTAAGGGGCTTTTGCTGAAGGTGGAACTTCTCTTTCCCTTCTGTTCTCTCTCCCCCCACTACCCCTCCCCTTTCTCTTTTCATCAACATATCCACTATTTGTGTTTTCCTCCCATCCTTTCCTTTCTGTCCACAAATAATTGTGTAGTGTATTGAGTACTTTCAAAGTTGTTAACTGAAAGTTAGTGTCTTAGTTAGGGTTTTACTGCTGGGAACAAACACCATGACCAAGGCAACTCTTATAAAAGACAGCATTTAATTGGGGCTGGCTTACAGGTTCAGAGGTTCAGTCCATTATCATCAAGGCAGGAAGCATGGCAGCATGCAGGCAGAGGGGCTGAGAGTTCTCCATCTTTATCCAAAGGCAAACAGGAGAAGACTAGCTTCCAGGCAGCTAGGAGGAAGGTATCCAAGCCCACCCACACAGTGACACAGTCCCTCCAACAAGTCCACACCTACTCTAACAAGGCCCCACACCTCCTAATTAATAGTGAGAGTCCCTGGGCCAAGCATATTCAAACCACCACAGTTAATAATATTAAGATGAGTTATATGTCACTATCCCATATAAATAGTGGATCAGAAGAAAGGTAGAAATGTATACATTTTAATGCTATGTATATATATATATATATATATATATATATATATATATATATATATATATGTGTATATATATATATATATATATATATATATATATATATATATATACTATTACCACTGTCAGTTTTGAGCTTGTCTCTATACAAGGCATTTGGATAATTAACCAAAGTTCACCCTGGATTGACCCCAAGGTAGAATGGAAAGAATGCTGAAATGTGTAGATTCAATGAAATCCCAATCTGAATCCCCATGACATTCTTCTCAGAAATAAGCAAAACTATCCTAGAGGTCATCATATGGAACCAGAAAATACTCTAGATATCCAAAGTCATTGTGACCATAAGCACCTGAAGGGATTACCTTACCAGATTCCAATCTATAATATGCAGTCATAGTAATAAAAATCATGTATCATGAAAACAGACATGTAGGCTAATGGAACAAAATAGAAGATCCAGCCATGAGTGCATGCAACTACTGCCATCTGCTATTTGACCAAGAGGCCAAGGTATGTGCTAGAGAAAGAAAAAAGTCAAACAAAGAAAATATATTATTTTTAACAAATGGTGCAGTTCTGGGAAAACTGGTTGTCCAAATGCAGAGCAGATTTGACTCATATCTCTCAGTCTGCACAAAAGGAAAAACCTCCAGATGGTTCTAAGACCTCAAAGTGACTCCAAAATACTGAGAGTGCTCGAAGAAATCATCCACAGGACCCTGTAAGAGATGGAGTTAGGAGGCAACTTTCTGAATAGGACTCCATTCGCTCCGGAAGTAAGGCCAGCTATTGACAAAAATTGACCTCATAAAATTGTAAACTTTCTGTCTAGCACAGGAAAAGTTAATTGCTTGAGATGCTCAGAGTGAGACAGAATCTTTGCTAGTTTCAAATTTCTAGTGTTCCATAACAACAGAATATCTTCACCAAATCTTTCAACCCTCCTCTTTCACACAGAGTAGGCAACCACACAACCCCACAGGCTTGTTAGAAGAGCAACTGCCAAATCAGGCTCAAAGGTGCATAACACCTCACAGTCCCTAAGAAGGCTCAAATCTGCAGCCTGAGATCAAGGCAGAGACGAGGTTTAGGGTGCCCCCAATATAGACAGTCTATAATTGAAAAGTCTTTGTTTGAATACAGAGCCCTTAATTCATAGGGCCTGGGAAAACCAGAGTCCCTGAAGAAGCCCAGGAGCTGTTCAGAAAAGGATGGTGTAGACTAGGAGTTGGGGAGGCTGCATTGTTTTACGTCCCTCTTCAGTTGCAGGAACCAGCTCATTTTTCCACACAAAACGTCTTACCTACTGAACAACATTATTGGACTAAAGTGTGCACTAAATTGTTATATCTGTAATTCCCCAAGATTGTTATTACTTCAATATCTCATACTTCACTGCATTTTAAACATTTGAACTCCTAAAACCAGACAGTAACTTACTTTCAAATTTATGCTCCTGAAGATAATTGTCTAAACTTCTGTTATTGCCAGAATCAGACCAGAGCCATCATATAATTAATCAGAAGCTGCTGTGGCTGAGGACCTACTGTGTGCTAGAATTCACAGCACCACCTGGCTAAATTCACCCAATTACTTTGTGTGAGAGCAGTATTAGCTTTACTTCATGGCCAAGGGTATGGAGATCTGGAAAATTTAAGGGATACAAACTTTCATGGTCCCTTAGTGAAAGAAATCAGATTTCAATCCCAGCTTCTTCCTCCTAGCTAGAGTTAAGCATATCAGCAGGAATTTGTTTCCATTTCCTGTGGGTCAAGCTTTGGCTCAAGTGCTTGATAGGGCATAACAAGATAACACCACCAAGCCCAAAGCTGCTAGAATGGCAGTTAGAAGCACCCAGGGAAGCAATAAACTGGTTATGTCTAAATCTGCATATATATGTATATTCTGGCATTGTGCAATCTATATAATATTATAGAGAAAGAAGGGAGGAATATGCATTGAACAGTTTCAGGGGTTAGCAAATCAGAAATCTATAGGTAGGCCACTAAGCTGGCAACTCAGGCAGGAGAAAAATGCTACAGTCCTAAGACAGACTTTCATCTTTTCTGAAAATGGTCAGACACTGCTATTAAAATGCATACCATTGAAGTTCATCTCTATCAAAATTAACTAAGTGTAGATCTAACTAGATCTAAACAATCACATGTTAGCCCTCAATAGTAGTGCTAAAATAACTAGCCACTATAGCTCATCCATGATGAGTCTGAGACAATAGCTTCCACCTGAGGCAGAGACTTGAATAGAAATGTGGATTCTTCTTAACCTTAGGTGAAGACACCGTATTTTTGTTTCTCTACTGGCAAACTAATAAATAAAAGCATTGTGGTCATGGTTTATGCCATCAACTTTGTTCTAGAGAATAGCAGACGTGCATGATACATTTTTATTGTGAATTCCATCCCATGCCTTCGATACTGGGATGTTCACGAAGATAGATGGCAATTATCTGGTTTGCAGTATATTCACTGCAAAGTGCTCACCTGCCTCTCAGTGCTTCAGAAAGAAAACACTGGCAGGCCAATTTCCCTTATTTATGGGGGCTGTTATCTGCATTTCTTCATCTCTGGCTTAGAAGGGAAGGGATATCAGAGCTAGAGAGAATGGTTAAAAAAAAAAAAGCCACCCCCACCCATATATCATGATATTAAAGCTGAAAGCTGAAAGGCAAATGCACCAGGTCGTTCTCATGTTTAGTTCTGAGAACAGCACAGCTGATAAGAACGTCCCAGTCTGCATGAGAATACTTGCATTCTTGCCTGCTCAGTTTAGCTCTGCTTAGGCAGCAACTGAGCCAGGGACTCTGATCCTCCCCCAAGATGCATCATGAGACTGAGTTAGATCTCCTCCTCCCATGTCCTCCCACGACCTCTGGTGATCTCCAGCATAACAGGGATCGCACTGTATGTAAATCACCCTCTGTGTCTTTCCTCTATTAGATGGTAAGGAAGATGCTGCATCATTTCTGGCCCCAAACTTAGGACAACAGTTCTCAAAATATGGACATGCGTACTTGGGGAGGGGGTGTCCCTGAGACCCTTTCTGGAGGTCACAGGATCAACAAAATTTTCATAAAAGCACTGCAGTGCTATCTACATCCTTTGCTTTAATTCTTTCTGAGGGAATATTCCCAGGGAGTATGATACTGTCGCAGACAGACTGCAGACTCAGATATGAAAAGCCAGCTGCCTTCTATCAAGCCAGACAATACCGACATTTACAAACTGTAAAACAATGGTGCTCTTCAATCTTTAAATTTTTTGATATGGTAATTTTCAATGAAAGTATGTTATTTTTGCCTGTTATTTTGCATTGTGTTTATTTAAAAATGAAGCAGTAAATATACATGTTTAATATTATGAGCTTTAATAACTAAAGTAGTAAATATTATAAGCTTTAATAACTAAAGTAGTAAATAGAACTGCTTAAAACTGTAACAAAACAAAATCTTCTAGGGGTTATTAATATTATTTAGGATCATCAAAGTCTTCCAAGACAAGAAAGGTTGCTATATAGCCTGGGGGATGATTTGAAAGGAGTTAAAAACAACTCAGGGAGGAAGGAAGAAAGAATAAGGATAAAGAGCAGGGACACAGAGGAAAGAAACAGAGAAAGGGGGAGAAGGGATGCAAAGTCACCAAGGCAAGGTTCCCATTGTCAGCTCTCCAATCCAACTCACTGAGGTGAGGCAGATCAATGTAGTGACTGTAGCCATAATCGGTTCTGACCAGAAGGAAAGGCAAATGGTCAAGCAAAAGGCTTTGCATGCAGCTTCTCAGACAGCATGCTGTAGAGCCTCTGATTCTTGGGGAAAGATGGGAGGTCCTTTCCTTTTTATGAGCTGGAATGTGTTCAGCAGAGAGAGAGAGAGAGAGAGAGAGAGAGAGAGAGAGAGAGAGAGAGAGGGTTTGAAATCACAGCTCCTAGATCTCTTACAACCTAGTTGTAGAAACAGCCACACAACGTGTAGGAATAGCTCATAAGTCATCCCTACCAAGGATGCCAAAGGTTAAGAGCATCATGATGAATTTCTGAAGTGAATCTGGCTCCTGCATTTTCAGAGCACTTGACAGGCAATGATCATGGATTAAAAGAAAAATCCCGGTGGTCGTGATTTTAAAGGCACTGAAAGCATTCGTTTCTCACAGAAGGAAATAGTAAAAGGTACTCTTGAGACTCTCAAAGCCTAAGATATCCTTCCCCAAATTGATACATGGGACCTCTGTTCTCACTGATACTGCTCATGGCAACCGGCATGGGTGTGAAGTTCCAGGAATGTGCAGCGAAAGATCACAAATGGGTGACAAGCTCGTACTACTGATGCTAATTATCTAGACAAAATTCGTCTTCAGTGATTCCTCTCAAATGGATAAAATTGGCCTAACCCAGATTTCTGGTTTGGAAATGTTTAAGGGCAACTATTGGTTGGTTGATTTTAGATTGTATATACAGGTATACCTCTGGAAATAACTAGACTAAGGGTCAGAGAAAGCATAGATGGTAGATGAGGAAAGTAAATGAAGGAATGTGGTAGATGATGGGGTATAGTCCTAGATTGGACCTAGCAAGACTCCAGGAGGAAGTCTCATTCCTAAGTCACAAAAACCATACTCTCATTAGAAATTTGGGCTGTGAGCAGAAAATGCATATTGTCTGCTACAGAACTCATGAAATGTATGAGCAATAACTTGATTTGGGATTGGGATAAACCACAAGATTCTTATGAATATGGAAAGAGGAGTGGAATTATATATCATAGAGCTCATTATGTGGAGCTTCAGATGGGTGCCTTGCCGTTGATGGCACGCCATTTGGTGTGTTGTGTAGTAATGAAAATGGAGACATTTATAAAAATAGTTACATGTTAGTTCTTAGAATGTTTTCTCAAGTCATTTTTTTAAAAAAATAAGAACTGAAGTTCTTAGCTGTGCTGCCTCTCTCCAGTGAGCATCCAAGGAACACAAGCTGTTTCCCACCGTGTCTTCTACAAAGGATGAGGGTGAAATTTCCTGGATGCCCAATTGGCATTTTGTGGAGTTAAGAGGGCCCTTCCGATTCTGTCCAGCTCCACCAAACCACCATGAGATTAAACATGTAACTGTATCAGAGAAAGAGCCATGTAAAAAGAAACTCAAAGACAGAGCTGTGGCAATCTAGGAGGAAACAAAGCCTATCGGGACCCTTAAGTCCAAAGCTTGCACACAGAGGCATGCACACTCAATACCTTCATCCACAGCCATTGGCTGCAAACACAAAGGAAAGATGGTCAAGGTATTTAAGTCACTCCCTAGAACTTTGCCCTGCCTTTGTGTACTCTGACATAATGGAGTTTGTAAGATACCTCCTCAGGGCACAGAAACCTTAACTTTAAAACCTATACCCAAATATTATTCATTCATTTGATAAATACTTATCAAGAACTGGTGATATGTAATACCCTGTTCCAGGCATAAAACAGAAAAAAAAGTGTATTCCCAGAACTGTCTGAGGAAATTTGATTATAATTCACTTAGACTAAATTATAATTGAAACATCTTAAAACAAGTGGACAGAAAAATGTTCCCCTCTCATACCCATTGCAGACATGAGTTATCAATCCAGCCGAGCTTAGACATGACCCCAGACCCTTCCTGAATAGGATGCTTCTGGCAGACTCTACAAATCAATAGTAACACTTAGTATAAAGCTCATCTGGTATCATTGTCTTAATAGCTGTGGATAGCGGGGGTGGGGTCTGGACTGGGAAGACTATTACATACTCAAATGAAGTTGTCTATGCTTTGAAAAACTGTCTCCAAGAAGCTTGTAAATAAATCTGTTTTAGGGAATGAATAAAGTGTAATTAAGACCATAAACTTAGCTTCCTGCTCTTTCTTCTTGATCCCAACTATTTCAGACATTTTCTAAGACACACTGATCTCAAGTTATAAATGTTTTAAAACTCCACAATCCCTTGACTTTCAGAATGCCACATGTCCATAAGGTTACTGAATGGGGAAGCCAGCTGGGAATGAACACTTGGTGATACTACAACAAACTGGGCTGAGTCAGGCTTTCATGATATCCATTCCGATGTTATCAATAGGCTTTTCCAGTGTGCCAATCAAGTAGGATTGTTTGGGCACAGTCAGGAATCTCACAATTGCTGAAGAGAAGAGAAAAGCCAAGATGTCCAGCCAGCTTTATCATTTTTCTTATAAAGACAATCCCCAGACTATATATATAATTTATAAATACTACTCAGATATTCAAGAAATCTCTCCCTTCTCACTGGCCTTTGGGAAAAGAAACAAAATTTTATGTCCTTCCAGCTCTATTCCTTTCCTCATAGGCACCTTCTCAGAAAATGTTCCCACTGTAGCTGGACACATCAATATTTTAGAAAGCACCATTGTCTGCCTTTCCCTGGCCACCTGTGTACCCACAACCACCAGCGAGCTCTGCCAGTTCTAGACCAGCACAGTAGAATGCAGAACTTCCCTTTCACCCAAACACCAACACCAATACCTCCCATATTCTCTACAAGAGCCTCCAGTTTGCCTCCATCTCTCCACTCTCATGACCTATAATCCTTTCCACACAGCTTCTAGAGTGGGCATTTCTAAAAGGAAGTCTGACCAGAAACAATCTCCAAGCTGCCCACCATACAGTCCACTTCAAACTTCTTCCAGACTCATTGCCGACTGGCTTCCCATCAATTTTCTGCCGGCTACAGCCTAACCACATTGTTTTCCTCTTCAGCCTGCAGATGTTCCATACTCAGTCCCACACTGAAACAACCAGCACTAACCCTGTCTCTGTTGCTTTGCCCTTGTCACAGGGCTAGGTCCTTGACATCCGTGCCCTTGACTCAGACCTCCAAGTAGCTGCTCCTGAAGACCCTATCCAAAGCATCTCCCTGCTGCTCACAAAATCTCTCCTAACCCACCTGGATTCTTTTTATTATAATATCAACACAGAAAATTAACTTTTGTCAGCCTTGACTTTTCTATTGTTTCTCTTGGCCCTCAGGAATGTAAGTCCTGGAAACACAGGTCTTGTCTCTTCTCTCCATCACTATTCATCCAGAGCCCAGATAGTACCTGGGCCATGGGAGGCACCAATCAATGTATACCAAGCTGGAGAATGAACTAACATCCATCATGGCTATCAGTGAGGTCAGAAGTTTCTCTCCTCTTTGTGGAGCCCTTTTCCTGGCCAGCCAAATCTCCTGGAAGCCCCTTCCTTCCTTAGCACTCACAGCTTGCCATCACAGGCCTCTGTTACCTACACCCTGATGTCACCAAGGCTTATTTAAAATGCCCTCTATACTCAGGCTTTCATTTTATGTCCTAAAAGAATTTGAGAAGTCCAACCATCTTTTATCCTCTAAAAAGAAAGAGACTCTCAAGAAGGGCAGGGATTAAGGGAACCATTTTGAGAACGGTCTTTCTGATTTACCTATGAGTTCCTTTCTCACCTCCTCCTCCCATACTTACCTGAGCACACTTGGTGTACTCAAACCTTACAGCCAATCTAAGCTGCCACTTACTCAGGCTGGTAGGGAGAAGTTAAGTAGGCCTGCCCTAAGATGAGTGGGGCAGTCCTGTTTCATATCACCACTAGGCAGAAAGCTAAAGCTCCAAGCCAGCACTCTTGCCAAGATTCCCCCACAGAAAGGTAGCTCTAGCCCAAGTGGTTGCGTGTTCCTTTAGCTGTCTGGCAGCCTCGTGTGTGTTCTGTGCCAGTGGGAACACTTGTCCCTCCATCCCTCTATCTTTATAAAGCAGGACCTGCCCTCACACAGGACAGGACCAGAAGCAAGTTAAGAGTAGTAAAGGGAACATGTACCAGAACCTTCTCCTTCAATAGTAGAAGCTGAGACCTTGAACTCTCTTGTACAAGAGAACCCCACACCATGCCCTTGCATATAACTCTTAATGGCCAAAATTCTTTGGCACACCATATGAACCAGATAGCCGTCCCAAGCCTCTCTGACTATAGGCTTCCCTCGTGGGTATGTCAGCCTTCAGTTTAGAATGCTGGGGCAATTTAGTCCACGTATCAAGGTCTGTTTCAGGACTTCTCCATAGATCACTCTTTAAATATACCTTAGATTACAAAGCATTCGTGTCTTGGAGATAATGATTATCCCTAACTCCACTGAACATAGAGTAGATAAGAGTGGGATCTCCTGCAGAATAAAAGAAGGTAGAAGACACATGCAAAGCAAAGCTTTGTGAGCCGTGCTAGCTAACTTATACCAACTCAACACAGGCTAGGCTCACCTGAGAAGAGGGAATCCTAATTAAGAAAATGCCTCCATAAGATTGGGCTGTGTGCGAGCCTGTAGGTTATTTTCTTAAATATGATTGACATGAGAGGAGATCCATTATGGGTGGAGCCATCCCTGTGATGGTGGTCCTGGGTTGTATAAGAAAACAACCATGTGAAGCAAGCCAGTAGGCAGCACCCCTCCATGGTTTTTGGATCAGCTTCTGTCTCCAGGTTGCTATCCTGCTTGAGTTCCTGTCCTGACTGCCTTTGATGATGAACTACAATGTAGAAGTGTAAGCAAATAAATCCTTTTCCTCCCCAGCTTGCTTTTTGGTCATGTTTTTTCATTGCTGCAACAGGAACTCTTAACTAAGACATGTACTCCTGAGATATGTGATCAGGAGCCATGTACTCCTCATCCTGAGATATGTGATCAGGAGCCATGTACTCCTCATCCTGAGATATGTGATCAGGAGCCATGTACTCCTCATCCTGAGATATGTGATCAGGAGCCATGTACTCCTCATCCTGAGATATGTGATCAGGAGCCATGTACTCCTCATCCTGAGATATGTGATCAGGAGCCATGTACTCCTCATCCTGAGATATGTGATCCGGAGCCAGTACCACCATCACTCTGCACATAACTTTCAACCTACATTCCAGAAAGAGCAAGGCCAGTGGGATTCATACATTAACTTCCCCAGACATGAGGTCCACCATGATATTTTTATTCAACAAATATTATTTAGTGAATATGTATATACGCCAGAAATTTAGATGCATTGCATTAACAATTACATTCATAATTATACTAATTGCACTAGGTAATTATACTAATAATTTTAATCAGGTTAAGTGCTCAGAAAGAGGACATGATTTTATAAGGGCATATGTCAAGGGGCAGAGTCCTAATTGAGTGTACTAGTAAGGGGCATTTTTATATTTAAAGTGACAGATGTGCGGCTAGGAGTATAATTCAGAGACAAAACGAATCCCTAGAATATATGACACCTAGGTTAATCCTCAGTATTGAATACAATTAATCAAGTTTACAGAGAAGCTAAATTATGAGAGGTCAGTCATTCTATGTATAGAGATGCATGGGAGATGACTAAAGAAGGCAGGTGTGGTCCATTTGAAAATATTGATAGATCCATCCATGTGTGATGAGGGAAATGATATGGCTTCCACTTAGAAAAGCTCCCAAGGGTATTAGACTCAGATTCAGAATGCCACAGAATTTAAGAATACCTGAATTAATAAATGCATTGATTAATTATAATGTATTATTATTAATGTCTGTTAATTATTAATGTTCCATGTATAATTTTATAGGAAATTCAGAAGAATGGAGGCCAATGATATATTCACCCTTGCAGACCTTCAGGAGAAGGGCTGGGACTTGGCTGGATCCTGCACCATCATTTAAGTAGAAAGAGAAGCAAAGCAGAATCAAAGCCAGGAAATTCACCTAGACACCTCCCTTGTTTTCCATCTATCAACTCACTGCTCACCCTGTCTATGTTTTGACCCTCATTAAAATGTCTCTCTCCTAAGTCAGTTTTCCACACCCTCCCCATTGCCAAGGCTCACCCTCTTCATTGCCCCCTGAAAATGAGCTAGAAACACAGATCCCCTGGAGCTAGTTATGTTTGCAAGTGACATGTCTAAAACGAACATATTTTTCCACCTGGTCCTATGAGGCCAAGTATTACACGTAGCTAAGTAATGCCCAGAATTTATGAAACACTAGAAATGTTTCTTTCCTTATGTCAGTCATTAAAAGAGGCCCTTGGAAGACATAGGCCTTTCACTGTGCAAACCTAATGTCGGGGACATCTCCATGAAGTACTTTCTCGAAGAGTGAGATGCAGTGGGTGCCACAGGAATTGAGCCCATTTTCTATTTGACTTCATTGTTTTTGTTTTTGTTTTTGTTTGGGGTTTTGGGTTTTGTTTGTTTTGTATGAATAAATGCTTTCTGTGGTATGAGCACACGTCCTGTGTGTTGGGACATGTTTTGTGTCTGGCATGTTGGGCTCCCTGGGACTCTTAGTGTGCAGTAGGTTTAGGAGAGCTACTGAGATCAACATCTCTGAAAAAACAAGGAAAGAAGCAGGGAGATCAGAGGAGGGTTTGTGTTCAGCCCAGTGACAGTCCTCGGTCAGTCCTCTGGCTGCTCAGGAGCCTGGCACTTTCCCAGTTACCCTGCAAGTGGTGAGCCAGTATCCACTGGAATTCTTGGGATTTATCCAAGGACCTCAGGAAGGTGTGTTACTATGGGTCAATTACCTCCCTGAAGCTCAGGCAATGCCCAAAAAGAAGTAGAGAGCCGAACACCATGTCTACCCACCTATCTGACATCTGACCTGGGAGACACATACTGGGATCCATCTACACTTTGAAAACTTGCAAGGACAAGCCACACATGGCAGAACATGTTTTTCCACAGAGTCACGTGAAGGAAACTCACTTCTATCTACTGTACCTGGGAGGAGCACAAAAACACATTCCAAGAACAATTCTGCGGTATGGAGGGTCAGAGATGGCAAGACTCTCGTCTTGTTTACTTGGAGTTTCTCACACGGGCTCAGAAATCTCACATATCTTCCTTCATGGACCATGTCCTGATAGCTGAGGAGACACACTGGAGCCATGCCTACTCCCAATGGGAAATTAAAGCACAACTGAATATAAGGGAGATGAAGGGATGTGGAGGGAACAGATTGTTATTCATGAGGCAAAGGGTTCAAAGAGAAGATAAGGTCAATGTGGTACCGAGCAGTCTCTTGGGTCTCTATTTCCCCAGGACTTAATTATTTCTCAGAAGACTCCCCAGCTTTCCTTTGTCTGCCTTAGAGAATGAGTCTCTGGATTCACTCCTGTGATAACCTCCTGTCCCCTGGCAGCCAGTTGTACCTAAACATCTACTCCCATTTCATCTGGAACAGACCAAGGATTGCAAACAAAACCTGCTTTCCTCACAGTTTGCTCATCACGAAGTTGGCCTGGAGTTTGGTCTTAGCATCCATGTGATAAGGAAGACAACATCAAAATGGAGCCACGTGACCGGAACGCCTTCCATTCCTTCCAACCTTCTAGAAGAGCCATTCCCCTTTATTACCCGGAGATTCATAAAAATGCATAAGTGAATGCAGCAGTTTAAATAGTTTTCTTTTAGGAGTTTGGCACTAAATACATTAAATGAATTCCCTCAGCCCTTGGACAAGAGGCCATTAGACATGGGCTATTACTTGCATTATCATTACATTAGAGGGTCATTATGAAAAATAAAAGTTCTAATCAGCACGAACATTTATAAAGTGCCACGATAGGGAACATGCCAGGCTGGGCTGTCTCAAACATCCAAACTAACCACAGTGAGTAATGACTTTGGGGAAAAAAATGTACTAAAAAAAAATAAAAGGTTGAACACAAAGAATCGCTTTAACAAATCCCACTCAAAGTCATTAGCAATTAAAGCCTTGGAAAAGAGGGAGGTCCCCCCACCTCCCTAGCTAAATGAGAGTGTTATCTCAGCTCTGCTTGGTGACTATGATAATCCGCACTCTATTTACCACCCCCTTCATCCTCCATATGAAAGAAGAGGGTCCTGTCAGCCTTAGAAGTTCTAGGTAGCCCTGGGCTCCTTCACAGGTGGCTCTGAGGTTGATGTCAATCACAGGAGCAATATGGTAGACCCTTCACTCCTGCCCACTGACTCAATATGTAAGCTATAAATAGTCAGATCAGGAATTCATTCCTAGGAATAAAAGCCCTTCAGCAGGAGGGCCTATGTTGTGCTAGAAGCAAGGTTAAAAAATGGGCGGAGCAGGTTAGACTATCTCTGATGCTTAAGCCACAAGGACCCTCCTATCCTTCTGGGATGTTTTCTGATTCCTGAGGATGGGTTCTTCCCAGGTGGCCCAGCAGGTCTCCTCAGACCACTATATGAATATATGAATAAACGAACATACATTTGACCTGGAGATACCCTTGTTCCACTTCCTTGCTTCTAGGTATTTGATGGTGACCTCTGTCACATTAGACAAGAATCCACTGACTCACTCCATTCATCTGTCCATTTGTCTGTCTGTCCATGCAGCCATCCAGCCATCTACCAGCCATTCATTTAAACATCCATTCCCTCAGTACACAGAAAGACAACATATTCTCTTCATTGTCAACCTGCTGCCTGTCTATTTCCAGCACCTAAAGCAGATGCCTGGTGTCAAATGGGCACTCGCTAAATGTTTAGGGATACTTGGGACTTGGTCTATAAACAAATATCCAAGGTGTGTCTGTTCACTGGAGGAGGTCCAGGGGACAGACGGAAGATGTCTGCATGGTAACCAGTCTCAAGCGCTGGAGTAACACAAACATTGCAAGTGAACATAAATGCCCCCTTTACTGACTCCACCCCAGAGCAAGGGAACTCTTATTGCCAACATCACCGCTCTCTTGGATTAAAATACATTTTCTTTGCATTGGCAGTAAAGCATTTACTGGATTTTTGCCATGTTTTTAATGTTAACACAATATCTTTCAATTACCTACCTGCTTTATTTAAGGGACCGAGCAGCCTCAGAAGAGGAAAGAGCTCCCTATTCACCTGAACATCCCTGCCCACCCTACCTAACATACTCAGCAGAATGCCTGGGTGTTCCTGGCCTCATTGCCTGTACCATCCATTCATTACTCAGCCCTTCGGTGTTCCAACAACGACCCGACAATGCTTTGCTTAGCCCTCGCCATTCCTATTATGTTCTTTTCTTAATAAGAACAACCTCTGTTGCACACATTTTTAACTTCAAATTCCTCCTCCCTCATCGTGTGTGTTCAGCAACTTTAGGGCATCCTAGCTAGTGGTAAGTTATTATATGCTTAGTTAAACTTATTAAATTCTACTTGCCTCCAGTTTTGTTGATTTCACTTCTGTAATGGAGCCTGAAGCCCCTTCACACATATTGTTTACAGTAGGCTTTGTAAACCAGCCAGGATCACAGAGCAGGAAGCCTAAGTAGAGGGTTACAAGTGGGATCAGGGCAGTCTGCTGAAAAATGTTCCCAGCATTTGTGTCGCAGCTCCAAGTATTTATTGTCCCATGTCCAAGGCTACCCAGCTGATTTACAGAAATAAATCTGGAGGATTTTTTTAATACCAGGGTTTTAAGGAGGCTGGTTAGTATCTGGACAGAGTGTTCAGGAATACTGTCTGTCTCACAGGGGTGAGAGGTCAGAAATAGCATCCTTCTGCCTCTAAGAATGATATCTCTTGAACTCAAGAAATGCCCCAGAAGTGGCTTAGAAGTGGTTCTGGAATATTGCTCAGAGCTTGTAAAACTGCAAAAGCCTTGGAAGAACATGCAGATGAAGCTGCCAGTGTGTTTGGCTAGTGTTTGCCTAGTGTTTGCCACTAGGACCTCCAGGCTCAAGGCCAGAGAAGCCCTGCATGCTTAGCCTGGTAAGAATGAGCTTGGAGACAGAAAGGGCTAACACCTTTCCCACCCCAGGCCTGGCTCTGCAGGGACAGCTGAAAGTGGTTTCATCATCTAACTAGGCCTTTAGGATCCCAGATGGCTTGCAGAAGCCACCTGGGGAGCTTCTCTCTTCAGGATTCATGGGCCTTTCAGCCAATGCTGTGCAGAGACCATGTGTGCTGTCCAGGGAGCCTGACGCATAGCCTTCATTCCTCCTAGAAACCGAGTGCAGAAATCATTTTATTTCTGTACACATGGAGCTATTAGACTCTATGGTTTATGTTCCCATGGCTCATCTTATAGGCTGGAGTGTTTCCACCTCCTCAGCTTCCTGCTGATGGCTATCCATAGCCACTGAATAGATATTTGCCAAGGTGGCACCATCTATAACATGCTGTGCTGGAAGCAGCATTCTTGAGAGTTTAGCAAAGCCCCAAATGGTCTGGTCTGAAAGCAATCACATTGCGAGAACACTGTAACTCAGCCACTGCAAGATAGTAAATGTGCCAAGGAATGGGCAAAGGACACCAGCAGCACAGAGGTCAGAGCCCTGTCTCGTCTTCCTCGATGGGAAGTACCATAGTACTTCATAGATGCTATGAAATGACTTCAAAATGAACAAGTATCAAAGCTTGAGAGAGAGAGAGAGAGAGAGAGAGAGAGAGAGAAAGGCAAAAGAAAAGGTCCAGAGACAGACCATTCAGCCTGATGGTTGCTCAGAAATGGTCTAGAGCATCAGTTCTCAACCTGTGGGTTGTGACCCCGGGGGTGGAGGGTGTATCAAACAACAGGAGTTGCCTAAGACTATCAGAAAGCACAGGTATTTACATTACGATCCATAATGGTAGCAAACTTATAGTTATGAAGTAGCAGAGAAAATGGTTTTGTGTCTGGGGAATCACCACAGCCTACAAAAGGCTCACAGCTTCAGGAAGGTTGAGAATCACTGGTCTAGAGTGACCTGGACCTACTATGACTAACTTTCTGCAGCGTTTGGAGCTGGGTCTGGCCAATCTGACCTGCCACTCTGAGCATTTTCTATAAAGGCTGTTCTGAGTACTTGCAATAATAAACAGAATGAGCAGTGTCTTCGACACACTTCAGCAGCCTACGCTTAGAGGCCTCACATTAACAGGAGTCGGACTGGTCTCCACCCTTCAGAATTTTACCTGTCATCAGAAACTCTGATGGAAGTCAGTTCTCGGCCACTCCTGTTGACAAAACCCAGTCTCCCTAATCTTTGGTTTGACAGAGTCTGTTGCCTTTCGTGTGATTTGGGAGCTTACTAGTATGTCTCTCTCTCTCTCTCTCACAGACTTAGCCAGAGAGAAGATCTTGAAAGCGTTTGTTAATTTTATCTGGCTGGAGCACTGGGGAGCACGCTCAGCTCCGAGAGCTGTCTATTAAGCTGTCAGTCATGATATCATTTGCCTTTGCTGTGTTTAGTATCTACCAAGTGGAAGCTGACAGACAGCACAAAGGCCCTTTGTGAGGTAGACAACATACAAGATGCTAATTAGCGTGCCACCCCCTGGTTGCCCTCCCCTATTAGGAAAGCTGTAATCATAACATGTCTTTCCATTCTTTTCCTTGCAAAGCTTCAGCTAAGCGTGCTTCCTTCTATCAGATGATCCTACCTTCCTGCCCAAATGATCATGTTCCTGAACTGACTCCATACTGCATGCAAATGGGCCCAGAAACACTCCGTGAGACTGACAGAGCAGGGTGATGACTAAATTCCTATGTCAATGTGACTGGACTGAAGGAAAGCTCCGATCGCTGGCAAACTGTCATTACTGAACGTGTGTGTGTGTGAGGGTGTTTCCGGAGTCAATGAGCTATTGAATCATAAGGCTGGGGAAAGAAGATTCAAACTTTCAGCCCCATACCCAGGCATCACTCAACCTGCTGAGGATATCTCAGAACAAAATGACAGAGAGACAAATTCATTCATTCAGTTTGAGATGCAATGCCCATCTTCGTCTGCCTTCAGACACTGGTACTTCTTAACAGAAGTGGGGCTCAGTCTGGGGTGGACATCATCAGGTATACATGCAGGCGCGTCATGTCTGCTCCTCACACTTGAGAGTTGCTGCGATTCACACCACCAGCCACCCAGATCTCAGACCATTGGCCGAGGCTGGTTTACACCACTAGCTTTTCCGTGTTCCCCGGCTTCATGAAGATCCTTTACACTGCTGGTTCTCAACCTGTGGGTCATAACCCCTTTAGGGGTTGCACATCAGATATGTCCATTAGGGTTTATAGCAGTAGCAAAATTACAGTCGTGAAGTAGTAATGAAATAATTTTACGGTTGGGGGGTCACCACAACATGGGAAACTACTAAAGAGTGGCAGCATTTTGAAGGTTGCGAACCACTGGTTTATAAGATGGGACTCTTAGCTCTCCATGCTGGTATGGTCCACTGGGGTGAGACACTGATAATTGTGTGATTTAACAAGATGTATATCAATATGTATAAATGAACAGGACATACAGATATCCTGTTAGTTCTTCCTCAGGACAACAATGACTGACACAAGAAGGGGAAGATGGAGCAAGCATGAGCTGAGGGGCCTGGGAAACACTGTTCATTCTGCTTGCAGGAGGACTCCATCAGGCTTAAACAGCGGACTTTTAACCACTGTAGTAAGAGAGGAGAAAAGGAGGTTCCACAAGAGTTGGGCCGACCTGGCAGAAATACCTATGTTCACACACGTGATGATTACATACATTCATTGTGGCGATTACAGTCATTACAGCAGCAGCTGCTGCTTCAGGTTTGCATTCTGCAGGACTGCTGTGCAGGGTGCTTTACAACAGGCTCCGTTACCATAGCAGCTTAGCATCCCACTGTGGTGAGGCACTGTCCTCTCTATCAGGCAGATGAGAAGACAGGGCTCAAGGCTCACTGAGAGCAGAGTTGGTGCCTTGTTTAACCTCGGTCACCTGACTGGTGTAGGACTGACCTGGGAGGCAACTCTCTGGGCGTGTCTCTGAGACACATCTCAGATCGGATGAACTGAAGAGAGAAATCCAGAAAATATCCACTCTGGACATGAGTAGCAAAATCTCATGGAGTGGGATCTCAGACCCAATAAAAAGCAGGAGGGAAGAAATGAACTGAGCACCAGACGTTGTTTCTTTCTGCTTCCTGAACTACAGACGGCATGCGATCCCCTGCCTCATACCCTCAGCCTGGTCCGAGTAAGCCCTTCCATCAGTAGGTTGCTTTGGTCGAGCATTTTGTCAGAACCACTGGAGAAGCAACTAATAGAATTGGTGTATAGTAGAGATTCTGTCCTACACAGATTCATTCTCTGCTGCTTACATGTGCAGAATGTAAAGTTGTCCACGATACTCCAATGCCCTGCCATGTGAACCATAACAGCTAACTCCCCACCAGGTGGGAAGAATGGGTGCTATTATTCCCATTTAACAAGATGGGAAAACTGAGGCTCAATGAAATAAAGTGCTTTTGCATAATGTCTCATGCTAGTATCAAATTGTTACTTCTACCCCTCAGAGTTTTTCCTATAGATTCCAAGGGCCCAACAGCTTAAATGCTAAGATAAAGTCATTCAGATGATTCTCTACAGAATTTTAAAACAATAAGAAAATGTATCACAAGAAGCCATGTGTGCAATAGGGTCATTTGTGACACTGGGTGTGATTTATGGAAATAGAATGCCAGGGTCATTGGCATCTGCTTTGAGTTTAGCTGTGGGCACAGCTATGTTCAGTTTCTCCGTATTGTTCAAGGACATTCTGCCCCCTCACACCTGAGGAGAACCATCCTACCACAAAGCCCATCCATCTTGGGCAGCTGGCACAGTGCTGTGTGCCTCTAGGCCTCACCCCAGGCTGAGGATCCTTTATCAAGTGGCTCTTTGGCACTCAAGTGCCTCTTCCCTAGAACATCCCAGTCTCAGGAAGTGTGGTAGTGTGAATAGGTACAGGCACCATAGACTCAGGTGTTTGAATGCTTGGACCATGGGGAATGGCACTATTAGAAGGTGTGGCTTTGTTGGAGTAGGCGTGGACTTGTTGGTTCCAGGAAGTGTGTCACTGTGTGGGGGAGGGCTTTGAGGGCTTCTATGCTCAAGCTCTGACCAGTGTTGAGTCCAGTCAATTCCTGGCTGCCTTAGGATCAAGATGGAGAACTCACTCCTCGAGCACCAAGTCTGCCTACACGCTGCCATGCTTCCTGTCATGATGATAATGGACCAAACCTCGGAAACTGTAAGCCAGCCCTGATAAAATGTTTTCTTGGATAACAGTTGCCTCAGTCATGGTGTCTCTCACAGCAATGAAACCCTGACTAAGACAGGCAGTTACTTCCATAAGTTTTGATGATATTAACAATGAAACTGTGAGTCATGCCCTCTGGTCACACTAAAGGAGCAACGAAAGCCAAGTTAGGGCATACAGACACCTCAGAACCAGGTTATAGAACCCCCTTAGCCTACTTAGCTCTTTATGCAAATGACAGGCACCAAAATTAACCTAACAAATGAGCAACGAAGGCCAGGGGGATGAAGGCAGGTGTCCAAACTGCCAGGCTATGAGAGCTTTGTCTCGTTTTATTCCAAAGGAGTATCCTCATGCATTTTTCTCTCGCTTTCCTCAGTCTATTTCCCTCTCATCCCCTCTCCTTCCACTCCAGGGAAGTTTGAAACCTACTCAAGACAAGACCAGCTGTAGGGAAAGCATTGCTACTTGAAGCAATGGAATTCCCTCCAGGTAGGAAGCAAAGCCCCTTGGTTACCATGAGCTCTGCAGTATGCACAAGGATGCTGGCTGGCTTTTCCTTCTTTGGTGGTGAGAACAGAGTGAAGACTATGAATACCAGGTCACCTGCCAAACAGAGACATGCTGTATGTTATATGCAGTGTGCTGTGTACAGACAGTGTGCTATGTGCTGTGTGCTGTGTACAGTGTACTGTGTGCTGTGTGCTGCACAATGTACTCAGTGGGTCTGGGCAGGGCCAGGGGCTGAGGCTCAAGCAGATGAAGCTGCTGGAGCTGACTGGCTCTACTCCTGGGACTGTATAAGCCTGCTCTCCATCAATCAACTCAGGAGGTTAGTAGAAGACTCTGTCAGTGGCTGACCCCTGGGCTGGCCTGGCCAATGTTCTTTTACTATTTGCTATTTTTATCATTGTTCCCTTAGACAAGCTGGCGTCCCAGAAATTCAACTGAAGTAACTCGTGGCAGATATAGCTGTAGCCACACTCCTCTCTAATAGCCCATGCTAAGCCTATCTATCTGTCAGTCACCTTCCCATTCTTTCCCTTCCCTTCCTCAGTGTCAGGTCTGCATGGTCCCTAGCACTATTCAATTCTGTTGATGACAAGCTTAAGTTTAGGTAGCTGTGGGGACAGACAATCCATCTGCTCACAAGGCAAAAGGAAGAGCCCGATGCTCCCGAGATATGAGAACGTGTTACCCTGGCAGGATTCAGACACCAGAGAGCTGACAATAAACAGAACTAGAGATTTCCTTTCAGGCTGTCTCAAGACATCACGACTGAGACAGGGTAGAAGCTCTAACTATGGCCATCAAGGCCTACTTCACCCAAAACTCTTTTAGCCTCAAAGCCAGTAGGTAGCTCCATTCTGACTGAGTCCAAAGGTATTCTCTGGGTGGAACATCTGGCCCCTGGTCATGAGAATGCATGGGGAGAGCAAGTTCTTATGATTGTGTACAAATCTGGACATTTCTCTGAGCTTCTGCCTTGAGAGAGGCGACAGAGGAGGCTGTGAATGAGTCAGGAACGGGTCACTTCTCAGTGTGCCAGGGATACAACTGAGAGCAGGCAGGGAAGCTAACACTGACCTTTCAGAGAGCAGGTAGTTTACTAAGAGGAATATGTTTTGGAACAAGACAGTCCTGAGTTCAAAGTCTGACTGTACTATCTAGCAGGCAACTTAGCAGAAGAATAGACCAAACCAATGAGCAACTTTTCTGAGTTCTCTGAAGTGGCAGATATTAGAGGTAATTAGAGGTAAATAATGAAAGGCCCTAGATGGTATAGAAAGGTTCTCTAAGTATGGGCTCTGGACTGGCAGCAGCAGCAGCAGCAGCAGCAGCAGCAGCAGCAGCAGCAGCAGCAGCAGCAGCAACTTTTGGAAACTCAGTAGACTAGCAGATTTTTGGCCCTACATTGAACCCAAACACTTGAGAATAGTCCTGCTATGCATTTTAACAAGCACCCTGGGAAATATTGATATACATGTCACCAAGAACTTCAGTAAATGAGAGCAGACATTCAGCAAATGCCAGCACCCCACCACCCAGCCAGAGATGAAGGCTGACCTTCTCTGCTGGGTTTCAGATAGAGCTGAAATAGGGACATGGCCAGTAGCCAGAGCAGTCATGTCACAACCATGATCATTTAGGACAGGTCACTGGCAAGAGGAGGAGATTGTGATGGCACTGACTTAAACATGAGCCAAGAGCATGTCCAATTCAATCTAGCCCAATAACAATTTGAGCAGTTGCTGTTAGACAGTGTGATGAACTTGCCCTAAAAGCAAGTGCTGTCTGCACACGGATAGAGTCAGAGCTAAGTTAAACATGGGCTGCTACATTTATTTCTTTAGGACTGCTGCCTCTAGAGCAGTGGTTTTCAACCATGGCTGCACATTAGAACTATCTTGGGAGCTATGAAAACCACAGACACCCAGGTTGCCCCTCTAGACAAATCACATGCCCATGCATGTGGAGGCAGTAAGACATAGGCATCAGTAGTCACTAATACTCCCTGTGCGACTCTAGTGCGGTCTGAGGCTTTGAGCCATGGAATCAGGAGCACTGGCCAGCCATGCTGGAAGCCTCAAACAGCCAGGCCAGAGCCCAACCGCTCATGGTCTCCATCCACATCCCCCTGGACTTAGGTCTATACTTTCTCATTGCACAGGTAGAAAAGTCGCTCAAACAGTATGTCACTGGGACTCCACAGAACTCTTAGAAAAAGAAAGGGCAAATATTTTGACTCCAGTTTGTGGACTGAAAAAAAAAATTAGCATCACTTCTTGTGATCCAAAGAGGTACTGAAAAGCTTGCCAGGGGTGGGGGTACTGAGCTAAGACTTGGATCCCTGGCTGAGGACCTCTACAGCGCAAGCCCCTTTCTACTTCCCCTGCCTTTCTGCCTTTCTGCCTTTCTGTGTGCAATGTTTTCACGTGCCATACACTGAGCACCTATTGGGCAGTCAGCACTTGTCACCAATAGCTTGTCCTCCGTCACTGCATTGCCATAGGTTGAGAACACAACACTCTACCAACAGAATGCACAGGTCCAGAGAAAAGCCCCATTTCCATATACCTCAATTGTGGACCACCCAAGCCTTTTTTTCTAAGTACAGTGCTCTGTCCATGATACTTCAGTGCCACTGCTGGCCAGAAGCCAATGGGAAAATACCAACACTGCCTCTTAACCCTAACCCATCACAATAATGTAAGTGGAAGCCAGAAAGAGGCTTACCATTTTGGACTTTCTCAGACCTTTTCTATAAGGTCTGACCCAGCCAGGAGCAGAAGAGGTTCTTAAAAGCCATGTTGACCTTAGTCATGGGGAGAAAAGCCCAGGAGTGAGAAATGGTTTAAAGAAAGCCCATCAGAGGAAGGCTCTACACTTTCATGACGTGAAGAAGAAGTGAGTTCACTTCTAAAATAGAGAGTGACAAAGTTTTCCAATTCTTGGTGAATTTGCCTTTGGGTTGGAGGTTCCCAGTGATGAGTTCATACCTATGTGGTGTTACTCAGTCTTGATCTCCACACTCCTCTCTTGCAGTATATCCTGCAGGGTATCCCCGCAGCTGGAATATGACCCAGAACCCAGGTTTCTCTCTGATCTTTGCTTTGATATATGGATCAAGCACAGAAAAATATTTCATGGAAAATAGTCTTAGAAAGACAATAAAGATGGTTTCCTTTTTGGACTTGTCCCTGTTTCTGGTTGCAAGAGGCATTGTCCTCCTTTTAAGCACATACATTTCAAGAGAAATCTCTAGTCTGTGGTTTGGAATAGTGACAAATACCCTATCTGCAGCCTAAGGTATACCAGGCCACTAGACCTTATTCCTATGGAGATATTTCAGCTCTTTGAGATTTAAGCAATGGTAAATAATTTAAAGGAAGGAGTTCTTTAGCCAAAGGGATTGTGTGATTGTTAGTCTTGATTGCCAATCCAATGAGACTGAGTGGTGAGTAGGGAGAACACAGACACACCCCTGGATGTGTCTGTAAGAATTCATGCAGAGATAACCAGCTTGTGGGTCATGTGGACCGATGGATGAAGATCTGCCTTGAGGGTAATGCCACAATACACTGGGTCCCTGGATGAAACAACGCAGAAGAAGGTAGCTAGTCAGGGCAGGCTGAAGTTTCCTGCTATTTGTTTCCTGGCCACCATCCAATGACATGCTCTGTTTTACTGTTCTCTCTCCTTGATGTTTTTTCTGGCTTACCATAGCCTAAAGCTAATTGTACCATTTGATTATGGACTGAAACATCTAACAGCACAGGAGGGAATAATTCCTCTCCCCTCTGATTTGTTTATCTGTGATTTTCTCACTTCAGTGGAAGTCTGCTGTGGTTTGAATGTGAAAGGTCCCCATAGGTACTTGTGTTTAAACAAGGTACTCTCTAATGTCAAGACTGTATAATCAGCAGGGGATCATGGCTCATACCTGTAGTTCCATCATTCAGAAGGTTTGGTCTATTTAGCAAGTTTCAGGTCAGTGGGGGTGACACAGTACTGGCTTGTCTCAATAACAAAACAAAGCAAAAAGCAACCAACTAATCCGACGAACAAATAAAAAAACCCCAAAACTAATAATATTTAATTAGATTATAGTCTAGGAAAAAAAAAAGCATATCCAACCCAGGGATATGGCATGTTGGGGCTAAACTGTGAAGAAGAAAAAGAAAAAGAACTAATATTCCAGAAAGTAGTCCATGATCCTCGAAGGCCTCATGGAAGATGTCATCAATGAGCTATCTGTAGAAGGATACTCTAGAAGGATGCAGGTTGGGAGACTAAGACTGATGAGAACAAATATGTGGAACTCTCTCTTTGCCCCTGATTACAGAGACGTCTCTCATCAATAGATTTCTGTTCATAATAAATCATCTTATTGCCATTACCAGGCTCAGTCATGGCTTGTGGTCATTAATGAAGATAAATAAATAGTTCAACTTGTAATATAATCTAGAGACAGCAGGCTATGCTTATGGTAAAAATAAGCGGTTTCAAATAGTCTCACACTTCACCCATTTCATTTATAAACTGACTTAAGCTATTTCTTTAATGATCTGCCATATTTTCTGCCACCCATAGCTCACATTCTACTTCTGAAATTAAATCTAGCTATCCCCGTTCCATCTATCCACAACACTCTCCCTCAGAACCTAGGGTAAGACTAGCATTCATTTTCCTGTCAAGATGATGCCAAGGGAATTTCTTCATTTCCACTCAGCTCTTACAACTCTCCATGGAGGTGGGGCAACATATTGTTCACCAAGGAATGATCCAAGGCCTCTTATTGGTAAGAGGACAGTTGATTTTCCCCAAGTCCAGTAGACAATAAATAAATCTAATCAAGAGGCTGACTCCTGGCTCTTTGATTTCAAACCTGAATTCTTTATTTATTTTCCATTTCTAAGATTTGCCTCATATGTGTGAGTATATGTGCCTGCTTCTATGTAAGTGCACCACATACATGCAGTGTGCTGGCATTGACTATAAGACAGCATAGGTTCCCCAGGAATAAGACTTATAGAAAGATGTAAACAGTTACATGGGTGCTGGGAATTGAACTCAAGTTCTCTGGGAGAGCAGCCAGTGCTCTTAGTCCCCGAGTCATCTCTCCAGCCCCTAACCTGGAATTTTTCACAGCACTATCATTCAAGCTTCTACCTGGTTAAAGTCAAGGACCCAAACCAAATAACAGTAATAATGACTATATAATTCAGTGGTGCATGCCATCTTACTTAGTTAGTCTATGCATGGTCGATAAACACAACTCCTCACACTTTGCAGTGAACCTTCAAGTTCAAAGACCTTAAATCACGTTCTCTGGGACACAGCTGTAGAGTTACTTTTGCATCATTCCAAAATTTGCCCCCTTAGCAGTTTCATCTTAGTGCTGACTTACAAAAGCGGCAAGGAACAAGAGAGAAAATTCTTATTGTCGATTGCTTCCAAGATTACAGCGAGGCAGGGTGACTTGGGGTGATACACATCATCTCTAGCTATACCTATAACTGCATCTATAGAAAGAGCTACATATACTGTATATGCTTTTAATTATTAAAGCTCTGTATATTCTTTTTAATTATGGGAGCACTGCCATCTATCCATATGTTTCAGGACAGTGGGTTGATAGACCTAATCAGATTCACTCTATTTAATAAGTACTGGAGGAGCTGCTCTTTAAGAATGGAAATGGCCTACCTTCTGCCTTTTTGGAACTAAAACCCATCAAGTCCAAAATAAATAGTGACTAACCACATATGTACAATAAAATAAGATCACATCCTACCTCTCATTTCCTCCCTTCAAATCTCCCTCCAATACCCCCCCCCAATGTCACGTCTTCTGTTTTTGTTATAAATAACTCTCTAAGGCAGTTAGTGATGCTGTTTATGTGCAGGAGTGTAGAGCCATCCACTGGAGCATGGAAAGACTACCCAGTTGCCACACCCTCAAAGAAGAATGATTCTCCCTCCACCGGCCGCTGCCCGCTGCCATAGCTCCTCACTTGACCTTGTGTGGGCCTTGGATGGGTAAGCACAGCTGTTATGAGTTCGTGTGTACAATAGCCATGTCCAGAGCACAGTATTTCATAGCGCTCCTTTCTATCTGCTGGGTCTTCAGTTCCTTCTCCCCATTTCCAAGCTGTTCCCTGAGCCGTATAAAGGGGTGATAGGAATAGAGATGTCCTGTGAGCACTCACAGTTGCTTGCTTTCAGCATGTTGAACAGCAACGAGTCTGTATTAACTGCTACCCACTGCAAGAAGCCTCTCTAACCGACTGGCATCAGCATAAATATTTGGATAAAAGCATACATATTTAGAAGGTAGTGTGACAATATGACTACTTAAATATATATATATATCAGTAGGTTCTGCCTTAGAACCTATGACCTCCCTCAACATGATTTTAAAATTCTCTCCCATGGAATGGGCCTCAAATCTAATGGAGAGAACAGCTAGTTATCCATGTATTAGTCTCTCCACTATTTTATTAGAAGGTCTGTACTGTATCATGCAGATACGGTTCTGCATACACCTATAGATGACCTTTTCTCCCCAGCAGCATGCATACCACCTTCTAGCAGTAGTATTAAAAAGAGCAGTAGGGAGAGTTTCATGGTGAGTTCAAGGTTGATTTCTTTATGTCCTGCAAATTGTATGGTGTCCTCATTAATGAGACTCACTATCTCTTTATGGTGGTCCATCAAGAGCAATGGAAATAACCTGTATGTTTGGTTGTCTCTTGGGCCTCTGTGACAATAACGCATAAGAAGGCACCCCAACCCTTTCTTGAAGTCATTCCTGTTCACGGAGAACCACATTCCGGGGCAAAGGGTGCCATATGTTGCCCATGCTTAAGTGATCTTGTATTCACTTGGCAACCTTCTTTTTACAAAGCAACTTAGAAAATTATTCATCAACTATTATGGAAGGGGTCACTGCATGCATTTTGATGAATATGGTGTTCCCTGATGGATTAGGAAAATGACAGCTCATGCATCTCTGGAACTGACAGCTGTTCTCCATCCTTCCCTCTTCCTCCAGCCCAGCTCCACACCGATGAACAGTATTGCCTGCAGTATTGCTTCATGGCTTCTGCTGTATTGAAAAAGCCTACAACAGCGAGGCTGCTTAGCAAATGTCAAGCTCTCTTCCACTAAGATACTGGCCAAATGATAAACCCCCTATGTTCAAAGAGAACCCATTAAAATCCTAAGATTTCTTAGCTTTGGTATAGGGTAAGTTTCTATGGAAACATTAGTTGTGGGATATAGCTCTGTGTCATTTACATGGGCCCATGAGTCTCACACATGGTTGATCTTTTTAAGGAACCAATTGGATAGGGCAGAGTCTGGAGACCAGTACTGACTTAGAGAGAACGTCTCAGTCTGGTGCCAGCTAGAGAACAAACTCAGCCAAGCAAGAGGTAGACAGACTCAGGGAGACAGAGATGTGCAATCGCAACAGAAATATCTCCCCCGTGTTCAGATGGGAAATATTCAGTTGAGTTCAAGGCATAAATGCAAGGTTATAAAATCATCTTCAGTACTCACCTTATATTATAATTGATGCTGAATAAGTGGGAATTCAGAAGAAGTAAAGTCATAGGCGAGAATCCCCAATGTTATAGATCTGGGACTTGCTCCAACAGCATGTCATTTGCTCTTATATCCCTAACAATGACCACTTACCCAATGATTAGGTGTAGGAAGCATGAGATACCTCACAGAAGCTCTGCCACCTCCAGCTCCAAATTGTAGTCAGACATGTTCTAATGCCTACCCAATGGGCTGAAGCAATTCTATTAAGGGCTGACACCACTTTCCCACTTCTGGAGAGACCATGTCAGTTTTTCTGCCCTTCATGGAGTACGTTGGATGGCGTGTCTTATTGCTGCCTTCTGAGTTGTCCCAGCAGAGTCTACTGTTGTCAGCCTCTTATACTATGACCTATAAATACTTTTAGACCTAGCAATGGAGGAAAGATACTGGCTAACTCATATCTACCTTTTTCTTGGAATCAGCCTTCATACACTAGGAGAGGCACTCAGACTTTCTTAATTTATAGTCTTTGGTATGTTTCTACCCTTGGTCATTGGTTTACCAAGTGCCAGCTATCTCTGAAGACATCTTTGGTATAAACCAAGATAGCTTGGGTACATATCAGCTCTATCTCCACATCAGAATCCTTCACAATACTGACATCCTGAAACACATCCAAACCACCTTTCAGGATAGTCGCTCAGATAGAGGAGGTCCCTTCAGTGGACTAATGGATAAGTTTTACCGTGTCTGTGAGGACAGGTCTGTAATTACTAGGGGCAATCAGTGGTCACCTATCGCTATTAGTTGAGTGGCTTCACTAATGTGATGCTTCGGGTGTCTTTTGCTTTTAACAATATACTTCAACTTGAGAGAAAGAAATCAATTTTAAGAAATATGAAATTGTTATCAAAAATAAATCCTGTCCCTGGGACATCTGTCCCATGCTACACTTTCACGTTGACCCATTTAACTCTCGTGAGACCAATAAAATGTTCTTGCAACGTTGAACTTTCTAGCAAAAGCCAACCAAACAAAAACTCCCACAGGGCCAAAGTCAGAACCTGGATCGGAGACACACTAACCAACTCTCCATGTCTAGAAAACAGTAGAGACCAGGCCTTAGGTCACCAATCTCACTGTTTATGTGACTTTTCCTATCCCAGTGCTTCCCCCTATAAATTGTACAGTGCAGAAAAATGATCTTGTCTTCTTTTCCCTCCCATAATGCTGGTTTAATAAATATTCTTAGAAATATTTATGCATTTAAAGTGAGGTTACATGTACTAACTTGAAAAAAAAAAATCAGAGGACGTTACATCTGACCTACTTATCAGTCACCTTCAAAACCAGAAACAAAAGGAATTAATTATTTAAGTGCCATTGGTGAAGTCATTGAAATCAAAGGAAGACGTTTTCTCCTCCTGGAAAGTGAGAAGTCTTTGACATCCCTACTTGGTTGTGAAACTTCAAACCAATATGATGAGTTATGTGAGCCCTCCATGCAGAATAGCGATATGTATCATAATTGCAGCTCTCTCTGTGTGAGCTATCTATCAGGAACCTTAATGTAATTGCCAGACTGAATCCTAATTCATCTCTGAGAGAAGCTTATTACTTTGGGGGTTGTTGTATCACCTGCTTTTAAATCACACACAAGTATGGCTGCAGTGATCTATTTAGTCTTCAGCGTTTTAAATGGCCCTGCTTGTGTCTCCATTAATTCTCCATCTGTCGCCAGTTTAGACAAGATACTGGTCAATTGTAGGGCAGTTTTAGGGCCCTGTATGCTAGCTTGCTCTCCAACCTCGACCTCCTTCCTTTCAATTCCTTCTCAGCTACAGAATGAGATTCCTAAAACAAACCAATGCTGTCTGTGGGACATTTTGCTGAGAGGCCATGGGGCAGCTTACTGTCACTCGCAGAAAAACTCATGGCCAGTCTGTAGCACCTTCATCTCACACTGACGATGTCAACAAAAGCAGAACTGTAGACCACAGTGCAAGTGGTTGAAACCAGGCTGGGAACTAGCTCAAGAACTAAGGTTGGTCTTTCCACTGTAGTCTACGGTACTGATTACTCCTCTCAGAATACAGAGGAAGAGAGCAGAATGTCAGAACAAAGATAACCAGTGAAGATCACAAGCAATTCAACAGACCCAGTGTCAGTACGTAGTCTGTACCTGAGGAACTGGCAGGGTCAAAATGGCCTAAGAATTATTATGAAAAAAAAATCTTTAAAACTCTCATTCTTAATAACCTGTAAAACTTTGGGTTTAAAAGACAAAAATATAACCTAATAACTACCCAAACAGAAAATATAAGATGAATTTGCTACCTGTGATGGTCAGTCTGGGTTGTTAACTTCAGTAGCTCTAGGATCAAATAAGAAACACACTCCTCAAAAAGGGGTGGGTAGTAAGGATATTTCCTGACAGGGAAAGAACACCCCCCCACACCCTACTCCAGACATGGCCTGAACGAAAAGCTGTACTGCCTTTGGCTGTCCATTTTTTCTTCTTTCTGTCAAGCACATCTGTGGTACTGCTGTTATCACCATCTTCTGTTGATGTTGTAAACTACCATCTTCAGTGTTCCTATGTAAACTGGATAATAGAAGCTCTCTAGGCTCCATCCCATCCCCCACCTCCCTTGAGCATCAGAGTATGAATGCTAAGACACTGAGGGTCATGCACTGAGCAGCTACCAGATTCTCAGCATCTCCAGTGTGAGGTAGCCATTGTTGAACTACCTACCCTACATCAGGCAAGCTAATAACCTCCCCGCTTAAAATACATCCATTCTATCAGCTCTGCTCCTCTGGACAACCTTGATGAAGAAATGTCACAGATATGGAAGCTGACTGCTCTGGGCATTCCCCTTTGATGCATTCAGAGCCATGGTGTAGATACATCAAATTTTGGAAGGCAAGTAGTTATGACCCATCAGAAATATGACAAGTTAGTTCATTTATGAAAGAAGTGGAAAGATAACTGTTATTCTTTGACCCCCAGAAAGTAGAGCCCAGATGTTCACATCTGGTGGTGGTTTAAAAAGGGATCCAAGAGCTTAACTTAGTCCATTGAACTTAGTTAAAACAAAGAGTGTGAGGAATGGGGTGGGGACAGGATGGGAGGGTGCTATGGCTGGACCTCACCTCTGAAATCAAATAACCCCAGAAGCCAAACATTATTCTAAACTGTGCTAAAAACTGTGCAAGTAAAAAACGTGGTTTCCTTTTAAGTACAAAGCACCCGAATCTAACATAAAATAGGTGCATCTAGCTCCCCAGAAAAAAAGTCTCCAGAAGCCCTCAGCCTGAGTCAGAGCTCTGTCCTCCTCCCCTATGACCCCTGAGCTCCTCTGGATTAAAGTACCTGCTTTGACCCTGCACATTAAACTTGCTGTCTTAGTCAGGGTCACTGTCGCTGGGAGGCAACACCAAAGCAACTTGGGGAGGAAACTTATTTGGTCTAATTCATAGTCCATGACTGAAGGAAGTCAGAACAGAAACTCAACCATGGCAGGGACCAGGAGGCAGGAGCTAATGCAGAGGCCATGAAGAAGTGCTGCTTACTGGCTTGCTCCCATGGCTTGCTCAGCTTGCATTCTTTTAGAACCCAGGACTACCTGTCCAGGGACAACACCATCCTCAATGGGCTGGGCCCTCCCCCATTGATCGCTAATTAAGAAAATGCCATAGAGCTTATGGAAGCATTTTCTTAGTGGAGATTTCTTCTTTTCAGATACTCAAGCTTGTGTCAAGTTGAAAAAATATATCTAGCCAGCACACTTGTTTCATGTTTTATTTGGCATTTGAAGAATGCAAGTCTCTAAAGATGCAGCTATTTGTGACTCTTCTACAATATAGAGGTATATAGTTTGTAATTATAAATGTCTATTTCAATGTGAATAAGAAGAACATGAGTGTTCTTTCAGTACCCCTAGGGGATCTCCCCTAAGAAAATAGCTATGATTCCTGCACAGAACTTGAAGGTAGAGGTCCCAGAATATTCAGGTAACACCTATCCTGAACATCCATGAGAGTCATTCAAGGCTCCTTAAGACTTTACATGGGGAGCCACACAATGGATATCTATATCTATCTATATCTATCTATATCTATCTATCTATATCCATATCTATCTATATCTATCTATATCTATATCATCTATGTCTATATCTATATCATCTATATCTATATCTATATATCTATAGAGATGAACTTACTTGTCTATATAGATTAGGTAGGTAGGTAGATAGATAGATAGATAGATAGATAGATAGATAGAGATTAAAGATTTATTTATTTATTTTATGTAAATACACTGTCACTGTCTTCAGACACAACAGAAGACACTGGATACCATTAGAGATGATTGTGAGCCACCATATGGTTGCTGAGATTTGAACTCAGGACCTTTGGAAGAACAGTCAGTCACAATGGATATATTATAGTATGAGTGTGGAGATCCCATCAAACACTGGCATCCTCACCACCACTCTGAGAATTCATCATTACCATCCCTAGAAAGCAGAGGAGAAGACATAGGTAATGTGACATGTCCAAGTTCACGTGAATAGAGCTTTCCTGGTTTTCTTTAACTGCTTAGACCTGTACTCTGTCCCTCTTTTTTGGTCCCAATCCTGTCCTAAGTCAGAAAAGCCAAGTCAGAAACAAACTACGACACACAGGAATTTTATCTTCTGAGCGGCCCAGCTCAGCATCTCTCCAAGTGAGGCACCTCACCACTGCCATTCAGTATGCTGTAGGCAGATTTCACATTCACTGTACATTAGGCAGTTTAGTTTACCAGAAGAACGCTGTGTCCCCTTGATAAATGGGGTCCTGGTTGCATTTACATGCAAGGGAGACTGGAGAGCAGGCTTCCTGAGCATGAGAGGGGGCTCAGCAATGCATCACATCCAGTGTCGGCAGGAAGAAGTCGGGACTGATAAATGAGGCTCCAATGGGCAAGGCTCCTGGAGCCTCCGAGCTTTAACACACCAGACCCAGCTGATCTAGTTAGTGCCTGATTAGGGGTTCAAGAACACACACTCATTGAAGATCCAGCCTTTCATACAGTCATCCATCTACCAGCAATTGCATCTTGTTTTTTGAGAGCTTGCCAGATGCTGTAAGGATGGAAAGGAGACAAGGCCTTTCCCTTATCCCACCACTGAATAACGATAACAGTAATTATTGTGCACTTAACTATGCTAGCCCATGTTAGCTCCATTTGCATGCATGGTCTCAATGAGTCCTGTCCACATCTGTGAGGAAAAGGCACTCTTCCCACTCAAAGAATAGCCAACCTAAGACCAAGTGTATCTCACTGTCATTATAGATTCATAGGCCCAAAGTCCTTATGGTTATTTTTTCCTCCAAACCTACAGACAATTGAGGCTACCATGGCACACTATGCATCGGCTGTTCTTCATGCTTTGTTTATTTTCATGTTAAAATAGGGCTACAGTAGCCTTCCCATTAGCGTCTCAAAAGTCTTTAACTAGCTCAAAATGAATTTAACAATATACAGATTGTACAAGTGTGTTAAATACCCAAATTGAGATCAGTTCTGTCTAAGAGCAGGGGCACTGACATGACTGGGGTGTGCAGATGCTTAGAATGATAGGTTTGGGCTAGAATAAGACCTATGTTCCCCAAGCTTTTCAAACATCAGCCTCCTAACTGCAGGAGGACTATTCACTCCTCTTTGTGGAGATGGGAATTCACTAAAAGCCATAAATCCATCTGTGAGGCTCGCTCAGGTGCTCAGGTGACTCACAGGATCCCCCACATTTCCTCAAACCCTTCCCATGCCAAAGTCTGTGATCTGGACACTACTTTTGCCCACATAGACTGATTTTCCTTTCTGCATTGAGATTTGGAGCCATACAGACTATAGAAAGAAGCTCTAGTGATGGGCTACTCAGACAAAGTTTAGCAGTAGAGAATACTGTAGGCATGAAGGAAGAAAGGAGTAAACTCTCTGAATCAATAATGTGGTTGTTTTCTTAGGACCAAAAGGAAGGGCTACACATCTGTCCTGTGGCCCCCCACCTGGTGCAGCCTATTTCCAGGTTCTCTGATAATATTCTTGCCTAGGCCCTACCACATACAAACCCAGAGCACTATTACATTCTTGTAGTCTATAATATCCTGCTCAATATTAATAAACAACCCGTTTAGAAGCCTTTTCTTAAATGACCTAATGCCAGGGAACAGTGTGACACCATTCCAAGCAAGAACTATAGTGAATGCATTGTCTCATTACTCCTAAAACTGGCAGAAGCCGAAGCGGTATCAGTGGGTGGTGATTCCTTGATTGGCTATCTCTTTGTCTGTTCATACATTAACCTTATGGCACATTTATTTCAACTTATTATCATACACCTATATATTTACAAATGGAGTTGTCTTAATTGGGAGAGCTTAATGTTGCTTAACCTATTTGGGGCACATGGATTTCTTAGGAAATCTGATGACAGCCTAACCTAGAAAATTATACAGATGAATGTTTTCATCCACATTTGCATAAATTTCCAGGCAGTTAGGAAGCCACAGGTTAAGAGCTTCTGTGATGAAGCCATTATTTATTAAAGCAAAGAATCCTATCACAGCGCGGATCTTTGCTCCACAATTGTAACACACAGTTAATCCTAGAGGGCTTGCCCTTATAATAGCAATTATCATTAAAATGAGACGGTGCTAGAGTTTGGCCACCAGTGTCTACTGCTGGAACTTCTGTTTCATGATATCTTCCCTCAACCATTTATACACTGTAATTAAGCCCATGAGTTATATAACAGAAAAATAATCACAGGAATACATACAACCCTTGTTCTGTTTCCAGGACTGTTCTAATTTCTTAGCACATAGCAACGCATTTAATGCCCATAGCAACACCATAAGTTCATCTGATTCTCATTCCACAGGTCCTGGAGATTATCCTGGTCGCATCCATAAGGGGGCAGGGCATCACTTTCTGACTGAGCAATTCAACTCAGGTAGGGCCTAGGGGGTGTGACTACTGACAAACCTCTCATCCTGGTCCCTACAAAACTTTGTTTCTAGCATTTCTATGGCTTGGCCACTGGTGGCATGTCTGTTACATGTCTAAATAGCAGTGGGTTTACAACACCTTTCATTCTGTGACACATGCCATAATATCTACTATTGCATACGAATGTTATCAATTCAACTAAAATGCTTTGAGACTTTACCCAGACTTTGACCTGAGTTAACCTTGCCCTCGGAGTTTTGTACTCTGCAAATCCTCATCGGCACCACTGTCTTTCTGGTTTAGAGGCTAAGGTGGTAGAAGAAGCTTATTCTTCAAAGTTCAGAGTCTGGAGCTTCAAAGTTCATGTCTGTGACAGTTAATCTTGACTGTCAGTGTCATCAGACTTAGATGTACCTAGATTAATGAAGTATACCATGGGAGATTAGCAGAGAACTAATGGGAGAAGACTTACCCAGTCTGAATGTTGACAACCCCCACCCATGCCCTGGGGGCTAGATAGAATATAGTCATAAAAGAGTGAGCCTCCCTCTAGCACAGGTATTCATACACAGCATTCATATTCATAATCTCTGTCTCTCTCTGCCTTTCTCTGTCTCTCCCACCATCATACAAATCAATTTGTTCCTTCATGCCTTCTCCACATGATGAAATGAAGCCTCTAAAACTTTGGGCAACAATAAATCTTTCCTCTCTTAAGTTATTTCTTAAAAGTATTTCATTGCAATGATGACAAAACCAACTCAATGTCTGTAGACTTAGATTTTCCAAAACCTACTTTAAAAAGGATTCTTAAATACTTTAACCTCCGTTCTAGCCCACCATCCACTAGAGGAAGGGCAAAGGAGGATGTGAACCTGTTTACAAATAGTTCTTTGGGGGCAATTACAATCCCCATTGTTAGGATAGCAGCAGTTTAGTTAACACAAATCAGCAATTGCAGTTTGATCTAGAAGAAACTTCAAGGCTCTGTCAATTGGCCTGAGTCCACAGAAGTGGCAAGAAGCCACTACAATACCACCAGAAGTTCTTTGGTGCGTCTTGCTCTCTAGGAAGTCATGACAATGATGATCAGCGAGCAAAAGAGGGCAAGGTGACCCAATGCCAGAGTGTCCTCAGTTAAGACCAGTGTCAGCAAAGCCCCAGTGAAGACCGGCAAAGAGTAGCAAGGCGAACCAATACCATACAGCATCATCTCTTGTCTGTTGGGTTATATTTATACCCTCTCCAAACATCACTTGCTCTCTCAAGCATGTGCTCTAGCAAAACATCCCATGCTCTTTTCCATGGCAGCTTCCAGAAAAATACCACACATCTGTTCTCAGCAAAAACACCCTTCCAGAAAAACATCACATGACACAACTGAGTCTCCAAAGAAACCAGAAATTTCCACTTCAAATGTCCTTAGAGACATTGGTTGCTACTTCCAAAACCACTCCCTGCCTTCCTCATCTGAGAGCCAAGAGTCTTCACACTGCTTCCACTCTCGCTCCGCACTCCCAGACAGATGCAAACAAGGGCAGAGATGGCTTCCAGGCTTCCTGCCTCTCCCCTCTGGCACCTTAGTTTTGTGTAGGGTTAGGTTTGGATTCACGCCGGTTCATTAATGGTCTAAATATCCTAAGCACCTAGGCTGCAGATGTGCACTACTGGCTATGTTCTTTCAATTTCGTTGGAGGAAACAATCCTAGGAATATTCGATCTGTCGACAGCCATGGTGTCCCAGCTTCTTGACTGTCTCTAACAATCTCTCTTTTCCCACTTTGGGAATTTCTGTGGTCATACAGCATCATTACCAACCAATGGAAAAGCCCATATATTTTTTCCAATTATTCAGTGACAATGAATTCCTGTTGCCTTCTCTCCTTTCATTGAATCCGTTTACCCCAAGGGAACCTCCGGCACCCTGATCCCCTTTGATCTGCTCTCTCTCTTCTATGCTCTCATTGTCATATTTTGTTAGTTTCATGCAGGATTGAAAAACCTTTCCCTAGAATCTTTCTTCTCACCTCCTCCTCTCCCACCTTCCCTCTCTGCAGTTAGGAAACAAAGCCTAGGGAGACCCTGAGCTGGGGCCCATGTACAAGAGTCTGGAGACCAGAACGCCGAAGGCAACGGCTGTGCTTGATACGTGCAATGAACCCAATCTCGTGGGTCCTCCTGACCACCAGGCATCCCAGATGACATGTGCTCATTTCACACCTTCCTCTCTCCTCTCAATCCTACCTCCTCACTTCTCCCTCTCAGCTGGTAATGTTGGCTGGCCCACTTTGCAGAAAGAAAGGAGATGAAATCAAAGACCTGACATCTCAGCCTCCAGGTCTTCTACCTAACTGGGAGCGACCTTCCCTTCTTGCTCCTAAGGCCACATTCATGCCTTGATTGGGATTCATCCCTTTTGTTCCCTCATAGACTTCCCCCTATAGGCCTGATTATGTTACCTAGAACCAGGCCTCAATTTTGATCTGAGCTAAGGCATACATTAGAATGTGAGATTATCCAAGGCCACAGTTCTGACTCACTTCAGCCACTATATCTCACTAACTCTGAAAGTAGGTTTTGTGTACAGAGGCCAGGAATTGCTTCCAAATGCTGTGCTCGGGTAGCCACTTTGTGGCTTGAATGATATATAAGTATTTGGGGTTTTTTGTTGTTGTTGTTGTTGTTGTTGTTGTTGTTGTTCTTTGACTTTTTGTTTGTTTTTTGGTTTGTTGTATGTTTTTTGTTGTTGTTTTGGGAGTTTATTTCCTTAGAGTTCTGGAAGCTAGAAATCAAAGATCAAGGCCTTTCTTGCTGAGTTCTGAATGGATCCTACCTTGTTGCATGTGGGAGATAGAGGGGGGAGAGAGAGGAAAAAGGGAGATGGGAGGTAGGAAGAGAGAATGAGGGAAGGGAGGTTTTTTGTTTTGGTTTTTCCCCCTGAGGCAGGGTTTCTCTGTGTAGTCCTGGCTGTCCTGGAACTCACTCTGTAGACCAGGCTGGCCTTGAACTTAGTGATCCACCTGCCTCTGCCTCCCAAGTCCTGGGATTAAAGGCATGTGCCACACTGCCCGGCAAGGGGTGGGGGTCATTTTATCCTGTAAGGTCATTAAGCCTATCAAATTAGTACTCTCCTCATATAGGGTTAATTAATTAAGCCATTAATTATTTCATAAATAGCCCTGCCTCAAAAATAAAATCGTGCCTGAGATTAAGAGTTCTGATTTGTTTGGGGTGCATATGACCTTCCAAAATTTACCTGGAAATATATATTTAACAGAGTTAAGATATCAGGACCTCAGGAAGGGCTGAGTGAGCTATTAACACTGTCTTCGAAGATGGGATGGGGGCTTTGGATAGGCCTGAAGGGAAGTAGGTAGAGCCTTTCATGTTTCTGCCCTTCATTCATGAGAGGACAAAGCATCCAGCCTCACTCAAGGATGCAGCAATAAGATGCTATTTTAGGAGCAAAAAGAGATCGACTCTGGCCAGACATCAACTATACTAGCACCCTGATAATGGACTCTCCAAATGCAAACGTGTGAGCAGTAAATTCTTGTTGTTTGCAATGCTACAGAGACTCAAGTGCTTTGTTATAGTAGCACAAGCAGAACAACACACAGATGAATTAACTGAGTTTCCAAAGCTCCATGACAAAGCCAGTCAATTGTGACTCTGTACTCTACAGCCCTAAAGACTGCAGTTTTCTGCACTAAAATTGCTTTTAAAAATATTTAAAGGCTGAAAAGGGGAAAGAGGAACAAAAAGAAGAGGAAGAATCTATGCTTCTGGATGTATGCCCAGTGTTTCTCCACCCTCAGACAGACATTCTTCCCATGTGACCTCCCTGGCACGCCCTCTCCCTGCGTCATTAATACCAGGTTTCCAGCCCATTAGGGGAGCTAATACAGCACTTAGAGAGCGCTCTGGAGGTTTGTGCAGTGGAATTTTCTAAGGATCCATTTCTTGGGAGGAAAGACATTCTTTATTATCTAATAAAATAGTTACATTGTGCATCAGGAGTCCATGATTCAGCTAGCATGATTCCATTAGTGGTTACAGCCAACCTGTGCCGCTCTTCTATAGAGTACCAATTGATCTCACCCTCACATACATCCGCCGCATTTTGCTGCCTTTGAAGCTAAGCAGGCCACCCAGGCTTGCCTCCTCAGAAATGCCAAGCTCGCGCCGCTAATAGATTCACACTGTTAAGGATGCGCTGACAAGCTAGTAGCAGAGATGCACCTCCCACTGCAGAATGTGTGAGAACTTTGGTGGCCCATAGAAGATCCATTGCAGGTACATGTATGCTTCACAGGGAACATGCAAAGCAAGCTAGCTGGAGAAAGTACCAGAGAATAGCTTCACCTTGCTCCTGCTTGGATCTCATAATCAAGTCCCACCACCATGATTGGCACTTCCTGACTCCTCCTCTTTCTCAAGGCTTGGTAAGACCAGTTTTCTCAAAAGGTAAAGTACAAGCTGGCCAGAGTCTCCTCTGGCCTAATCATGGAGGCTGGATCTCAGAAGACAGGATGTCTGCACAGCTCGGCTGTTCTTTATATGGACATTCCCAATGACAAGTGACACCCTTCCACTCAAGCTACCAAATGGTGGGACAGTGTCCTAGACACTCATGTTTTCTTTCCCTGACTCAAAGACAAGTTTTCTTGTTTTATTCTTTATTCACACAGATGTGGAAGGTGAAAGGCGCTGAGGACTGGAACCAGGAGTGGGGAATATGGATAACAGGCCCCCAGGAGTCTTACTCCTTGGACCTTAAGGGCAAGCTTAAATTGTTCTTAAAGTCCTCATGAACTTAGGAACCCCACCCCTACCCCAACCCCCACCCCCAACCCCCACCCCCACCCCCACCCCCACCCCCACCCAGAGCAGGAGAAGAGATATTGCAACCAGTTTCATTGGCAGGGTTCCAGTGATGGTTCCCAGAGAAGCAGCCACCAGACACTGTAGAACACTGACCATGAGAGAGAGAGAGAGAGAGAGAGAGAGAGAGAACAAACCATATCAAACCACCTGCCATGCATGGTCACTGTTCATCTATGTTCCTTTCTTGATGCCATGAAAAATACCTGAAAAGAAGTAACTAAAAGGATGAAAGGATATTTTGGTTCACAGTTTGAGGATGTAATTCATCATGGTGAGAAAAATCCAGTCAGGAAATAGAGATTAGACAGGAAGAGGGGCCAGTCTATCAATCTTCAAGGCCAATCCCAAGCAATTTATTTCTTCTAGCATGATTCTACTTCCTAAAAGCTCTACAATATTCCAAAAACAGTGCCACCAATTGAAGTGTTCAAGCATCAGTCCTCTGGGGACATTTTACATTCAAGCCACAACATCATTCAACAGATGGTACACTCACTGTGCATTGCATACCATAAAGAGAAATGGTATAACTATTACATCCTATCTCTATAGACATATGTGTTTCAGATACAGAGAAATGGTATAACTATTACATCCTATCTCTATAGACATATGTGTTTCAGATACAGAAGCTTGCATGGAATTGGAATGCAATGGCTCTTCAAAGGCGAGAACTCTTAAACACACAAGTTCAAGCATGCAGTGGTTGAGTCTTAATTTGAAATTCATTATTCTCCTATCACTACACAAATGTATCAAGAAGTTTAGAGTCGGAGATACAGCTTCCAGAACTAGCTTCAAAAATCCTGTTTGTTGAGAGCCTCTAGGCCTGTGATCCAGAAAAAGGAAACATAAAGTAGAAAAGATGCCAGTCAATGAGGGGCATGGCAGCCACAGGCAGCAGACATGGGCAGCAGGAGAGCATGGGGCAGCTTCAGTAAGGACACATATAGAAGAGTATCCGCAATGAAGGAGAAATGTATGCAAAACGCTCATTCCAGGGACAGTGAGCTAGACATAAGGAGCCTTAAGCTCAGCCACATTGATGGAAACTCCTGAGGCTTGGGAGGATATCAGAAGAAAGCATTGGGGAGAGGATGTCTGGAGCCTTATTGGCAAGCCATGGAATCTGGGCCCAGTTGTGAAGACAGGCAGGAAGATAGGCTACCAATGTTGTAAGTCTTTTAGAGGCAATGCATAAATTATAGTGCCTAGAGCACACCAACTCGAGTTCACCAGCTAGCACTTCTCCCACGCCTTTCTTGATTATGAATAATATCCTATACTTTGCTCCTACCTATTTCTGGGTCATACACAATTGCATCATTCACTTTGTTGTGAAAATGAATCCCATTGCTCAACCAGAAAGTCCTGCATAAACCAGTTCCATCACTTTGCAAAGCCTCCTACCACTGTCTGATGGTTTGGTTGGTGAGATAGGAATGATCTTACAGGTTTAATGCCAATGCAGCAGAAGTGCTTCCAACGAAGGTCTAGGACATCTGATGAAATCCACAATGATGCTCCTGAAGACCTACTCCATAGGTCGACAGGAGAGAAGGATTTTCCTAAGAGGCTCTCAGAAGGCATGGCCCTGAGATAGGAACCCAGGAAGAGGGTGATTTGTGAAGCCTTAGCTGGGAAATTTGGAAGTGACTGTCATCTGGAAACCAAAGTAAAGACCCATGAGCCACTGGGTCAGCATCCTCACATGGAGGCGCTCTAAGTTTCCCCAGAGATCATCCTCCACAGAACTATGGGATACACAATCAGGACTGCTGCCAGATGTTCTGATTTCCCAACACCTGGCACAGTGGTATGTTAATAAACTGGCTTAGGGGGGCTACGAAGGGCAGAGACCTCAATTTGTAGTGTTTGTTGATTTCCCTGGTGTAAAAATGACCAATTTCAAGCTCAGCAATTGAGTTTTTTTTTTTTTTTTAAATGTCAGAATATTTAACAATTGTTCCTGGAAGCTGGCAGGAGCTGCTCCCACATAATATGGAGGAGGCAGCCAGCCATCATAAGGATGGCTTTGGCTTCTTAGAGCCTCTCCAGGAAATTACTACAAACAGATTACCAGCCATTTTCTGTAATAAGCATTCACACTTCAGTTTGGTTAAATGAAAATCAGCTGCAAAGGGATTTCTATGGTGTGTTTTTCTCATGCTCCCTGCCTCTAATGGCATGTTTGCAAAGCAGAAAGACACTTTCAAATTCGCTCTTTCACAGTGTGGACAGACAGGATTTGCCCAGAACACTAAAGGGCAGACCTGCCTGTCTGCCTTTCCTACCACTAGGATGGTCGCTTGCTCAGACAGGCAGCATTCCACATGATGTCCATGTCCCTGAGCATTTCCACTGAAATATGCACACCCACAAGATGCCAGAGGTAAGAAGGGTTCACTCATTCCGAGTGGACACACTGAGTTCTTAAAGCAGAGTAGGGCTGCCTGCAATGACAGCAGCAGCTCACAGAGGTTTCCCAGTGAAGAAGCACTCCCATGGATCAGAAGGCTCCTTATTACTGAAGGATTATAAGTGCATAAGCTATTCTTAGAAATTTGGGGGGAAAGTAATTATTTGGAGTGAAATGAAAAACAGGTTTAATATTAGGGCCTTTTGTCTGGATCTTCGCTTCATCTGGGATTTCAAAAGAAAAAGCAGCTCTGAAAATATTATGTTCCTGAAATCTAGAAGACAAGAATTGTCTTCCTTCCTTCCTTCCTTCCTTCCTTCCTTCCTTCCTTCCTTCCTTCCTTCCCTCCCTCCTTTCTTTCATTTTGTTCCTTTCTCAAAAAAAATCAGTACAAACCATTTCCATCAGAATGAACCTGACTCTTCTCTTTAATGCAGGGGCTGAATGGCTATTTTAAACTGAAGATTCTAGCTTCGGTGGAATGGGAAAGTCCTTTTAATTCGTTCACTGGGACTTTCAGCTGTGTCACAGGAATGAAGCTTGGTATCTGCACTTGGACTGTTCTTTTACAGTATATGAAGTTTAGAGCACATGTCTCAGCATTAGTGTGTTGCACTCTCTATATGGCTTTGGTTAGTTCTCTCTGTATACCTCAGCTTCCTCATGCGCAGAGTGAGTGTACCTTGCCCCGACACTTTAAGCATGAGGTGAGACACTGAATGAGAGCCTGGGGCACAGAAGACTCCAGGTAAAGCGAGACAATTCTATTAGTCAGTTCTGACTGACACTCTCTAGCTAGTCCAAGGACATATATCTTCTCTTTTCCATGAGACTTTGTCTGCATGAAGTGATACACCTCATTTTTCTCCTCTTGTAGGTCATAAGAACATGTGACAAACAGAGAGGAGAGCAAGGCTCCATGGCTGATGTGCTGTTCAATCGGGAGAAAAAGGTGCTATGAGGAATAGGAGCCAGACCTCGCCTAAGGACCATCTTGTGGAGGGCTGCATCCTCTGAGCAAAAGACAGCACTTCCCTAACCTGACACAACAGGCCTAGGGCTTCATCAGGGATCTGTTGTCTGAAGTACTCCATCTTGAATGATCTCCCCAGGAGCCTTGCCTTGGGGGCTCCTTTTCCCACTGCAGAGCTAACCTCTCTGACTTGGATGACAAAGACAGGGGTTAGAGCTCTTCAGCATAGATAAAGGAGATGAACAATGATACAACATCTCCTAGAGAGAGGGCAGCACAAGAATGGGCAGGTGGGCCAGGAAATGGGGCTGGATTTATGGGGGCAGGAGAAAACTTCAAAGCATAAAAAGATATCACCTAGGGCCTCAGGGACACAGGTGACTTTCTCTATCTCTGAGAGTTATCACTGTCCCTTTTCTGAATAAAAACCACTTCAAAAAGACAAATGCACAATGTGGGAAGCCCGGTGTGATTACAGCTAAGCCCAGAGCATCTCTCTCTTCCTGCAAAATTCTAGAAAGGGGTTGTCTTAGTCAGGGTTTCTATAGCTGTGATGAATCACCATGACCAAAAAGCACCTTTGGGAGGGAAGTGTTTATTTTAGCTTATACTTCCAGATCACAGTCCATCTTGGAGGAAGTCAGGACAGGAACTCAAACATCACTGAATCCTGTAGGCAGGAGCTGATGCAGTGGCCATGGAGGGATGCTGCTTACTGGCTTGTTTCACCTGGCTTGCTCAGCCTGCTTTCTTGTAGAATTCAGGACTACCAACCTAAGGAGGGCATCACTCATCCATCATAGACTGGACCCTACCCCATGGATCACTAACTGAGAAAATGCCTTATAGCTGGATCTCATGGAGGCATTTTCTCAACTGAGGCTCCTTCCTCACTGATGACTCTCATTTGTGTCATGTTGACACACAAAACTATCCAGTAGAAGGGGTCAAAGAGCACCAAATCCCTCTTGGAGCATAGCAGAAAATAAATACTAGAATAGGAAACTGGACAGTGGCTCTGAAAAGCAACTCCCCCCTTTTTTTCTTTTTCTTTTTCTTTTCTTTCTTTTTTTTTTCTTTTCTAGGAATCAATTGCAAGTCTAAGGTTATGGATGAAGGTTATGAAGGAAACAGAAAAAAAAGCCAGTATTTCAAATTTCCAGATGCTTAGCATCTACCTAGGTTGTTTCCAGAGGAGATGCAGCAGAGAGTGACCATGATTGGGAGTTAGAACATTAAGACCTCACTCCCAGCATGACCATTAAGGCCTCGAGGAGTCTAGGATTTCCCTAAACTGGACCAAGAATTACGATAATAATTATCCTAATACTTTCAGCAACCTACCTACTCCCCAAGGGAATTTTTTTCAAAAATAAATCTTGTATTTTGGTTTTTCTCTATGAATATAGAACAAATAAAAAAGATTTTGAATGAGAAGCAAAATACCAAGTCTTGACCTCAGAATTAAAGCTCTATCCCCACTGTAGAAACATTGAAATGAATTTCTTAATCCACTAACACGATATGCCACGGTGCTTAATGTTTATATTTTCCTCTTTGCATTTGTCAAAACACTAGCAAACAAATAACACCTCTATTAGAGAAGCCCATTCCAGATCCTGGAAATTTCCTTGTTAGAGACCATGGAGAGATTTCTAAGCATGGTTCTAATTTTTGTTTTTGTTTTTGTTTTTACCACACAACAAAATCTTTATTTACATTTTAATGGAGGTTCAGCTATTACTGAAAAGTTTAATATCCAATTAAGTCAATAAGCCTAAGAAAGCCTTGACCCACCAAAACAAGTAAGAGCCTCAAAGTTTAAAAATTGAGAATTTCAACATAACTCCTAAACATCCTTTTATCTATCTATCTATCTATCTATCTATCTATCTATCTATCTAAGAGAGGGTGGGTGTATGTAGCCAAAGATTGCCTTAAACTTTGGACTTCTGATCCTCTATGATTAAAGGCCATGCCCAGTTTTCTACAGTGATGGGCATCCAATCCAGGACTTCATGCAAGCTAAGGGCCTTAATTACTATTGTATTGCTATGAAGAAACCTCATGATCTAGGCAACTCTTATGAAGAAAATATTTAATTGGGGGCTTGCTTACAATTTTAGAGAGGTGAGCAGACACACCTGGTGCTGGGCCAATAGCATGAGAGCTTTACATCATAATCCAGAGATGGAAGGGGGGAGCGCTCTTTACATCTTGATCCATAGAGAGAGCTTTACATTCTGATCCAAGACAGAGAAAGACACAAACAGAGAGAGAAAAGAGAGAGACAAAGAGACAGAAGGTGGCTAGTGTGGGCTTTAGAAACATGAAAGCCCCAGTGACACATCTTCTCCAAAACTGCCACAACTACTCTAAGATGGCCGCACTTCCTAATCCTTCTCAATTAGTTCCACTGCCTGGTGACTAAGCATTCAAATAGATGAGCCTATGGGCACCGTTTTCACTCAAAGGACCATACAAGGAAAGCACTTTACCTACTAAGCTACATTCCCAGCGTCATGACTCTAAATATTACGGTAGAAATGTTGCCTCTTTATGGATTCTAGAGTGCATAAAGATTGACTTGAAATTGCCAGGTCTTTAAAGTAAAGGAATATTTGATCAAATCCTGGAATAGGGTGGATGAGATGACTCAGTGGGAAAAAAAACTAATGCCACTAAACCTGACAACTGTGTTTGATTCCTGGTACCCACACGGCAGAAGGAGAAAAACAGACTACTATAAATTTTCCTCTGACTTCCACAATGCTCACATCCCCCGGCACACACACACACACACACACACACACACATAAATGAAATTTAAAATTTAAGAGCTGAAATAAATTGAACAAAAATAACTTTCAAAACCATGGACCTGGGAAACTGCTGAGGACTCTCACGTATCTCTGGGAAGAATGAGTGATCAGTCGTTTAACTTGGAATGAACACAAGCGAACCTTAACACATGTTCCTTTCTTCTCACTACTGGAGAAAACATGCCTACAGAGAAGCAAGACTTCCATTTGGTCACCAGGCTGTCACCTACAAGGCTAAACCAGGAGCTCAGTTTCCCAGAAAGATCACACAAGAGGCCCATCCTCTAACCCTGGCCACAGGCTCATCCTTTGATCTCACCCATGTGCTGACTTACAGTTCTTCTGTTGAGAACAGTATATTTCTTCTATAACCCAGGTACCTTCTCCAGTTTCCTAAACATTTTCCTTCTACAACTCTGGACAGTGTCCAGGGATTTAACAGCATATGGGAATTCCCTAAAGTCAAAAAAGCCTTGCAAAGACCTGAGGATTTTTTTTTTCATAGCATTCGGATTTCCTTCTACACAGTGTCCCCTAGACAGACAGAAGCACTTTCCCTGGTCATAGCAGATCAAGGACTCCGAGAATTGCCTAACAAAAGGCTTCACACACACACACACACAACTTCCTTCCAACAAGCTATGGAAACCCTGAAAACAGACTGTGAAGAGTCTCCTGACAGGGCCAGGACGTTATTCTGATGCTCGACAGCAGCAGTTAGATTTCTGGAGAGCAGAGAGCTCCACCCGAAGGTAGTAGCCTCAGAGAAGGAGAAGAGCAATGGTTGAGATGATGAGAGCCAGAAGTTATTGCCATGTCCAATATGCCCTGACTAATGAAAAACTCAATGCCGACAACAAGTCCCTAAGCCACAATTCAAGGTTGCTAGGCATCGACCGTTTGAGTTGCACATATATTGGTCTCTGTGTCAAAACACTGAAGCTCTCCGATAGCACAGGTGCTTGTCTCAAACAAGATCCTTGACCCTTCAGGCTCATATTTCCCACATCTTTACAACAGGATCATGGTACCCAACTTGAGAGCTGCTCCCAAGTTGAGAGGGAAATGAAAACCTCCCAGTGCCTGGCACTCAGCAAGCTGCAGCAAGCCTGTGCTCTTCTCTGGCAGGAGAGGAAGGAAGCTGTTCTGCCTTTCCCCTTTGGCTGCCTTCTTGAGATTCACCTTCTACAGTGGCTATGTATAAAGAAGAAATATATTGGTTGCATTTAGATGCATGCTTCTTACCAAAAGAAACAGAAATGTTAGCTCCAGGAAGAGAACTAGGTAGATAAGAAAAGAAAAGGACATCAAAAGAAGGCTGAAGTAGGGAAGAAGACTCAGCTCCACTCCCAGCCCCAGGACCCATTAGATTGCTAAGCAGCTTTCGCTCTATGGCTAGGGTAGGTAACATGGAGACTTATTTCTAATTACATAAATTCACACTGCACAGTACTAAAGGCTGAGATCCCAGACTCCAAAGAGCATGCATATTTGATGGCAAGTGCTCCAATTTCCCCACACAAGTTCTCACTGAAGTTTGGAAATGGCCAGTGTCAGCTTATGGGTTGGATGATAAGGTAGTTCTGCCTACATTTGCATAACTATTAGAAGAGTAAACATTAAAATTTCAGAAGAAGATGTTGCCTGAAAACATAATTACAATATATTCTGTGACTAGATGAGGGATGTGCTTCATTTGGAACACAAGAAGCCATCTTCCTTGCAGGGCCTCTGTTGTCTAGCCTTCCCTGTTCTTGCAAAGTCATGGCAATAGTAGAGACTGCCCAGCCTGACCTCATGTGTTGTCCACTCCCTGCCTCAGAGAAGTCTTGGCTTTACTGAAACTCCATTTTGTCAGCTATCGAATGGCGAAATGGATGCCTAAGCCCTTGTAGTCTTGTGAAAGTTGAAAACAAAATAACTTAACTACTCTCCAGACAAAATGACGTGTCCGTTTCTTTTGGAGCAACAGAGTGGGTGGGGTCTGCATAAATGATGCATCATGCATCCTACCATTGAGCCACAGGTAGGGAGCTGAGAAACCAAACCCTACCTTACATAAGGACTCCACTGACTCCACAGGCACAAAGCACCATTAATTAATGAGAGAAGCAGGATTCTTCCTTCTGCTGACACTGTGAAGTTATGGCTGAATTCAGAAGATTACTGCCACACCTGAGAAATTAATATACAGAAGTAGGAGCCAGAAGGTCCTATGTTGAAATGATCATGTAAGTTCAAGTTCAGTTAGGTATAATATGGCAAAAAAAAAAAAAAAAAAAAAAACCCATGCCCTGAGAAGCCGCCCTATTAAGATTCTTTCCAGGAGCTGTTTATGGGGATCACAGAGCAGCAGGGACACCAGGCTCTGCTCTTTCAATGAGGAAAGCTTAAGAACTTGGAGAGAGGAGAGTAGACTCAGGCAGAGAGATGCCTTACATTGGAACAGGGGAGGGGAGTATGTGAGAGGTGGATAGAGCCCCAAGGATCCCAAGGAATCGAAGTGACAGGCTATCCTTGGTGGGGAAATCAGGGGGACTAGGGAAGGACAAAGATTTGTCAAGAAGATACCATGGCAATAGACCAGGCTATTGGGGAAACCTCCTGGGGTCCCCTGCACAGATTCTGACCAGACAGATCCTTAAGATTATTCTTAACTGCTTTTTTTTTTTTGGTCTATCTCAACTTTCAGCCAAAGAAATCCTATAGCGCTTGTGACCCTTTTACAAAGAAGCTTTACAATCAGTACACTTTGTGAAGGGTAAGACAGACAAGTTGACATGTCATTTGCTGGAGAATCAGTGATAAGGCACATTTCCACTCCTGCTGCCTAACGCTAGTGCTGAAGAAATGGCTTGCAACACTTGAAGAAGCAGAAGTAGAACACAGATGCAATTACAGTTTTGTTAGCTACTATAAGATAAAATTAACACGCTTTCATGATTTTAATTATGGTTTTCATAACGGAATTCTAAAGACTTATCAACAAAATTTGCCATCCTCTTTTCATGAAGATTTATTTTGTAAGTGGTCTTCTGTATAAATTATGCTCAAAGGATTGGAATCCGTACACTGTCCAGCCTGGAACAGTGGTTCAAGGAGACACAACTGACTCTGTCACCACCTTTCATGACATCCTTGAAAGATGTCTTCTTGAATGCTACTATCTAGAATTACAGGCAGAAATGGGCATTGTGGTCCCCAGGCAACATTTGCCCCTAGAGTATTGGGAGGAACACAGGAGGCTGGGAGAACAAAGACCTCACCCATAATTCTAACTCTGTTTGGGGTCAGAAAGATCATGTCTGAGAGAATGCAGTAGTAAATATCTCAACTCCAAGGTCAGAAAAAGACTCAGATACAAGGCTGGACTCACTTGTCAGTAAGAAAACACCCTGTTCAATCTAGTGTCACTTCCTCAGTGAATTTCCTGTGCCAATTTCCTAAAATTGCTCATGGGGAAAGCAAATGCTAAGAAAGACACAGGCTACTTAGGAGAGCCTTTCTCCAGGACAAAGCTGGACTGTCATCACCAGCTACTCAGAGAGCCTGTGTACCTGGCAAGTGCATTGTTTAAGAGTGTTGACTACAGAAGAATAGTAATGGAGCTATACACATCACGATGCCTGCTGCGAGCATGGACACTTGGAAGCAAAGGGCTGGCCACCATCAGTCTATACCGCAGACATTACAACACTTTGCAGGTAAAACCAAACTTCCATTACACCAGGTACTGCAGACCAACAAGGGAGTGATCCCCACACAGCAAAAGGGGATGCTGGATCTATCATGCCTTAGGTACCTGAGCCTCACTTCTGTTCAAAAGGCCCTATATACTTTCCAGTAACTCACAATTCCTTGATATCCCTCTCTCAGAGGCCTCTCTCTAGACATACAAGATACCAGACAACTAGGAAAGGTGGGCCCCCTTTTAGCCTTTGGGTGTTAGAAAGCACTGTCCTACCCGCTTTCCAAACCTGAACAGATCTGGGAACAAACCGGATGCACAGTAAATACTTAACTAATGAATAACTTTAAGGAAGTCTCCTAGTGTAGCTACTTAGGGCCTAGGAGTGAGCAGCCAAATACTTCCTAAGGATTTGAGAGGATACAAAGTTAAGCAGCTGGGTCCATGCAGCTATTGCTGCAGGAGGGTCTGCAGCCCAGCAGAGGGGAATACAGGTTATCTGATTACTGTAAGAATCACAGCAAAGCCGGGCGTGGTGGTTCACGCCTTTAATCCCAGCACTCGGGAGGCAGAGACAGGCGGATTTCTGAGTTCGAGGCCAGCCTGGTCTACAAAGTGAGCTCCAGGACAGCCAGGGCTATACAGAGAAACCCTGTCTCGAAAAAACAAAGAAACAAAGAAACAAAGAAACAACAACAACAACAACAAAACAAAAAGGAATCACAGCAAAACAACCAAGATGCATGTCTTCTGACGGTCTTTCAATGACTGGGGCAGGAGTTTTGGTACAGCATGGGATATGACATCACTATTCCAGACACTGTTTGCCCCTGGTAAAGGAGCCTGGATGAAGGCTCTGAAGTTCCACCAGTGCCTACCCTAAACATAGTAATTGTCCGGCATGTTGTACATTCTCAGGAACTTTAGTAATAGAAGTAAGAAAGAGAAAGTACTATCTAAAGATGTTACATCCTCAGAGGGCCCCTGGACAGACACAAACCTCTGGACAGACTTGGTTCCACCTCATTCATTCTTTCTTACTTTCTACTTGTGACTTTTAATTGAAATGTAGAAACATCACAAGACTTGAGCAGAACACTTCTTTCCAAGCTATTTGGACCCCTACCTAGAGATTAAATTTCTTCTGTACTATCACTGGGGATAAAGATTATGTTTTTCCCCTCCTCTGGCCCTCAGCAACAATGTCTCCCCATCTCATTTGGTTTAGGGATTTTCTTCCTTTGAAAACAGCTACTCAGGGGAACCCTATAGAAACTTGACATGAGCTGGTGCTGAGATGCTTGGCTCAAGTATAAACCAGCCTCAAGCTCTCCATCATCTCATTGGTCCATGAAGCTGGGGCACAGAAGGCAAGAACGGGAGGATTCCCTCTGGCTGAGTGAGCATCAGAGAAAGTATCCTGAGACTTTTGTTTGAAAGATAAAATTGCAGCTTCCGGTGTAGTCAGTTCTTGATTGAAGTAAACAGTGACACCCTCCCCCCCAAATGTGGGTGGCACACATCAGGGACTTCTCTCCTTCCCCAGACCCCAGCCTCATGCTGGGTATCAGGACAGGGTGGGGAGCTGTCTTTGAGAGATTTCAGGTCACCCTTGGGAAGGTGCCATTTGACCCCTTATCATGATGAAGTTCACCAGGGAAAGAGATATTCTCCCTAACCACATGGCAGTGGATTGCACAAGTTGACAACAGTTGTTTAAAACTGTACAGTTCCTACCATGCTGGCTAAATTCACCAGCATTTAATGTGAGCAGGTATTCCCTTGTTCTCTGATAAGAACAAGGGAAGATAAAGTTCTAATCAGCTTGTGAACTTCCTCCACCTTCTCCATCAATCATGCTCCACTCTCTAGAGATCAGAATGGCACACTGTTTCAATTACTCTTGGGTGCTATTCTCTAACTTTGTGCTACCCTTACATCATCTACCCTCTCTTCGTGTGCTTATCAACTTCCTCCAACTAGTCCAGAGACACTTTAGCCCTTGAGAAACTCACTGGGGGGTAATACCATATATGCCCTGTAAATGCTTGGCACACTGGGTATGATCACTCAAGATTCCATGAGAAACAAACCCCTGATGAGTAAATATTAAATATTAAATATCAGCCTATGAAATGTACTTTAAAAAATCACTTCTGATCTACATTACAGCTGAGCATGCAAAATATTTAAAACAAACTTCAAGCATTGTGACTAGATTCTGAGAGCTCAGCTAGAATACTGTCATCACATGGACACTAAGATCCATGAATGAGTATCTCACATAGCCATGCACCAGATGGAAAGTTTCATGTGCAGTCTCCAAATGAAGCCACAGGAAGTTTTTGATGGCAGGGTTAGAGGCACTGGAGTGAATGAGGGAGGCTGAGGGAAGCCTGCTGTGAGGTGTTGGGGCCTCTTCTCCCCTCACCACAGGACAGGTCTGCATCATTCATTTTATTCTGCAGCAGAAATGTGAAAGCAGATCCAGCAGCATACTGTAACAAATTCCGGAGATCATAATCTGATGGATGGAAAAGACTTGATTGGGCTCCCCATTTTGGAAGCTCTGGTGTGTGACGAGCGCCACATCTATTGTTTTGAGGCTTCTTAGTGGGAGCTGTGGAAGTGCATCCTTGTGGGAGCACCAAGAAGAAGTAAATAGCTTATCCTGTAGTGGAGAACATGGGAAGAGAGGGAGAGGACAGAGGACAGAGCCTGGGCCCCACCATTCATAGCCTCACTCACTGAAATACCTCTCTGTAGGCTTCCTCTCTTAGCACTTGGGAGGCAGAGGCAGGTGGATTTCTGAGTTCGAGGTCAGCCTGGTCTACATAGTGAGTTCCAGGACAGCCAGGGCTATACAGAGAAACCCTGTCTCGAAAAACAAAAACAAAAACAAAAAAAGTTCATCTTGTCTGGATAACACCACAGATGGATGATTAAGTCTTTAACACTGGACACTTGAACAACACCTATCGTGAAGGCAATACAGAAATAAGCAATCCTTGGGTTACCTGGAGTATAGACTCACCTCTCCTCATCACCTCTCCACTATATTCTCTCTACTTTCTGGAACCCCAAATTCTAAGCAACTACAAGTATTTCTCAGACAGCCTGGGCATCACCAAGCAGGCCAGAAGAGGCCAGCCTTAAAGAGGCCGTTAAAGCAAGAAAGCTGACTGCCGTCTTTTATTGAGTAAGAGGCTGTTCTGCAGGTGAGGGACACCATGATCTTCTTATTTTTGCAAATGTTTATAATAAAACTCAATATTGATATCCATATTTGATAGATAAAGAAACTGAGCATGCAAAGAGCTGGGTAAATTGGCTATTGCAAAATATATTTAAGACTTAGGACATTCGATTCCAGCCTATGTGAATCCAATTCTCCTTCAACTATGAGTACTTGACCTTTTCAAATGACATTCTAATTCTACAGCAAGAGTTTTCTTTCCAAGTCAGTTCCAGCATGACCTGGGTGATGCTGAGAGATATCTGCTCCCAACCTCTTAATATCAACATGTTCAATGATCTGAAATAACAAAGGCATTCACATCTAGGACATATAACAACATTGACCTTCAGTTGAATGTTTGTTTTTAAATTATCCAATCAAGAAATCACCTCCTTCTTGTGAGAAGTCTTGCTAGGTAATGCTTATTAAGACATTTAAAGTTTCCACATGAAATCAGAGGCACACGTTCCTGTAATACACCTCTTCAATCTGCCCCTTCCCCTGTGTTCTGAAGGCCTGAAATGGCCTTCTCAGTCACAATAGAGAGCCGTGGCCATTGCAGAGAGCTTTGAATGGTTGAAATGATTTTTAGAACAATATAATCCTTGGCCCCAAATCATGGACAGCTGTTCTTCTATTTGAGGACTTCAGTAACACCCACTGGTCTCCTTAGAGGTCAAATTCCTAAAACAGCCCCTCTATGGAGGCAACAGGAACAGAAGACTGGCCCACGGTGGATAGCTGTTTACTGGAAGCCTATTGGCTGGCCAGCAACTTCTATATAGCATGCGCCATCTTGTTTGGAATGAAAATTTGGACAAATGGCCTTTTTCAATGGTGGAATTAAGTAGCCACTGGAGAGCTAGGGACCCTAGATGAGAAAGCCTTTACATACCCAACAAGTGGTGGGATACTCTGTTCATCAAGCATCCACCATGCTCCGTGCTCAGCCTCCTTTGTGTCTGAGTTGAGCTACAGGAGTAATTCCAGCCAATGAACTGTGAGCAAAAACGATTCTTTTTCTAACTTCTAGCCCAGCACAGCTAAAGTCACGTGTTTCTTTATTATCAGTTTGACCCCTTCATTGTCATGTGCAGAAGATGGCTTACTTATAAGAAGGAATCAGCTTCTCTCTCTGAGCCACACATTAGAGCTGCCGCAGAAATGAATGGGCTACATCCAGCAAGCCTTGCCAGCGTTCAAGTCTACTTTTGATGTGGGAGAGGTGGTTGTTATGCAATACTACTTGGTCTTCTCTGACTAATATGCAGGGAGAGGAGCTAGTAGAAAGAAGGGAGATTCTTACAAAGAAAATATGGTAACTTCATAGGCATTTTAATATTACCCAATGTAAGCCAGGTGGTGGTGGCGCACGCCTTTGATCACAGCACTTGGAAGGCAGAGGCAGGTGAATTTCTGAGTTCCAGGACAGCCTGGTCTACAAAGTGAGTTCCAGGACAGCCAGGACTATACAGAGAAACCCTGTCTTGAAAACAAAACAAAACAACAACATCAACAACAACAAAACCAAGATTATCCAATGTAGAAAAGGGTCAGACCAGACTTTTGGCTGCTAGTGTGAGACTGTTTCTGGATTACCATGGGATTCATATAAGACTCCCAGAGTGCGTGTACACTAGTGCATTAGAGCAGCTTAACACACTAGCATGAGTGTTGTTTGTCTGGTGACTAATTGATAAAATAGCAAGTCAGGATTCGTCTTCGACCAGCATAAGGACACACAGTCAGTCCACTGGCATGGAAGGGAGTCCCAGAGGGAAGGAATGAACAGGAACTCAAAATCACCAAGTGAGTGGCTACCACACAGCAGAAATATGATCTCGTGTGAGTCTTATAAAAGTTCTAGTAACATCATGGTTAAAAGAGAAAAACGACTGCTCCTGGATATTAGTAAAGCTGCATTTGACCTGAGGGCACCAGCCAGTCTTTACCCCAGAAGCTCCCTGCAACCTCATTTTCCTCTGTTTGTCCACAAGCGTCTTCAGTTACACATCCTGACCAGGAAGGATATCACCAAAGTCTCCTGTTTAGGACCATGACAGGACACAAGAGAGTGGAAGAGTGACCACGCCATCATACATGAGCACAGATACCATTGGATGTCACCTCAGACTTAAGGGTATACTCTAACCCTACAGCAGCCTCCCCACTTATGTTCCCACAACAGTAGAACTCCAAGCCTCACAGTCTCCCTCTACCATGTGGACGCAACATTTCCTTTCACCACAGTCAAGGCTGTGTGCCTCCACATTGATCCTGGCTCCTTAGCGAGCCATGCGGCAAGGCAGCTAATCAGAGGCACATTTAAGAGAGAAAAAGAAAATGAAACCTTTCGATGACTTCAAATTTATATTTCCTTATCTAAGGTCGTGTTCTGAATGAAAGTTAAGTTGGCTGTGTCCACTCATTCCCCTTTATCTCTCAGGTTTAAAAAGTGAATATTGCGAATCATGATCGAAATAAATGCCTTTGCTTAAAGGAACAGATATCCACCTTGACGGATGTCAAAGGTGGATGAGGACATGACTTTGAAACCAGAGGCGCTGGTAGTAACTGCAGTACCTTGGTACAGTGCAAGCTAGCCCAAGAGGCTTGGGATGGAGAACACTATACATCACAGGGGCAGGGTAGGGACAGAAGATATACAGGCGAAGCTCTCATGGGAGTCAAGAAAGAAGTGTGCTCACAGTAAAGGTCAGGGTCAGTGTTTGAGTGCATGAGAGGGATGGACTTTCCAAAATAACTCACAAAGGGTACATCATGAAGACGAAAGGAGAAAAGAAAGGGTGAATGGAGAGAATGGAGTAAATGAGGGTGTGTGCGGAGGGGAGGATGATGAGGGATCCATTTGTGTCTAGAGGTAGAGGTAGGAAAAACACTTACCTCAAAGCAGATCAGAGGCCCCATGGTCCAAAAGCCAACACCGCCACCAGTAAACATGCTTTTGCAATTTCTGATCATCCTTTGGCAGAGAAACAAGGTCATGAGGGCAGTGTGCTACAACTTCAGAACCATATCCTCACAGGGTGACCCAGAAGCTGAGCAAAAGTAACTAATACAGTCTCCTACACGTGCCTCTGCCTCTGATGGCATGCCAGCTTTAGCTGAGCCTACAGCACTCTGTGGAGAAATTCTACACAGCACTCTGAAGAGAGAAATTCTGCAGCAGGCATCACCCATGTAAAGATGGAGGCCGTGGTGTGACACACTTCAGGACATGGAGATGGCCACAGTGGTGTGGGACATGTAGTAACCTGACTGGTAGCTCTTCCAAAGATCTGTCCATACCCATGATCCTGTGACTATGATCTTATTTAGAAAGGTATCTTTTTTTTTTTTTAGATGTGTAATGTAAAGATCTAGAAATGACTTCCCCTGATATCCAGATGGACCCTAAGTGTAATATCAATGTTCTTACAGAGCATACACATTAGCAAGAGATGTGTAAAGGAAAGTGCCATATTAAGATAGAGGCAGAGACTGGAGTAGCATAGCCACAAGACAAGGAATGCCTGGAGATATCAGTTAATTCAGGACAGGAAAGTTTGTCTCCCAGAGTTACCATAGCCATCTTGTCTATGGTAATTTGCTACAATAACCCTAAAATTCAATGCTCTTAGACTCTTAGAGGAATCCTGTAAGAGCCACCAACCATTTTTTGCCATTTGGTTTATTTTAAAATCAACTCCAGGATAAAAAGTTACAACTGGGTAAAACTGTCTGGCCACATGTGGACCAGCACATTCAGAAGCCTGTCTTTGGCTTGTGGCATTAGCTTGCCCATCACCTGGCTCCATGTCCTGCCCTGTAATTCTGATCAGATCAGGTATCTCTGTGTAATCTCAACATGAACTGTGTGTCCCTGTGGTTTCCTCCTGGACTTAGGATGGGTCTCCTGTTCCAGTTGATGACATTCCAGCAAATTCTTACTCTTACATCTGTTGCTAAGGGGCACTCAAATTAGCAATAGGTGCACATAAAATAAGGTTAGCTATCAATACTTTTAGGATCACAAAGTCTATAGCTCAGTAACTCAGGGCCCATGGTGGGGGAAACATATTTGGCATCCAGATGGGAGGAAGATGAGGGATTTCATGTGTATTATAAAATTGTGAACTATATTTAGGGAGAATTACATGTTTTGAGTATTTAATAATTGCCTCTAGTCAGGAGAATAAATAAAGTCTGTAGCAAAAAAGAGTTTTACTGCCTTCAAAATAGTAAATATTCAGTGTCTATACATTTCCAAGCAAACATATTTTGATTAAGTCATTAATGTCACTTTATTGCTCTTTCCCCCTCTCCCTCACTCTTGCTGAAGGATTTAACGTCAAACAATTCAACAGTGACAGCTGGTGAGAAATCAGCTCTGAGATTTCTCATTAAAAGTAATGCTGTGTTAGTAGCCAAATACTTGGAAATGTGAAATGTTAAAATTTAATGGTGTGGAAAGGCTTACAATCTAACTTTGCAGATTGTACCATCTCCTCAGAAGTTGTAAGAAAATAACAACTGAATCGTGGCAGGCCTGGCAGTGTGGTAAGACGGACAGGATCCTGTACAAGTTGGTACCCAGACATCCCTAGAAGTGGATGTGCACCCGAGCTGCTCTACATAACCTGCTCAGCAGCACTCCTGACCCCTCCCAGCTGGCTCCACACTCACACACAATAGAGCACCTCCTGGGTCGCTGCTTCCTCCCTCGACACTCTCACCATTATTGGCCCGTATGCTGAACGGACAAATTTATTCAGCTTATATTATCCCCACAATGTGTTTGCAGGAGTAGTTTCTCCAATGTCTTATATCACTGCATTGTGCTAAGCATTTAGGAAATTCAATTCTCTGAGAGGAATACCAGGAAATAAAGTTTCATTGTATTTTTGACGGGGAGGAAAAATATGAGGCCTCACATCCAGTGTGATCCAAGCTGCCCGTTTTGCATTTTGGGCAAATAATTGCATCCTTTATCACTTAAATCACTTCCTGAAAAACCTCAACCACCTGTGACAATAAAAATGTACAACTCTACAATTTATTCCATGGATTCCATCTGTAGGTTTTAACACCGGCACCCCAAACCCAGCCCTGCACTGTAAGCCAAGGAGATACAAGGAAAGGGAATTGTATTGAGTTCTCTGGCTCTCTCTGCCTGTGGAGTTCATAAGTCTGAAAGCACAAGGAGTGGTTAAGCTTTAACACATACCTATGTATGCATCTGAATAATTTATATGGTGTTACATAAATATCTGTCTTACTATGCCTCATCTGAACATTGTCTCTCTGTGTGTGCACACGCACACGCACATGCATGCATGTGTGTGGATACAGGTATGCACATGTCACACACATGTGTGAAGGTCAACAGACAACCTTGTGTATTGCTCCTCACTTTCTATGTTGTTTGAGATTCCCTGTGCTTGTTTTGCTACTGAAACCCAGTCAGCAGTTCCCTGCTTCTACCTCCCATCTCCCCACAGACCCACTGGGATTACAGACAATCATGCTTATGCGTCTGCTTTCCACATAGGTTTTGTAGACTCAAACTCAAGTATGTGTAAGAAGCAAGTGAAGATCTTAGTGAATGTGTATTGTTTGACATGATCCACCCAGGCCCAGGGCCCCAGATCTAGATCGAAGGGTAATTGGTAAAGCCTTTTCCCATCATCAGGCTCAGAATTGGAAAATTCTTCTTCCTCCAGGTTCAAGTGCATGAGGAGAGTTGACTTGACGAATGTATGCAAAAAAAATCAATTACAGCTTCCTTTTTCTTTGGTGTTTTCAGGCTGAGACTGATCATCAACAGATACTTCCTACCAAGGCTAGTTAATGGTCAACCCCTCTCCCTGTGCTGTGCATGAGAAATACCCAGAGGGAGATGCCAAGTTGTCAGATGCTTGTCATGGCTTTATCAGAGTGTGTCCAACTCACTGACCCCAGCTTTTATGTATGTATGCATGTGTATCTGTTCTTTCTTCATTTTTCTCAATGCTGCCCCAGTTAGGTATCCTGATCCAAGATGTAAGAGTCCTGACATATGTTCATACCTATGCAGCTAGTGCTTTTCCTCACTGAGCCACCTTCTCAGATCCCTATGCCCTCAACTTGATTGTAAGGTATTCAAGGACACGTGGTAACAGGTGAAAACTATTAGCTTCATGGTTGTTAAGGTTGACCATGCTGCTTCTGCTTCTGTTGCTGCTGCTGCTGTTGAGGAGGACGAGGAGAAGGAAGAGGAAGAGGAGGAGGAGGAGGAGGAGGAGGAGGAGGAGGAGGAGGAGGAGGAGGAAGAGAAGAATAGTGTAAGTAAATGCTGTGAATGCTTCAGTAAAGAATAAAAAGCCCAAATCAGGAGGCCACTCTATTCCTCCAGACCAAAGATGGGCATAGAGATACAGAAACTGGGACTACTGAGTTAGAGACAGCCCCAGGGCCTCAGCCCCGGTACTTCTTGGGTAAGCTATCCAAATCCTCTGAGGTTTATTATCATCACTTATAAAAAGTCATGATAAATTCATATTATTTTAGGAAATATAGGTAAAGTCTGGACACACTGAAGAACTCAAAAAGTACCCACTCACTTGAAGCAGTAATCTCATGATGTTGTACCTAATGTTGGAGTTGGAGGAGCCTGAGAGCCCAGTGAGTCGTTGCTTTCTCCCCTGATGAGAAATTGAGGCTCAGTGAGAAGAGTTGCTCTATAACTATCTACCAGAATTAGCCTACTCAAGGTTAAAGGCCCTGTAAGGACCAGAATTCTACTCTGACTATGGGACTCCCACCTCCTCTCAGAACCTTTCTCATTTTGATGCTTCTTTAATAGAACCTCAAGGTGGAGAGGAATGAGAAAACCCCCTTCTTTGCTTTTCTTCTCCAAGTAGAACCTCCTTGGTCACACTGAGAGTTCAGATCCAGACCTGATATAAGTTAAAACAAGACCAACTCTGAAGCAAGAGCTCTGCGCAATGGCTAGGCTTCCTCAGTGGGCCAAATCTAGCTTTGGGTCTTTTCAAAGGAAGTTTTGAAAGACTTCTGTCAGCACCAATGTTCCTGGCCAGAGAATGCCTCTAGCTAATACAGTCTTAACTCATCACCTTGAAAGTTTCCCCTGAACAACTATGATCAGTGGTAGCCACAGCAGTGGAGTTCTGCCAGAAAGCTAAGGTACAAAGTACCAGGAAATTTCTGCCCAAGTCTCTCCCTACCCTTCTACCACTAGTGACACAGAGCCTCCCATCAGAGCTTCATCTTTCCCAGCCATGGCATTTGTCCTAATAGGTCACAGAATCTCTTGGGACCTAGAAAGTATTCCAAGCCATTTCCATCAACTATATCACCAGAGTCATCTCAGCAGAAGAGACTTTACTAGATAGTGTTGGCTTGCACAAGGAAGAAAAAAGGCTAGAAGTAGTACTTGTTATGTTCTGAGCTGTTTGGGGATCTGGGGACCTCATGAACCACTGGACACTAAAGAGAAAATTAGATTTCAGGAGCGAAAGGCACGGGGATGATGAAGCAATGGTCTAGAGTCTGGGCTTTGCAGTTCTATGGTGAAATCAGATTACTTTCTGAAAATCTTTTGTCTGAGAAAGGCACTTCTGTCTTCCAAGGGGCTGACTAAATCATCCAGTGTCCTTAGATTTCCTCTCCTATGAATCTTGCTTTATCTCCTAGGAGAGCAGCTCAACACAACTGCACAACCATTAGACATAAGAGCCTACTGCAAACAGCCCACTTACCAACAGGGTAGGGACCAGCATGTCACTCAATTACATCCAAGTCCTGAAGCTCATTTACTGGTTTTGGAATGTCTGTCACTGTCCTTGAAAAATTCATAGCACTAAAAAGACACAAATGTTTGTTGCCGACCACTAACACGGTACAAACGCCTGGGCATTCATTTCTAATCATCAATTCATTTTCTCTCTTTCTCTCTCTCTCTCTCTCTCTCTCTCTCTCTCTCTCTCTCTCTCTCTCTCTCTCTCTCTCTCCTCCCTCCCTCTCCCTCCCTCCCTCCCTCCCTCTCCTCTCATTTTGTGCAGAAATTTAGTGTACTGACTGGCACTCATGTTCAGGAGAGAGACTAGAATCTTATCACAATCTGAGAGCTGGATGTATTTGTACCCAACATGGAATAGTATTAGTTCCATGGCAAGTTCTGATGCTGATGATAGGCTATGGTGGAATGCCTGTTTCTCATCCTCTATTAGCTAGCCTTAATAGTAGAAGAAGAATGACAGCTAATGGAAGCCTCCAGTTCTCCACTGACAGCACCACATTCTCTTATGCTAAACATCCACCCACAATATCTCTGCTAAATAGGTGTATATATATATATATATATATATATATATATATATATATATATTATATATATAGCCACAAAACTTTTAACTTCGGATGTCTGGTATAAGAGCAACGAGGAATATGGCCAAATAATCTCAGGTATCAAAACAGGGACACTGCACCGATAGCTTCACATGTCGCTCCCGACATGGGCAGGCATTTCAGAATGAAAACCCATAATCCACATTTGCTTAATCTACCACCTTCTTAATACTCTGTCTATTGTTACTGTCCTGAACTCCTAGATACCCTTAATATACTGATTTTGTTCTGGTATTGAGAGGACAACCAAATAAATCAATAAGAGACTGGGACATTTTGCTTGTAAATATCTGTCAGTAGGGTTAAGGATACTGGTGACCTCTCATAATGCAGTCAATAAAATCTGCTTAAGGTTTTATCGGCTATATAAGCTATAATATCATCACTTCAAGACCTTAAATGGACAGTGTGATTTCTGCTGCTTATGGGAAATACCGAGAGGTCCTAGGTGTCACTGGACAGTAGTTGTATGGCAGATTCACTCAGAAAAGTTATTTTTCTACAGATGACACCTGTCACAAAGGGAGTGAAGGCAGAACAATCTAACACTTTAGAAAATTGCCAATTTCCATATTAAAGAAAGCTGATGGACAGTGTAAGTCAGGGGCATCAATACCCACGAGGGGTTTTGTCTGTTTCTTTTCTTTTGTTCAGCATTTTCTTGCCATGCTGGACTAAAGCACACAATATTAACAGTGCAAAACTCTCTATCTGCTTAATTTAGCCACTTATGATGTTGCAATTTTAAGTTAAAAAGAGTTTTGGATGCCAAACATTTTATTTGCTAATTTTCTTCTCTATTCTTCCTCACAGAGGCTTTCTAAACTGTTTGAAACAAAAAAATTCATTTTCTTGAATACATAGAATTGATGCTAATTAAAATGCCCGTGAGAGTTTAAAAGAATCTGCCAGCCAGGGGAAAAATAGAAGGTCAATTTTATTTTTCAAAGGGCACGGAGAGAAATTAAAATACCCTCAATTCAAGTCATAGATTTTTGTCGTTTGAAGATACTCCACAGCCCCGCCAGGAAAATGAGAGGAAAAGCCAAGCCTCTGAAGGCAAGCAGATAGGTTTGAAGCATGGTCCTGCCTCCTCCTGGGTCTGTTCCCTCAGGCAAGGACAGTCACCCAATTCCCCACAGCATAGTCTCTGGAAAAAGGGGCTGCAGTGGGAGGCCCTGGCTGCCAAGCTTACCCAGTACCTGTGTATGCTCTACCCTGGAAGGGATTTGGGTTTGGTGTTGCTCTTGAACTAGGAATATTGGTGGATAAAACTGGAATTGCAGATCTATCAATGAGAGGGAAGTCTTTGCTTCTCACTGGTTTCAGAAGAAACTACATCCTCAGAGTCCTAAGATTTTTCTACTTGGGATTCCACAAGGTAGGGCTGCAGCAATTTTTTCACCCTCATATTATATTCTTAAACCGTTGACCTGCCTGGATACTCCCTGTATCTTAGAGTTTCTTATCCTGGTTATTCTTATTTATTTCATTTGAATGAGCTTTCTTCTATTGGCTTATTCTGAAGAACAGAATTGGTTTGATCTGGTGGATTGGGCATAACCACCACATTCATTTTACCATACAGTGAAATACACACGTGACTCTAAATGCGCCATGCCCACCCGAGCCACTGGACTCATCCTACTGACGGTTTGTTGGAAGATGCTTCTCCCTGGAGAGCGACAGTGGAAGGGCGCCAGGATTTCCTCCCGCCCCATTAGTAATTATATTGTTGTTCTATGGATGGCACAGGGCACTGAGGCAGAACCAACTTCCTCAGACAGCCCAGTCACTGGAAGCAGTGAGAGTCAACAGTAAAGAGTAAAAGATGCAAGGCGCAGATGGATCCTATGAGCCTGACTTTACTGTTCAATGCTAGAGAAGCAAGAAAAGCAAGGAGTCAGGAGAGGTTAAAGGGAAGCCGGAGTGACAAGAGCAGCACAGATACCTTCAGACCATGGTGGGCATGGAGCCCAGCACTCTTGGCTGACCTACCTGGTGTCAATTATCGTTGACTCAAGTTTAAACAGACTCAGGGATTTACTTGTTGGTTTGTATTCACTTAGACTCAATTGGTATTACCCAAGAAATCTAGCTTGGGAGAGATGAAAGGGGACATTGGCTCAGCCTTCACTTGAGGAGAGGCGGGGATTCCAGAGAGATAGACAATTGAGTCTAAACCCTCCCCACTCTCTTTTCCTCCTTCCCCTCCTCCTTCTCCTTCTCACTCTTATTCTTTCAATCTCTTGACCTGTAGATCCCATTTTAAGTTTTTAGGTAGTAAAGGACCTTAGCTTTACTAAGAAGTCCAGACCAGTCTGCAGATATTGCAGGAAAGGATGGGTCTGGTTGCCTTTAGAAGAATCAGGCAGTGTCCTGCCATGCGGCTTTGATACCTAGCTAGGGTATTCAGGGAGAAAGCCCCTCTGTTGGTCACAGTAGCTACCATCCAAGCAGTGCCTTATTACCAACCCAGGATAAGGTCTGCCATCCTAGCTAGAAGGGTTATGATGGGAATCAATGGCTTCCTGCAGCCCTGCTTTGGTGTTGGGGGGTAAGGGGGTTACACACTGCATAAAATTCCCCACGTACAAACCACATAATACATGGTAGTTTTCTGAGCTTCTGTGCTGCCACAGGAATTAGCCTAGAAAGCAGAGATTATATGCAAAGGTCCTCTGGCCCCCAGGACACTGCTGTCTGTGAAGCAATCTCTGCTGAGAGAGCTGTAGATCCTGTTGTCCTGGAACACACAGTATTACCCTCAGCTGCAGCTCTAGGCAAGTCTATGCCTCCCTCTATGGCCACTGTTGGAAGATAAGGATGGGAGTTAGAAGGGGCATATACATGACAACTGAGCGCAAGCTTCATGCCATGAATGGGGCAGTCTTGTCTGTTATGCCCACAGTAAAATGTGTATGCCCTTTCCCTCTACTTCCTTGTTTTCCTTTTCTTGCTATAATAAAATATCTGATTTATGACTTATGAAGAAGAAAGGTTCAGTTTTACTCTTGATCTAAAGGTTCTGGCACCAAGCATCTACATACCTTATCATGATAATCCCCTGCTGGTTCAGCTCACTGCAGAAATTGAAAACCCAGGGGGGAGCAGAAGATGCATAGGATGAAAGGGGGGAGGGCAAGCTCCTGTCTCCAGAAAAAGGCCTAAATCCACTGACATTCACAAGAAAGGTCTCTGTCCCATAACCCTGACACTTCCCACTATTCCACTGAATACCAAGTGTACAGTCATCAAGAAGCTTGTGTGTTCTAGAAGGGCTCCAGCTTGGCAAAGTGCAGTACCTTGTGAGGACTGGGTGGACTCCACAGTCACTTGAGCAGCTAGGCAGCACCTGAGCTCTAAACCTCTAGAAACAGACTCAGAAGGTTTGAGTCACACTGTGCTCTCAGGAGCTGCAGCCCACCTGATCCACATCCTGAATCTTGGAAGATGGCTTAGTGGTCAGACCTGAGGGTGTTACCAATACAGTCACTAGAGGGGAAGCCCAGATTCACTGTCTGTAAAGTCCTCTGTGTGATTTTCAGGGCATAGTTGGCCTCAGAATCATTTTTTGTTTATTCAACAGATATTTATTGTGCACTGTGCCCTGGGCATTGGCTAAGGCCTGGGAATTTTAAGATGAATGGAGAGAATTAGGCACAACCAATGGAAATTGCAATATTTTGTGATAAATGTAATAAAGGTGAACACAAGAGACCATTGTCCCCATTCATAATAAAACTTTAAAACACAACATAACTTTTAAGCACATCATCAATAGATTTCCTAATGGGGTATTGTTCCTTTTGTGTTGGCTTCTGCTGCTTCCTGTGTGGAGCTGTGGAGAGCCTGGGGTGGTACACCACCCATGCTCTGAGCATCTCAGCATCAAACTATCAAGAAACAATTTTCCTTACCTGAGAGATTCCATAGAGAAACCCAGTAAGTCACCATAAACATTCTTAACATATCTTCAAATGGTAAACAGATTTGGAATATGCAATGTTCTCAGCTTCAGCTTCTCTGGCTGTCTTAGACTGACCAGGCATGCACCCATGGTTTCTAGGAAATACCTCCTCCATCAAAATCTGGGAGCTAGCCAGTGGATTACCCTATCACTAGCATAGCCTCTGAGAAGGCGGTGGTTGGATACTTGTAGTTGGAGGGTGGGCTTCCAGGAAGACATCTGAGGTTTTTTGTTTTGTTTTGTTTGTTTGTTTGTTTGTTTGTTTGTTTTTGTTTTGTTTTGTTTGTTTTTTTGTCAGGAGTTCTCACCAAATTTTCAAAGTTGAAGAGAGTTCAGCTCTTCTCAACAACCTGACCTCATGCTCTTCAACCTGGTATGACAGCAATGAGTCTGGCTTCCTGTTCAGCCACTCTGCACTATTGCCACCATGGGGCAACCATATGTGGGTGATGCATTGGCTACCTACTTGGTATCTCCTCATTTGTGTCTAACCTCAAGATGGCCTGACAGAGGTCAAGGTTGTGGCCTCCCACTTAAAGTGGGGACTGGATCTCACAAGTTCAAACTTTTTCCAGGTGGCACAACTGGTGACCAAGTTTTCTATAGGACTGATTCCCTCACACTGTAAAGAGCCTTACTGTTATGATCTAAGTCTAAAATGTCTCCCATAGTCTCATGTATTGAATAGGTGGATACCAATGAATGGTGGTATTTCAGTGAGTTTCTGGAGAAATCAAGAGGTGTGGCTTAGCCAGAGGATCTTTGTCACCATGGAAGTAGCTAGGATGATGTTCTAGTTTCATTTTGCTGCTGTGACAAAATAACATGTCCAAAAGCAACTTAGAAGAAGAAAGTTTACACTTCCTGACCACAGTCCATCATTGAAGAAGTCAGGGAAGAAGCAATACAAGGTAGGAACCTGAAGCAGAAAACATAAAGAGATGCTCTTGGCTCTCTCTATCTCTAGCTAGCTCACTCACAGGTTCATACTTAACTAATTTTCTTATATAATTCATGGCAACCTGCCTAGATAGGAATGGTATTGCCCACAGATGATTGGACCTTCCTCTGTCAATTAATATTCAAGACAATTCCCCATAAATATGTTCATGTGTAGTGACAATTCTGGAACTTTGGATTCCTTAAGAAACACAGAAATATTATAAGAATATGTTTTCATTTTAATCCCAGTTGTAAGGATATGGGGCTTCTTCAAATTGTTCATGGCAGCTGACTATGATATGTCTCATGCTCAAGCAAAGGTGTGGTTTTGCCAGCAGCAGATAGTTTCTGCAATTGTGCTATGTTTGGAATTATGAGAAGTTCTCAAAGGGTATATACATGCTAGGGCCCTGAGAGGTAAGGTGAGTGGTTGTTGGTCTTTCAGGGGAGTTAGTTGTGCCTTGCTAGTCATCATGCTCAAAGAAGAAACAAAAGGAAAGAAATAAGATTGGGGGGGGGGAGAAATCTATCTATCTATCTATCTTTCCCCTCTCTATCTTACATTTTCTCCTATCTAGTAATAGGAGGTGAAACCAGGGAGGATAAAAGATGGGGAAAAGAAGAACCCATAAAGTAGTAAAGACCAGCCACACTCAAGGGTCAATCTAATCAAGGCAATTTCTCAGTAGAGGTTTTCCTCTAAGATGACTTTAGGCTGTGTCAAGTTGACCGTTAAAGCTAACTAGGATGGGGTAGAGAGTATATCCTGCATGGCCTATATTATTTTCTGCTCCCTGGAAATCCATGCTTTTGCCACCATATAGAGACAGATATTCTGTCTCTTATAGGGGTCAATGTGATTGATCAGTGTGACCATGAAGTGACACTTCCAAAACGCTCAGTCCTGAAAAATGTCCTTTATCTTTTAAATTGCTTCCTCAAGTACTTTGAGGAAAAACAGTCTAACATTTGCATTCCTGAAATTTTTTCCTTTGGCTCCACACATCGATGCCTTCCACAATAAGGCTCAGGCTCCCTCTTCTAACCTGACATTTGAAGGGTTTCAATGCTAGACCATAAAGCTGTTTCATCTCAATGACACTGTCTTCACTCACTTCTTTGCCTATTTCTTGCCCTGATAATACCCAGCAACTTTTGGGTCTTAATGTCCTGATGTCCTGGTGATCATTTGGCTTGTCATACACAGACCACCCCCCTCCAGAAGTCTTTCTTTGACTGGTAAAGCCACTATTTCTCATGAGAAAGGATTAATATTCTTTCGATGAGTTAGTGTTTTCTCTGCAAGATGATTTAAGTTTCTAGAGCAGAGGTGTCAAGACTTCATTTTGATTTTACTTGACACATGCTACAGTTTGTCAATTCATTGATAATGCTTTATCTCATTCATTTTGGATGGAGCAGACTAACCATATAAAGAGGCTGGAAGAGAGGGCTTCATTTGAGGCCCTCTCAAAAATACAGGCTGCAGTTGTCTTTCAATGCAATGGGTGATAGAACCTAAGAAGCTAATCGCTTTCCTTCTCCACTGTGTGGATAGAGGGATTGTCCTAGAACAGCTCCCTGCTGGAAAAGACAGAGTCTGGGCACAGACATAAAAGACTATACTGAGGAACCCAATCAGTCCATACATGAGCTACAGAATCCAAGTAGAACTTGAATCCTAGACAAAAAAATTAAAAAAAAAGGAAAGCAGAAGTTATTCTTGAAAACCAGCCAAAGAAATTTGATTTCTATAAGTCTCTCTGGACAGACATAGGAAAATAACTCCAAATCAGAATCCCAGGAGATCAAGGCAGATGGACAGGAGGTTATGAAAGATGAGCTGAGCTCAGAGCTCAGTGGCTTTAGATTATATGAACTGTGGCTGTGTCCAGCATGAAAAACCCCTAAGCCAGTGGTTTTCAACCTCCCTAATGCTGAAACTCTTTAATTCAGTTCCTTATATTATGGTAGCCCCCAACTATAAATTATATTGTTGCTACTTCATAACTCTAATATATGAATATCTGATATGCAGGCTATCTGATAAGTGACCACCAAGGGGACATGACTCACAGGCTAAGAACTTCTGCAAGCAAACACACTGGTTTTCAAGAAGCTTAGACAAACCAGAAAGAGCAAGAAAGTAAGAGAATGGGACAGCCTGATAAAATCTTATGTGCAGATATTAACTCAGTATTCCACCGCTATAAAGATCCCTCTCATGGGCCCACGACAAGACGGAGGAAGTGCTAGCTGCCATCACATCTATACACAGATTAAGTAACCTTAGGTCTAGAGATCATCCAGGAATGTCAGAAACACTGGGATAAGGGACTTCAGACTGGAAGGAGCAAAAGGAAGGGCAAATATGGTACTGACAACTGCCATGAAGAGCAGACTTCTTTTGTATTTTGCAGTTATAATTCTGTGAAGGTTAGATCCTATGACCTTCAATGTAATTGTAACATGGTGGCCATGGCTGTGGAAGGGAGTCAGGGTAGGAGAATGTGGCTCAGCTGAATTCTATATTGAAAATAAAAGACTTGTAGAAAAAAAGTCTCTGCTAACAAGTTATGGTGTGTCCAGGTGTCACATAAAATTCAACCTTGATTTATGTGCTCTGTCCAAGAATAAGGAGACTCTAGGTTACAAACTGTGTCTGGAACTCATTGTCTGGCCATTATCAGAACAAATCCCATTCCCAGATAATGGACATCTGTTAAATCTTCCACTGTTAATAGAAAATGTTGCCTATGGGACAGAAGCTTTTATGACAGGACTGTCTTTCCTGTTAGAAAAAGTCTTCTAAATCTTATTTTATCCAAGTGACCATGTTTGCATCTGCTTTTCTTATGGGGGAAAGATAATGGGCCTCCAAAGAATCCAATGTGTTAGAGATGTCATGGCATAATGAGGGGAATTCTGCTCTAATGCTTTTGTCCAGGGATAGAAATAGGTGCTCTAAACTCCTTGATGTCCCCACTCCTAACCCTGCACAATGGGACATATGGGGATAGAAATCCTGTCTCCATCAAACTGCCTCCATTGTAATTTACATTATAATCATACTAACCTCTTAACATATTCTGAACATTCCACATGCTTGCTTCTCCCCTTGCTTTGTTACCCAGTTTCCTAAGCCCCAAATTCCTTTTCAGGTCACAAATTACCTTAATTGGTGATGGCAAACCCATCTCTTCTGAGAACCTCTCAGTGGTATGCTTTTTGCATTTCAACTTAAGAATGTGATCTTCTCTAAAGAAATTCACTGAGAAGTAAAAACTAGACTTTCCTATGCCAAATATTCATTTAGCCTATGTGTGAGTGTGTGTGTGTGTGTGTGTGTGTGTGTGTGTGTGTGCGTGCCAGAGGTCAATCTTAGGAATTTTTTTCCTCAGGTCCTACCAACCTTGATTTTTGAGACAATGTCTCAAATTGGCTTGGAGGTCAAATAAGAGGGTAGGCTACAAGCTACAGACCAGGGACTCCCAAGGACCAATCTGCCTACTTTCTTAGCATTGGACTTACTGTCAGATTCAACTTTTCTACAAGGGTTTTTAGGATCAAATGTGGGTCTTTCTGCTTACACAACAAGCATTTACCAACTGAACTATCTCCCCAGGACTCTTAGCTAGAACCTTAAATTCACAAATTTAATGTGAAACCGACATAGACTTTTTAATCAGCCAGTGCACTTTATTTTGGATCAATAGTTCTACTTGGGCTCTGCCCTAGTCTATTTCATGATCTAATGAAGAAAGCTAAGGCAGGATCATAATTTTGTTCCTACCTCTATACTTAAGTTCTGCAAAAGCCAAATAGACACATGATACAGCCAGTCTATGTGCTCCTAAGATCTAGAAACACTCCCCCCACCCTGCTCTCCATCCTGTCTTAGACATCAGCTGTCACTCTCCTCTTTCTTCTCATTTAAGGACTTCAAATGACCTTTTCAGGTTGGCTATACCCTGAGTTCAAATTCAGGCTCTTTCATAAGGCAGCTAAGCAATCTCTACAAAGAGATTTAACTTCTTCAAACTTAAAAATCTCTTATTTCTAAAAATTCAGTTGATCACATTGCCAGTCTGGGGTTGGGGAAAAGGCTGTTGCAAGAAAGACATGAGGCGATGAATTAGAAGCTCTTGGGGGGGGGGTGTCATATTAAGTAACTACTTGAATGTGGTCCCAGGCTAGCTGTGGAGTGACAGAATGAGAGTGATGTCTTTTGATCAAGGCAGCAGTAGAAACATTAATTTTGAAGCATTTAAAAAGCACGGCTCCCTGAATACGCATCTGTTAAATTGCAGGGGCACCAAGGGAAACTGTAGCAAACACCTTAAAGAGATAGTTTACAGGCACCTAGAGAAGAACCTAGTAAGCCCTGGGATGCCAATGAACTTAACCTTGACAGATATATGTGATGAGTTTTAGCAACTTCATTGGCCGAAAGACAAGAGGTATGTGTTAATGATTAATTACAGTAGCAATGAGAATACATATTTCACTCCAATGTGCAGGCTACTATTCATGTGGATAATGTACATTGGATGGCTCAGGAAATAAAAAACCAATCACTCTGGGTGGACACTGTCACTATAAAGGTGAAGAGAGTCAGAGAAGGCTGAAATGTTTTTCCTGGGAACACCATGGAAAGTCTAAGATGAAGACTTGATGTGATGAATTCTGGTTGTGAAGCCTGTGGTCTATGCACAGCACCATGCACAGCTATCATTCTGCTATCCCTTTCTCATCACAGGAACTGCTGATTAACATGGTCACTGAACAGACACAAAGCCTCAACATTCTTTTCAAGATAGACATTACGATGTACCACACTTATCTTTTGGCATTACCACAGCAGAGAGAACCTCTTTTCTGTTTGTATCACTAAAATATATCCAAATGTCCATAAGATAATAATGGGATGTGATAATCCTATGAATTAGGTGGATAAGAAGCCTCAACATAAAACTGTTAAAAACTTCACACTTATCAGAAATGAGTCAAATGTCCATCTGGAGACTATCTATATGAGTTGTCTCAAGTGATCTGTACTTTAGCCAGTGGTGGGCAACAGAGTTGACCATGAGCTTGCAAGAAAAGCCAAAAAACAATTCCAAAACACACAACTCGGTCAAACATTCAATCCTTGTTGAAAGCCCTACAAAGCTACACATCCCAGGAGTCTTTAGGGTCCAATTTTCAGGTGTTAGGCCTACCTTGACTACACATATTTCCTGGAACCTGTATGATACCCTGGGGGCAGCCATGGAGAGAGAGAAGCATGAGAAGCAGCAGAGCCACTGATGGAACAGGTGGATAAAAGAAGACATTGAATCTCACCAATCAATTCCAGCACCATGCTATAGATAAGAAGTTATATCTGCTGTTTGGATATATCAAGTTACCTACAGATAAACTAGAGTCTCAAGGGAAGTAGGCACTGTCCAATGGGCCCATCTCTGCTTCCCCATTAGAGTAGGAGTGAGAGCAGAACATCCAGAGCAATAGCCCTTGTGTGGTTAAAAAAAAATCAACTTATACCCACAGCTTCATGCACATATGACTAAAGAAAGGAAGAATATAAGCATGGCCAGTGAGTATTTCTGAGAGGCAGTGAGGCCTTCCCATTGAATGAATTCCTCATTTCAAAGAGAACAAAACAGTCCAACTTACCATCTTTCAGCCCAACAATGCAGTAGCAATGATACCCATCTGTTTGTTGATGTCTCTTCTAAGGGAGGGAATAAGTCTCTACAGAGACCCTGGGTGAAGAATGCATATACCTTCAAACAAAATCAACCCTCAACTGTACCAGTGAAGAGAAACAGCAAGAAGCCAAATTATCTGACAAGCCAAGGAAAGTTCTACCTCTCTTTGGAAATGTTACAGTGGTAAACAGGAGATGTAGTTGCAGATGTTGGGAACAAAATTCATGGCTCATATACACTCCATTTATTTCTATAGACACAAGCTTGCGTGCAGGTGCACACATCCACACTTACACATACACCCACATAAGTTGGTTGAGTCCCAATTCAAAGTAAGTGAGATTTCTCAGGGGAAGCTGCATTCCTTGTTACTGCCAGTGAGAAACAGGAGTAAAAAATGCCTGTTGCTGATTCTGAAAAGTACTTTCAAGCACATGCTCAGAAAAAAATATCTTTACCTTCCCCCTTGAAGCTCTGAGAACATGTGGTCTTAGAATTTGCTCAAATTCAGCAGTAGGCAGTATCCTGTACCAGTGTGCCTTGTACAATACATTACACCTGAGGACTTGGCTTCCAGCACACATAAGTAGTCTAAGAAATATATGTTAAGCCGAGCGTGGTAGTGCACATCTTTAATCTCAGCATTTGTGAGGCAGAGGCAGGCAAATTTCTGTGTTCAAGGCTAGCCTGGTCTACAGAGTGAGTTCCAGGACAGCCAGGAATACACAGAAAAACCCTGTCTCGGAAGAGAAAGAAAGAAAGAAAGAAAGAAAGAAAGAAAGAAAGAAAGAAAGAAAGAAAGAAGAGAAGAGAGAAAGAGAGAAAGAAAGGCTATATACACATATATCACATGTTTATTATATATGTATAAATGTAAATAGACATATGCTACTATAAGAAAATGTATTTTTGCCAGGCAGCTAAAACATATATGAATCCATATATTTCCATACATACCTATGTATCTCAACTCAGTAAACAACCTACAGGATAAATGATTTATCAGAACTCAAAGAGCTCATTAGGAACTCTGCCAGAAAACAAAACAGTCTTGCCATGCTCTTCCCAGTACTTTGTCTACTTGCTTATGCTGGTAAATATGTACTCATTTAGAATGGCCACAACCTCATTTCTGTCCCCAGGCACCTGCCTCTCTTTCAAGAGGAGGTGACATTGCAAACGTGTACTGCTGCATCCCTGGAGGGCAGGGGAGAGATGAGCATGTGTTAAATTTGCCATGAGACAGACAAGGAGAAAGCTGGGATCCTGGTTCACTTGGATCTGACCTGTCTTTCCTCTGGGACTGCATAGTGTCAAGGAAGTATCTACATTCCCCGATCAAGAGAACTTATTACCCTTCTATCCTAAGAGGTTGCTGGAGGCAATGAAGAATGACTCGTACTGATATCCAGTTTATATGTCACATAAAATTATAAGTATGAAGAGCTTATCTTTGATGTCTATTGAATACAGGCAGAAGATCAGAGTGAATTACATAAAAAAGACAGAAAAAATTATATATATATATATATATATATATATATATATATAAAATTATATATAGATTATATATATATGTATGCATGTATACATGTTTATTATATATGTATAAATGTAAATAGACATATGCTACTATAAGAAAAATGTATTTTTGCCAGGCAGCTGAAGCATATATGAATTCATATATTTCCATACATACCTCTGTATCTCAACTCAGTAAACAACCCTACAGGATAAATGATTTATCAGAACTCAAAGAGCTCATTGGGGGCTCTGCCAGAAAACAAAACAGTCTTGCCATGCACTTCCCAGTACTTTTGCTAAGCTTAGGGTACATAGATATAATGTTCTCCTTCCCTTTATTGTCCCTGACTGTGTCCAGTCCACAAATGCCTCACCGGCAGTGTGAGCACCAGAACCATGTGATATTCCTAGGCTAAAAGAGACAAGCCAGTGGACAAAAGCCCTTCACAGAAAATACAAACTCCACATGTACCACTTGGAACAAGCTGCAGGTTCAGTTTCTAAAAGTGCGTATACTCATGAATGAAGGCTGCCAGGGTTATGGGAGCCCAGAGGTACAAAGAAGAGTCAATGGTTTGAAGAGGAAACTAAAGGCACACAGCAACCATCGGGATATTTATGAATGGCCAGAAGTTACTGCCTGGGAAAGCCTAGTTTTATGCTTTATGGCTTTATGGCCATCCTTGAATTTATACTAATTCATCCAGCTCATCCAGCTATCTCACCACTGGTTTCAAACAAATTCATCATGTAGCATCATGGTTGATCCCTTTCTATGTCAAATATTGAGTATAAACTGTGCCCACATTAGATTGCTCTGAACTATAGTTACAAACTTGAGAAGAGGTCATGAAATGGTGAAATCATCAGGAAAACCAAATGAACACGTGGCAATGCTATGACTAAGGAGTCCAAGAAGCTTCTAAAAATACCCATCTCCAGCAGCCAGCAGTCAAAAGGTTTACCATGAGGACATTACCATTTCATCTAAGACATAACAGGTTTTAACAGGCCTAGAAATGGGAAATACTTATTCCAGCAGAGGAAAGAGAAGGATGTCATTGGAGCAGAAGGGGGGTATGTGTATGGCTAGTCATTCAGACTGCATGCACCTTTAGGTATGTGTTTGAAACTGAGACAGAAATGAATATATAAAGATACATCCAAGCAACGACACTACTATAGCAAGGGACTATGCCAAATGACTCCACACCGATCTCTTAGAGAAGTCAGAAGGGTTGGAAAAATATCTGAGTATAGTCTAGAATGGAAAATAGGAAGAAGATAAGTATTTTCAGAAAAAAAAAGAGGCAGTAGAATGTCCTGCCTACAAGATGCATAGAGATAAAGATGGAGCAGAGACTGAGGGAATGGCTAACCAATGACTGCATCAACTTGATAAACCCATCCCATGGGAGAGAAGCAACCCTTTACACTATTAATGATACTCTGCTATGCTTGCAGACAGGATCCTAACATAACTGTCTCCTGAGAGGCTTCATCCAGCAGCAGATGGAAACAGGTACAGAGACCCACAGCCAAACATCAGGCAGAGTTCAGGGAATCTTGTGGAAAGGTAGTAAATGAGCTAGAGGGGTCAAAAACACCACAAGAAGACCTACAGAGTCAACTAACCCGAGCCCAGAGAGACTCCCAGAGGCTGAACCACCAACCAAGAGCATGCAGGAGCTGGGCCTAGGCTCCATACACATATGGAACACATGGGCAGCTGGGTGGGTCTTCATGTGGGTTCCCTAACAATTGAAACAGAGTCCGTCTCTGACTCTGTTGTCCTGATACTCAGTGGCTCCCCTTTCTCTAGCTGAACTGCCTGCTTGGGCTGCAGCTGGAGAGGATGTACCGAGTCCTGATGGGACTAAATGTCCCGGGGTGGGTGGTGCTCAGGAGGGGCTTCCCCTTCTAGGAGGAGAAGGGGGTGAGTTGGTGGAGGGATTTGTAAAGTCGGGACTAGAAGGAGAGGAGGGAGGGGGCTGCGATACAGATATAAAGTGAATAAAAAGTACATTTTTGGAAAATAAAAAACAATATGCTAGTGTAGCCAACCAGTGTCTGGGGTTTCTACACAGAAACCCAGAAATTTCTTCTCCCTATTCCCTACTAAATAAAATAAATAGCTTTGCCTCGTGTCACAGTTTGCATTTTGAACCTGATTCATGGAGAAAGCATTGGCAGGTAATCTCTATCCATTTCAAGTGTTTAACTTTTCAGGCAGAATACTAATGCAAACATGCAAAAGAGGAGAACCATCAACCTTGGCACCAAGAAATCAATCTTTCAACACAAGGAATAAATGAAACTTCCCAACACTTTCAATACTTTTGTATTCTCTGTCTTTCCCTCATTATTCACTGTTAGTGGCTTCTTGACAGTTGAGATGGATTTGCCCCCAAGGAGGGTAAAAAACTAAATTGACACATTCTGCTCTGATACAAAGTTTTTACTCATTGTTTTCTTGCCTTCCCGAACATTTTCACTTTTCCCCCATCTTATTACCAACAAGAAGCCTCTTCCCTTTTCTTGGGAGCCCTCTTTCCAGAAAGTAAATGTGTGTGTGTGTGTGTGTGTGTGTGAGAGAGAGAGAGAGAGAGAGAGAGAGAGAGAGAGAGAGAGAGAGAGAGAGAGAGAGAGAGAGAGAAAGAGCTGTTAAATAGCAGAAGCATGGTTGAAATGTTCATTTCCCTATTCTTGCCATACTCTGTGTATTGGTCTTGTTTTTGTAGCAAACTGCAAATGCTGTCCAGGCTGGGAGGGTTTGCAGAGTTCCATCCTGGTGAAAGAAGTGACTACAGCTACTGGGATCAGTGGCTTCCTGGAATTCTCAGTAAATGGAGAACAGTAGAAACAGGCACAAAAATGAAGCCTTGGAAGGCCACGAAGCTGGCAGCACCTTGGACAGAGCACAAACACAGGAGGGAGGCAGTTGATTTTGAGAGACTATAGGATAGTGGGCTAGGACAGCATTAGTCTTAGTAAAAGAAGATGCATGGGCCAGGGGAAGTAGCTGGAATGATCCTAATAGGACTTTGAACAGATGAAGCTAAGACCCACTATGGCCCAAAAGAAAGGCTGGGAAATGAATACCGCCTTCTACCATTCATTCAACATTTCCCAAGGACCATCTATATGTCAGCAACCCCTACTAAGATCTGGAAGTTCTGAGAAATAGATACTGTTTATTTAATTTCTAAATGTACTGAAAGAACATTAAACTAGATAAGCATGGTTTAGTGAGTTACACGAGCAATACTAAAGACCCACCTACTATCAGAGTCTGGGGCAGTCATTCTTGACCTGTAGGTTGTGACCAACCCTTTCACAGGAGTCAACTAAGGCCATTGGGAAACACATATATTTATATTATGTTTCATAACAGTAGAATTACAGTTATGAAGAAACAAGGACAATGAATTTATAGGTGCGGGGGGTTATCATAACATGAGGAACTGTATTAAAGGGTCAACATGAGGTAGGTCCAGAGTCACTGGTCTAGAATAATAGCTATAGCTAACCCTGAAGAGAAAGGAGAGGAAAGATAATTCTCCAGATGCCAATATACTCTCTACCATGAAGTAGCAAGATCATGAGACTGGGGTGTGTGCAGTCTGAACCACTCTAGCTGTGCAACTTGAGTCTACATGACTTGTGTTATTCTCACTCTGAACTGAGACTCATCCTATGGGCAAGAACCAATCCCCGACACTATTAATAATAGTCTGTTATGCTTGCAGACAGGAACCTGGCATAACTGTCCTCTGAGAGGCTCTACACATCAGCCAATAAGAAGAGGTGCAGAGACTCACAGCCAATCATTAGCTGTAGCTTGGGGAGTCTTATAGAAGAGTTGGGAGAAGAACTGAGGGACCCAAAAAAGACAAGGCGACTGACAGTGTCAGCTAACTTGGACCCTTGGGGGCTTCTAGAGACTGAGTCACCAGCCAAAGGGTGAGCTCAGGCTGGACCCCTGCACACATGTCAGAGGAGCAACTTGTTCCTCATGAAGATCCTCCAACAACTGGAGTGAGACCTGTCCCTGAGCCTGTGGCTTGTCTGCCTGTGGCTCCCGCTCCCCTAAATGGACTGCCTTGCCTGGCCTCAGTGAGAAAGGATGTGCCTATTCCCACAGCAACTAGATGTGCTGGGTGGGATGGGGCCTTAGTGGAGAGTGACACCCAGAGGTTCCCCCTCTTCTTTTGGGAAGGAGAACATGGAATGGGGGGAGGACTTGCATGAGGGAATATACGGGGAGGAGAGCAGGTGATACTGACATGTAAAGTGAATAAATAAATTAATTTAACAAAAAAAAAGGAAAGAAAAAAAAAAAAGAAGAAGAGACAGCCATTGGTGGTCATATGCTAGGAGCAGAGAGAGCCAAGAATGAAACTGGGACCAGGAATACAGATCCAGCTGTGAGAATTTATAAGAACTTCAAGTTCGCCATTCTAACTTTCTTAGGAATCATTGGTAGTTGGTCAGAATGCATTATTCTGCCTATTTCCCTCTAATATGACTTATAAGTCCTGTAAGATATGAATGGAGTGTCTTTTAGTGCTGAATTATGAACATAATGCCTAAAAGCTCAAAGTCAACATATGTTAATACACTCTGATAAAAAAATTTAAATCACATAGACTAGTGCATCTTTTAGATAATTAGTCCATCTCTTAAAGTGTTAACTCTAATGTGACTACTGTTAATTAGCAGATTGGACAGGGCACTTATACAGTACAGCTCTTTCTTATATTTTTGACCAGGAGGTTCCTGAACTGGGGGTGGGGGTAAAAATGAGGTATGAAATGGCAAGATGACATCAGCCTCAGCTCAATATCGATGAGTTCCTGCTTCGCCAGGCACCATGCTGGATGCTGTTACAGGCATGTGTGCTGCTCTTTAAGTCTCTGTCGCACTGGGTACTGACAGCCTGTTTCAGAGATAAAGAGACTTGCCAATGGCCATGTAGCTCATCCTAACAAGCAGAAGCAAAATTCAAAACTTCTCAAGGAATACAAAACAAAGCAAAATAAAATGGAAACAGTCACACTCTTTAGGGTAGCATTCTAATAGTCTCCTGTTTGTGGATGCATGTTCATCTCTCAATATTACTTTTAAAAGACTATGTAAATTCTGGCTTTGTCCAACATGGCTGCTGTATCATTCAGATGTTTGGATTTTTTTCCCCATCCAAATCTTATTCCTTCCAACTTATAATCTAAAAAGAAAAGGATCAAGTTCAAAATCAGTGCAATAAAAACCATCCCAGAAATAAATGATTGCATTTATTGCCATGACTCTGTTAATACTATTGATTTTCCCCTGCTCCATTTCCCTCTTCTTTGCTCTCTTTACAGACCACTAGCAGAAACGGAACTCACCATTAACCCCACAGACAGTGCTAATAGATCACCAAGCTGTCACTCTTGCCCTCCTTTGTGTGTGAGCATAAGAATTTCAGACCACAGCACAACTTTTTGCCTATCAGTCACTGATGCCTCCTATTGGAGACAACACACTCATTACAAGAAGCTCCAGAGACAGTCTGCTGTCAGCTTTGCAAGCCCTGATTAAAAAGTCACTTTAATTTTGTCATGCTTCCAGTAATATATCACATGTTGGCTAAAGCATGGTTCAATTCTGCCCCAAACTGCAGTGTCTACACACTGCATTGGATAACTCCAAGTTCTACTTTCCTATTTAGTGCCTAAGTGACCAGCAATCGCCATGAGAGACAAGTCAGTGTCTCCAGGCTTACTACCTCCTTAAGGAGGTAATCTGAGATCACATACAAGGCTGAAGAGTAGACTGACAAGTTGGTGGGGAGCTGATGGTACAAGTATCTCCCAGCATTGATCCGAAGAAAGGGAGGGGTCAGGGTGTCTGTGGAGCTAGAGGATGCAACTCTAGGATGGAGCTGATGGATGGAAGGAACTCCCAGGAGCCACCAGCACACATGGTGACCCATGCTGACCCAAACACATCCTTCCCTGTATCTTTGTTACCTAAAAGTAAAGTAATTCTCTCAATATACCACTTTTGCCACCAACCTTAGAAACCATACAGTCGATTCCCTGATTTTCCGTTTGAACTTCTTCCCCTGAAATGGAGCTATAGACTTTAATAATCACATTCAAGTCCGGATCTGAATGCAAGAGAACAGATATTTCAATGCAGCGAAGAAACAAGCCTACTCCAGGTGCTCTCAGCTCCTGGAAGGTGAGCATTTGTAGCTGCATGAAAAAAACATAAAGAGAAACAACCCAGTGGATGATGCATGGAGGAGTCTTCTAGGTTTGGGTAGTTTCAAACTTCAGTCTTAAGGACATTTTTCCTACCCTCTCAATGAGAAGGAAGTGACCGGTATTTTCCCATGCAAACATTATGGGCTTTGTGGGCTGCTTCATCAGGTAAAGGTATTAGAAGTGCCCTTTACACTAAGAGGATGGTACCTATCACATCCCTTCTGCCTGCAAATCCATGTGGCATCCATAGAAACAAAGAGCAGGAGCAATAGAAAGCCCACCAGCACTCTCGGATCCTCTAAAATTCTTGATTTCCATGAGAAATTGGAGCAACATTAAACAGAGACCCATTTTGGTAAAAAACCAATCACTGTGGTATAGAAGACATGGTGGGGTGGGGAGAGGGGCACTGATGGCCATAATAGCTAAGAACTATAGAGAAAACCAACAGATGGAGCTAAATCTGGGAACCCAGATCCAGCTACAGACGCTTAAAAGAGGACTCATTCACAACTAGACTACCTCAGATATCAGTCATTGGTTAAAATGCGATTTCACCGGAATTTGCTTCTAATAGCTGCTATGTGCTTTGCATTTCATTGAGAGAATTAGGTCCTTTCCCTCTCCCCTTAGAGTCGTGTAAATTTAGAGTCGAACAATGTACTGCAAACCACTAAGATGCAGGGAGGCACACTAGCGAAGGTGGGTAACCAGCAGTTAAAAAGCATGATACCTGATGGATGCGCCTGGAACAGCCTTGAGTGGGAAGTTATATTTGGACACGGGGACTGTGGTGCTTATATCCGCCATGACCCTTCCAGGTGTCCTGAATGCAGTTAGGGAGATCGAAAGAGCTATAAAATACTGAAAAAATAATTCACACCACCTAATAAACCATTCAGTGACTCACACTTGAGAGCGAATTCACAACTTTAGGGTACTCAGCCATGGCTCAGACTGGTCAGGGAAACCATCACAGGAAGTTGGGCCTTGAGGAGGAAAGAAATCACTCCCCGTGAGAGGCCAAACCCTGGCTCTCTAGCTCAGCTGCACAGAGGCAGCAGTTTTACCCCACTGAGTCCACCTAAGTATCCCTAGTACCTGGAAAAGTGCCCAGCACACTGGTACTGGGTGGAAATTTATTAAATGAATGTACATAGTAAGCTGAGTTCTGCAACAGGCCTTGGAGTTATAAAGATAATAAGAACTGTTAGCTGAAATAGCTTTGGGTCTGGTGGGAAGGACAAAAGAGGAGCAGATGATTATCAACTAATGTGGTGAAAGCAGCTGTCAGGAAGCTGTGTCCAGGATGTGCATGGCCAGCGGGCCTGGGAATAACACCCTGCCAGCTTTTCATATCATTTATTGAGATTTAGACTGTCCTTCCTATTCAAACCACAGGAGTCTAGGCAAAAGGGGAGACGAGGTGGGAGAGGCGGGGTGGGGTGGGGGTCGGGGTGGGGGTGGGGTGCTAGTGCGGTACTCATACAATTTGAATCGAATTATCTATAAGCTTGTGGTGGCCACACAGTTCAGAAAACGGCAACACTCTGATTTCAGTTAAACACGTTATGCTGTACTCAGACACCAAAGTACAATACAGTCATTAACGCGCTGTGCCAGAATGCTTATTGACACAGAACTATGTCTCCAATATATAGATACTTGAAATGTAAGATTCAAAGCAAATGCATGCAGTATAATTCATTATAATTCATTTTAGTAAAAAAATTCTTTATGCAAAGTAGGAAAAGATGTAATCACAGAAATATTTTATTACAATTAATACAATAATAATTTGTAAATAATAAAATTACTAGTTTCCTTTTTCTTCTTTCTTTCTTTCTTTCTTTCTTTCTTTCTTTCTTTCTTTCTTTCCTTCCTTCTTTCTTACTTGTTCTTATCCAAAATGAGCGTGCATTATTTTAATGAGAAAAAAGCTATCTTAATCACAGTATTTTTTCCCTCTGCCCCTCATTAGCTAAACTATGAAGTATGAGGAGAGCAAAAGGCATTAAAGGCTGCCTGTCCTAGGCAGATTTGCTTGCAGTCTCTGATTCCATGCTATTCCCAGCCCTGGGCCATTTGCAGATTCAGCAGTAACCAGCCCCTGAATGACCTGGTCCAGGAAGGCTACACCTTTAGCACTCATCCGATCTAGACATGACCTCTTACCCTCTCTCCTTGAACACAGACTTGTGCTACTCCAAGCATGAGTGGCCTCATTATAAAGCAGAAGGTTTTATAATAAGCCCCAGTGTTTATTGTTGTTTATTGATGATCTCAGGAAGGAGTGTGCAGGAACAAATTCCCCAGCATCCTTGGGTAATTTAACAGCACAGACATTATGCCAGGAGGGCAATAAAAACGTGCTGGGAGACAATACAACAAAAATGTGTGTGCCAAAAATGACCAGATGCCTTGTGTTTCTCCCTAGAGTTGTGTGAAGTCCGAACCACCTGGATGGGAGTCATCAAGGTGCTGCTTGCTGACAGGAATGAGGGTCATCTGGAGAGTGGAAGGGTGCCACTGACATCCATAGTCTCAGAAGACCTGTCACTCCATCTCAGACAAGCCCTTGCCACTGAGCATGCTTGCTCTCCCCCGTTCCATCTCTACTCCTCCTCCCTCCCCTCTTTACTCTTCCCCCAACCCCACTCTCATTTTTCTGTCTTAACAGGGTGAGTATGTGATAAAGCCTAGGGTTTCTCAAAACCACTCAGGAAATATAGAAGGAAGCTTGTGAATAGTTTGACAATGAGTAGAGTGGAAGTGGAAAGAGACCCAATTTGCTCACTGGTGGATAGGTGAGTAAAGAAACCATAGTGTACTCCCACGAAGGTATATTATTCGGCCTTAGATGAGAAAGCTGGCCATATGTAACATATGGAGTAACCTTGGGAATCTATGCTAAGTGAAATGAGCCAGTCATAGAACAAATATCATCTGGGCCCATTTACATGGTGTGTTTAAACCACCCAATTACAAAACACAGAAGGGAAGTGTCTGCCAGGAGCTGGGGAAAAAAGAAATGGGACATTCCCAATCAACAAGTATATAGCTTTAGGAATGTAGGATGATTAACTTCTAGAGCTCTGCTTACAACCTGGTGTCTACAGTTAGCAATACCGTGCTGAACACAGAACAGCTTGTTAATAAGGAAGATCTCACATTCAATGATCTCACTACAAGTTCTAAGGGAAAATGAACCCAGAGCCAGAGGACACTGGATGGCAAGATGGGTTGGCATCCATACAGATGAGGATAATGTGGTCTCCCAGGGCTCCACCAACACTGATGATCTCAAACCTTAATGTCCCCATTAATGTGTGGGGTAGGCAGCATACAGCAGCCACAGCTAAGCACTGGAAGCTGCTTCTAACCTCTTACAACCCCAATGCCTTGCACACGCAAGACCTGCTGACCAATGATGATGCCTTTAACCTCAGCTTCCTTGTGATCTGATGAAACTGGCACTTCCTGAGCAAAGGTGGTCTAAGAATCGGCCATGATGATGTCGGGGCCCTGCTGGGACTGGGAAGTAACACAAGGGGAGCGTTTCTGGCTTGATACAAGAGTCTTAATGCTGAAAGAATGATCATTAATAGAAACAAACTAGAAAAACCTACCCACCCAGAGTGTTTGGAAGTTCAAAGCATATATCTCAATAAAACATAAGTAAAAGAGAGAATCTGAAACAAATAGATACCACAAGGGTCTGGTTTTATGAAGATATACACAGTGAAAGACATTGGATAGAACAGCATTTAGAGGACAATGCAGAACCTTAACAGGGAAAAAAAAAAAAGGACAAATATCTCAGTGAGCTCAAATCTCCATCTTCCTTAACCGGAAAAAGAACAGCAAGATGAAGCCAAAGGTAGGGGAGGAGACAAAGTTGAATACACAATTTTTAATTTTAAAATGTTATTTTGAAAGAGTAAAAATAACTAATAGAAAGTTCTTAGAAAAGATTAATCAAACTGCTAACCAGTTGGTGAGGTTGAAGAGAATGGAGAGACAAAACTATCAAGGAGAATTAATGGAGACATGTTCTAGGTTTGGCTGGAACACTCAGAGATGAGGCCATGGCCCCATCTTCAGAGTCTTGAGAATGCCGGGTACAGACAATCCACGAAGGCCTGGAAGCATTAGGAAGCAATCTGGGAGAACACTTCAGGTTAGAGGATCATCATACAGTAGGCCCTAACTAATGAAACCAGTGTGGTCAGGCAAGGACCCCATAGATGTTAGGAAGGGGGGTTTTAAGGGTCCAGTGGACCCAGTGATTGAAAGGAAACTATAGATCACAATGTCCCCAAGTTTAGGATAAAGAACCTGAACCTGAATTTCAGGAGGAACTGAACTGACATCTCATCTTAGCAACTAACTAGCTTCATGACCTTATACAAAGTGTCAATCTCCCTGAGCCCCTATGTAGTGCCTCTATTAGAAAGTTGTCCTACGAATTAAGAGAAAGCAGTATCAATCATATGCTCCAGTGTAGCACTACTAAATATTGTCATTTTTATGTGTTTATCATTACAGTCGAATCTACTAACTTGGCCAAGAAGATAGTACCAGACCTCTATGAACAGGCCAAATATCCCTCAACCCTCCATTCCCTCAGGATCATTTCCAAAGCATCTCTATGAGCTAAGACAAATTACCATTCCACTAGGCTATCCAGGTGCTTCCCAAAAGGAAGGAGAACCATTGCTCAATGTTCAGGTCACTGAACTCCCCTTCCCCTGCTCCTCCACACACACCGCCTGTGCACACAACATACACACATATGCACAGACACATGCATACATAGACACACACACACACACACACACATTTAGACATGGGCCCTTAGTCCTTTCCCCATCCCACATAGCAGATAACTCCATAAGGAGTTATCACTAAAGTGCTGAAAATCTAAGACCAAAAGATATCCCAAAGCGACAATGATGGGAACTCTTCTCAAATAACCACTTCACCTAAGAAAATCCAAGTGTCAAAGGCTGGGCTGGAAAACAAACAATACAAAATGACTGAATTGGAAGTTAGTTCTAACTTTAACCTAGGTTTTCCTGCCAAGAACCCTGGTGGGAGTATAGCTGATAACCAGGAACAGAAGGGAACAGGCCTGGCTGACCAGAGGCCCAAGAAAATAGGTCTTCCTGAGCAGAAGGTGAAGCCATACTTCCTCAGCCCAGCAGAAAGAGCCTACTTCCCACCAGGGCAGAGTAAGTGGATGGAGCTCAAAGCTTTCTAGAAGAGAGTGCCAGCCACAAGGATATAAATCACAGAAATGGAAAACAAGAGAGAAAAATAAAACCCTTGGCTTCCTGTGAACTGCCAGCCACTTTCTTTTGGTTGTAAATAACCACAGTTAAACCAGGCACCCTTTGCACTTCTGGGTAGGAACGGGCGTGAAACATCTGATGGGAGGAATTTAAATGTTTTCTCCCCCAAATCGACCTCACCATCCAAAGCTTAAGTCTTCAGGCTTAAAGAGAGCCTAGTACACCTGCCTTGTATACTTCGTCCTGCTCATTCCCATGGTCCATTTAGGAAAGGATGTATTGGGGCTTCCCCTGCATGATATCCTGAATGAACACTCAATTAGGCCTGTAAGAAAGAGTGGGCAGCCTCTAGTTGTGGGCCCAGATGCCCTCAGTGACAGTTCTTAATCTCATCACCCTGTAAGCTTCCAACAGTCATCTGGAGAAGACATGACTGAGCCTAGATTAGAACCTACATTGTAGGTCTGAAGCAAAAGCTTAGGGTGCACAAGAAGCATCCATCACACCTGACTCCAGAAAAACATTAAGGTTGTGAATGTGATTGTGTTTTTAGAATAGAGATAATTCTTACCTCTCCTTCCTTTTTTTTTTCTATCCTTTCTCTGTAACTTTAAATATTTACCATACTACAGTGCATTCTGGTCGCTAAGACTCACTTCTGCTTGATAACATTGAGGAACTCAGGACCAAAGGAGTTAAAAATAGAGAAGAGGCAGGGGGTTCCAAGAGTGCTGTCTTCTAACCTAAAGCTACATACACTTTTGTGTACACCCAAGAGGAACTGCAAACCAAGATCAAAGACATCATGACAGTCTGTGGAGACAAGAGTTTCGGCATAATTTGGAAAGAGCAAAGTAAAAAGAGAAATTGAGTCCTCCGGGTAGAGTAAGATAGAAATGGAATTTGAACACCCGTGCCAGCAGCTCGGCACTTGGTGACAATGTACCTCGGATCATTAGCAACAAACACAGCAGTAAATTTTCCAGGAAGAACGTTAGTCTTCCCCATTCCAAGGGTAATTAGATTAAATACTATTTAACTCCCATTTCAATAAGCCACAATGCCAAACTTATCTTCAAATAAACTGGTGGCTTCAGAGAATTATCAGTGACAGCTCATTAAAACTGGTTTTTGAAGATTTTGATTCATCATAGATCTTAGTATCTTAGCCTAACAAGCAAAGTATAAATATATTAATATAATTTTAAATCCCATTTCTAAATGTAGCCCTCCCTTTCATTTGCATTATTGAACTAAAACGATAGATTTTTATATAAAATTGAGTCTGCTTCTATACAAGCTGACTAACACATCTACTCTTTAGTTTCTACTGAATATGTCATATATTTAATATGGTTAATTTGAATTTTATTTGCATTAGGGTTTTTTGCATATAGTTAATACATTTCCTTTTTACTTAATCCTAACAATCATACTCTCTGACGGTCACACTTAGTTTAACAGTTTAACATAATTAAGAAATATCAGGCTATGACCAATTAAATTCAACAGTAAGGGTTTCTGAGAATGCCCTTCCTTTAGTAGAGAGAATCTATACATCCCTCAGGCATGACCAACATTCAAAATGAGATGTCACCTGTAATATATAAACTGTTGCCCACTAGTTCACTAATGCAAACACTGCAATTAATTTCTTCTAGAATCTTTCTCTGACTGAACACGCCTGTGGGGTCAAACTCTAAACATGGCAGTGCAGGGTCAAACTGGAGAGAAATTTACAATGTTCGGAGATTCTGTCCAATTACTATCCAACAAGACTGCAATTACACTTTCTAAACTAGGCATAGTTTAGAAACATACACTTGTTAAACTATTCCCATACACCCTTGACACTTCTTGCCAATATGCTAATCTGACAGATAAATAAAAATAAATCATAGAGTTTAATTTATATTTCTTTAAGAGAGTGGAATGAATACATTGGCAATAATTTACTGTGCCTGGATGGACTCCATGTCAATGCCCTTTGCTGATCTGCTGGATTGTTTAACTACTTTCTCATTTATTTCTTGGGATAATTTCCATGTCATCTACCTAAGGAGGAACTTTCTCATGTTCTTTTACTTTCTTCTTCACCATCATCATCACCATCATCATCATTAATGATGTCATCTTGGCTATTGTGATGGAAATTTCCTGGAGATGCTTTCAAAATGCTTCTTAGAGTAAGATCCACCAATCCTTTTTAGTTCTTTTTATTATTTCATTGATTATCGTACCTGATATTCTTCTAGCACTTCTTTTTATACTAATCATGATGAAAGTGTTAAGACTCTTCTCCTCTTTCCTTACCTAATTGGATAATAATCCTTCCTTTTGATTTGAAGTGTCAAGTTTATCATGTATGAGATGTGAATTTTCATGGACTTTGGCCTGTTTCTACATTCTTCTATTACACTGAACTACTTACTCTTCTAGCCCTGCACCAATACAAAACCTATTTAAGTTCTGTGTACTTACAAAGAGCTTTGCAACTTATTAAGGATGGTTTGTATCCATCCTTGGTCTTGTTTTCACAGATATTCTCAAGGGTTTAATTTTCTGGATCAGAGGTCTGCAAAGTATTCCTTAAGGGGCTGAAGGAAATATTTTAGACTTTTGTTAAATGTATGGCCTTCATAGTCACCATTCAGCAGAAAGTCCGCTATGGATAGTCAGTAACCAAATGAGTATGTCTGCATCGTGATAAACTTTATTGACAATAAAAGCTATCCACAGACTGCTGAGCTTTGAGCCTGATGAATTCTAGTCTGAGTTTTGTGAAACTCCTTTCAGCCAAACAAAACTATTTGCAATGAATGTTTTCCTTGTGAGAGTTACTGGTGTTACATGGTGAACTATCTAAGAATTGTCTTCTTTCTGCTTACTGGCAATGGCATTTGTTTTTCGATGAGATTTTGAATTTCTCTTCTAAAAGTTTTAACATTTCTTGTTGAGTTTAGTGTGAAGTATCTTCCCTGTTTCTGAGTTTGCTTCCTTTGATTTTCGTTCCAGGCTCCCAGAGATTATTGTTCAATACACCAGTTTCACACAGGGCTTAGGGCAAAGTCTATGGCTTATGGCAAAGTCTACAGCCTTTCTTGAGGTGGATGGGGAGGCCCTGTGACCTGTGTGCCCCCTGGCCTTGCTATGCCACACTTGTAAAAGTGTGTACCTCTATGGGAAGAAAATCTAGATGTTTACTCAGAAGTTCAAGATCACTATCTATTCACCTTCTTTAAATATGAGCTCTTGGGTCATGGTGGGCAAAGGTAAGGGCTTTGGCTTTGAACTAAACCTGTGTGTAGGTAGTAAGGAAAAACTAAGTACAGAATTAGGGAGAGTGAGGTTGACTCCTTCTCTCTCTCTCTCTCTCCCTCTCTCTCTCCCTCTCTCTCTCTCCCTCTCCCTCTCTCTCTCTCCCTCTCTCTCTCTCTCTGACCAGGAGATTTGTTTAGGTATAAGGAGGACTTGCCACTACTTTGCATGTGAACATTGCTGACTGAGGCCTGAGAAGTCCTTGAAAGCCTAGGTCATCTCACTTTTCTAGCCTAGCTGTCTTCTCATCTCTTCCCCACAGAGCCTGGCTCTGCCAACTCACTTGGGGTGGTAAGACTGACTACAACCCTTGCCAGGACTTCCCTGCCCCTGTATTTGTCATGTAGTCCTATCATCATAGAGATGAAGAGCAAGAGACAGAGCAAATGAACACAGTATGAGGTTCAAATCCACATTGAAGTCCTATCGTGTTAATGTTGTGCTGTGAGGCAAGATTTGAATTTTCCTGGCCTCAGCTACCTTATAGCAAACAGGAAATATGAATATATTCTTATAGGGCTGTGAGATTGAAAGAAATGATAGTAGGTGCATAAAGCCACCCAGGATATGGTACTTATCATTCAGCAATGGAATGCTCATGGTCACAACTACTGTCACTGGCAAGATGTCTCTTCTTACAAGACCTATGGAGGCTACATCCTGCCCTACACACCAGCAGGAACTTATTCCTGTGGGGTTATATCTCAGAAGTCTAATTGAGGAGAGGTCTATTCTGGACTTGCTATTCATCTGGTACTGTGATTCCATTCTGTACCCAGGATCCTCAATGTGGTTAAGATAAAGTGGGAGACTTGGTCCATCTGTACATCCCATGCCATCCAGCAATGTACCAGATTGGTTTGTTATAAGCTGAACGGAAGATGGTGGCATCAAATTCTAAATGAGAGTGAATTTGGAATCAGTCTGAGATCCATAGTTGGATCTTGGACCCAATTTAAACTTGAGGCTTTCTTCAGAAAGAAGAGGACCTTCTCATTCAACCTTTTCAGGCCCTTGGTTTTTTCTATTTGCAAGCTATGGATTTTTAAAAGAGAAACGAAAATGAAGTTATCAAACCCCTAAATGGGAGAAGAAAATTCCTCCCTAGACCATATGGGAGATGTTCTGTTATAATTAAAGATCACAGAGTGGGTAAGTCATGCTCTTGAAGTAGCAAAAATAAAAACCTGGACCAGGAGGCATAATGATAGAACTTCCTGGAGAGATGAGGTCAATGCCTTCCCTAGCCTTGAATCATTTTTTACACAAGTATCTTCTGCTGCACTTCAAAAAAAAGTTTATAAATTCCCCAAAGTTGATTCTGTATGATAATTGTATATAAAGTGTTCTGTAGAAACATTTGTGGATTGTAGTTTGAGTCTCCCCATTGGTGGTACTACTGGGAGGTTCTGGAATATTTAGGACACAGGTCCTAGCTGGAAGGTGTAAGTCACTAGAGGAAAATCTTGGGGGTCACATTTTGCCCCAGGCCCTAGTTGTTATTGATCAACTGACCAGGTCCTTCTGTGTAGGAAAGGAGTCAATCTGCTCTTCCAGGGCTGGCAGTTCTAGGCCCTGTTGAACCCAAGGCCTAGGGACTAGACTGGCAGACCCAGTGACTTAGAGTTCCAGGCGTGGGCTTATTACTTTGGGCTTTAACTACCAACAGGCCCAGCACTTGGCAGCTATTATAATTTTCATCTTTGTGCAGCAATGAACAGCAGCAGGCATTTGGTAATAGTACTCATCCAGGCCAGAGGGGAAGCTCTCCCTTGGTGGCTCTGCAGAAAACCTGTGATTGATGCATGAAGGACTGCCAGGATCGGGGCTAAGACCCTTGCCATACCCCTTTTCTCTTTATATATACCGACTGTCTCTGTCCCCTGTTTACCATGAAAGATGATTTTCTTAAGCACATGTTCTCTTCCATAATGATCTTTTGATTGACCCTGGCTCAGGAACAACACAGCCAGTCTGTGAACTAAGATTGTAGGTCAAAATAAATCCTTTATTTAGTTTATGGTGGATATCTGTCACAACATCAGGAAGTCTTACTGGTAGAGCATGGTAATATTTGATTAAGAGTAGCTCCCCTTGTTCAAAGAAGAAGTTGGTCCTTCTACCAACTCTTCATACCTGATGAAGAGTTGGTCAGACCTGTAAACACTGGACTCCACATTAAAAATTAAACGCCAGATATCCATAAATCTACTACCAAATTCGAGGCCCTGGTTAACACTCATCCAAGAATCAGAGTGCCAATTCATCTCAGTGAGATTCAGAGCTGAGGATAAAAACATAATGTATTACTACACTTTCAAACCCAAGGCCTCATAGTTTCTCTGAGCCCATCTAGATGGAAGGAATAAGGCAAGAATATGGGCTCATGGTGTACAGCATAAATGGAGTCTTCAAATATCCCTCTGTATGCTTGGCTCTAGACCAGGGACCTCCAAAAATCAAATAATCTTTGCAATGGCTCTGATTAGTTTCTTGGTTCTATTTAAAGAGAAAGAGTCCAAAGCCCAAAGAGGTAGAGTTTATTGTTTAAGTTACTGAAGTTTGTAAGTGGCAGATCTCAAATTCAAAAGTAGTAGCCCAGGGGTAGGAAGATGGCTCAGTCAGCAAAGTGGATACTGTGTAAGCATGAGGACCTGAATTTGGATCTGTGGCACCTTTGTAAGAGCCATATGTGCCATTTTCCCCACCCCATATGCTTGAACACCTAAAACTCAAGCAGGAGTGGGAAGTATTTCAAATCCACTTGCCAACTGGCTGTGGGTATCTGGAACCCTAATGTTGGGGATGCAGAGACAGGTGGATCTGTAGAGCTCATGAGCCACCTAATGCAGTCATATCAGCTCTAAGCTCAGTGAGATCTTCTATCTCAAAGACCAAAATAGTGAGAAAGGTACTATTCTGTGGTCTATATGTTCTAAGTAAACACTAACTACACACATATAACTACAATGCAGAAAGAGAGAGAGAGAGAGAGAGAGAGAGAGAGAGAGAGAGAGAGAGAAGGAAGAAGGAAGAAGGAAGAAGGAAGAAGGAAGAAGGAAGAAGGAAGAAGAAGAAGAAGAAGAAGAAGAAGAAGAAGAAGAAGAAGAAGAAGAAGAAGAGGAGGAGGAGGAGGAGGAGGAGAGAAAAATGGAGAAATGAAGAAACAGAGAAAAAGAAACAGACACACAGACACAGAGAAAAAGAAACAGACACACAGACACAGACAGGGAAACAAAGAGAGTCACAGAAAACAAGGCAGGAAGAGACAGAGCAGAGACAGGTATACACACACACACACATACACACACACCCAAGAGAGACAGAGAGACAAAGAGACAGAGGCAGACACACAGAAGGACACAGAAAAAAGATACATAGACAGAAAGATAAACAGTCAGACAGACACACACACACACACACACACACACACACAGAGAGAGAGAGAGAGAGAGAGAGAGAGAGAGAGAGAGAGAGAGAGAGAGAAAACAAGCATTGGCTACAGGTCCTTTCTCACAAATGTCAGTGTCATCTTTTACCTGGCTAGAATATTTCCCAGAAAGACTGGCAGATGCCCAAGACAAATTATGCCTCCATCAGAATTGAATTTGGTCCCAGTCTTCACCAGGCTCTTTGAAGCAAACCCCAAGGTGGTATCTGGATTAACATGTTTGCTATTGCTCTTGGCTTGTGGGTTCTAGAATAACAGGGCTATGTTCCTATAGCCAGCACAAAGCCAAAATAGAGTCAACAGAATTTCATACAAAAACTACGAAGACTGTGCCAAAACAACTCCTGCCAAAATAGTAGCACTCTATGCCAACCACAGAAACAGTACCTAAATGCACACTGCTATGATTTAATCATTTTCAGCAGGACAGAAATACAGCGAGGAGACATGCTCTCTCAACAACTGCATTAATAGAAGGCAGTAAGGCAAAAATGTGGCCTCAAAATAGTGGAGGCTGTCATGTTTCTCTCTGGAAAGGGCCCTACCTCAAGTAACCACTCACAGGGAAGCTCTTATGGTCAGAGGGGATGGCATCTGACATCTAGTGTGCAATCATCACACACACACACACAAGCACACACACACATTTATATCCCAACATCACCTCTGTACCATATGTGCTCTGGCAAATCCATCAGCTATTCTAAAACCACTTTTTATTTTTAATGAAAACACTGACAATATTCCTACACTGTCATCTTTTTCTTCATAACATACAGTTCTAAATAGTCTGGTACTCTTTCTATACACAAGGCTAGCCTTGTCATAACAGCTCTAAGCCTGCCTTTGTGTCATGTGCTATTTTGTAGAGTTTAGCACATATGACATCAGCCTGGCTCTCAGCTTGGCAAAGAGGAACCTGAGGCCAGTGACATCTCTGAGGGAGTTAGACTCCTTCCTTGTTATACAACACTACTGTGTATTATCCCCTATATAGAGAGACATAAAAACTGAGAGAGTCTGAGGCCAATCCAACACCCCTTCATGATAAAAGTCTTGGAAAGATCAGGAATTCAAGGCCCATACCTAAGCATAGTAAAAGCAATATAAAGCAAACCAGTAGCCAACATCAAACTAAATGGAGAGAATCAATACCATTAAAATCAGGGATTAGACAAGGCTGCCCACTTTCTCCCTACCTGTTTAATATAGTACTTGAAGTCCTAACCAGAGCAATTAGACAACAAAAGGAGGTCAAGGGGATACAAATTGGAAAGGAAGAAGTCAAAATATCACTATTTGCAGATGATATGGTCGTATACTTAAATGACCCTAAAAATTCCACCAGAGAACTCCTAAACCTGATAAACAACTTCAGCAAAGTGGCTGAATATAAAACTAACTCAAACAAATCAGTGGCCTTCCTCTACTCAAAGGATAAACAGGCTGAGAAAGAAATAAGGCAAACAGCACCTTTCACAATAGTCACAAATAATATAAAATATTTTGGTGTGACCCTGACTAAGCAAGTGAACAGGTAGAATGAACATGGAATAGAATTGAAGGCCCAGAAATTAACCCACACAGCTATGGTCACTTGACCTTTGACAAAGGAGCTAACACCATCCAGTGGAAAAAAAGACAACATTTTCAACAAATGGTGCTGGTTCAACTGGTGGTTAGCATGTAGATTAATGCAAATTGATCCATACTTGTCTCCTTATACAAAGTCCAAGTCCAAGTGGATCAAGGATTTCCACATAAAACCAGACACACTGAAACTAATAGAAAAGAAAGTGGGGAAGAGCCTCGAGCACATGGGCACAGGGGAAATTTTCCTTAACAAAACATGAATAGCTTATGCTCTAAGATCAAGAATTGACAAATGGGACCTCATAAAATATCAAAGTTTCTGTAAGGCAAAGGACACTGTCAATAGGACAAAATGGTAACCAACAGACTGGGAAAAGATCTTTACCAACTCTGCATCCTATAGAGGGCTAATATCCAATATATACGAAGAACTCAAGAAGTTAGACTCCAGAGAAACAAATAACCCTATTTTTAAAAAATGGGCTACAGAGCTAAACAAAGAATTCTCACCTGAGGAATACCAAATGGCTGAAACCAAAGAAATGTTAAACATCCTTAGTCATCAGGGAAATGAAAATCAAAACAACACTGAGATTCTACCTCACACCAGTCAGAATGGGTAAGATCAAAAACTCAGGTGACAGCAGATGCTGGCAAGGGTGTGGAGAAAAAGGAACATTCCTCCATTGCTAGTGGGATTGCAAGCTGGTAAAACCACTCTAGACATAAGTTTGGCAGTTCCTCAGAAAATTGGACATAGTACTACCTGAGGACCCAGCCATACCACTCCTGGGCATATTCCCAGAAGATGCTCCAACATGTAATAAGGACACATGCTCTACTATGTTCATAGCAGTCTTATATAAAATAGCCAGAAGCAGGAAAGAACCTAGATGTCCCTCAACAGAAGAATGGATACAGAAAATATGGTACATTTACACAACTGAGTACTACTCAGCTATTAAGAACAATGAATTGATGAAATTTTTAAGCAAATGGATGGAACTAGAATACCATCCTGAGTGAGGTAATCCAATCACAAAAGAACAAACATGGTATGTACTCACTGATAAGTGGATACTAGCCCAGAAGTTTGGAATAATCAAGATACAATTCACAGACCACATGAAGCTCAAGAAGAAGGAAGATCAAAGTGTGGGTACTTCAGTCCTTCATAGAAGGGGGAACAAAATACCCATGGGAGAAGATACAAAGACAATGTTTGGAGCAGAAACTGAAGGAAAGGCCATCCAGAGTCTGCCCCACCTGGGGATCCATCCCATATACAGTTACCAAACCCAGACTCTATTGTGGAAGCCAGCAAGTGCTTGCTGATAGGATCCTGGTATAGCTGTCTCCTGAGAGGCTCTGCCAGTTCCTGACAAATACAGAGGTAGATGCTCTCAGGCAACCATTGGACTGAGCACAGAGTCCTCAATGGAGGAGCTAGAGAAAGTACACAAGGAGCTGAAGGGATTTGCAGCCCCATAGGAGGAACAACAATATGAACCAACCATTATCCCCAGAGCTCCCAGGGACTAAACTACCATCCAAAGAGTACACACAGAGGAACCCATGGCTCCAGCCACATATGTAGCAAAGGATGGCCTTGTGGAACATCAATGAGAGGAGAGGCCCTTGGTCCTGTGAAGACTTGATACCCCAGTGTAGAAGAATGCCAGGACATGGAAGCAGGAGTGGGTGGTTTTAGTGAGCAGGGGGAGAGGGGTGGGATAGGTGAGTTTACAGAGGAGAAAGGAGGAAAGGAGATAACATTTGAAATGTAAATAAAGAAAATATCTTTTAAAAAAATCCTTCATCTCCCTCAGGATTGATGAAATCCAGCTCAGCCATCTATTTCTCTGTTTCAACTGCACTGATAACAAGTGACCAAACCCCAAGTCCCTGGACATGAAGATGATGGTAACACAAGCCCAGACACAAAGGGTTCAGAATAGTAACCATAGAAAAGGAAGAACAGCATCTCCAACCTGCCTCCCCACTACCACTCCTTCTAAAGATCTGGGGGTAAAGAGCCTTCCCCACAGCGGAAGCACTAGAATACCTGGAAGGCGCTGTGCTCATGGATGGTCCAAGCTGCATATGTCTGCTGTTAGGCACCTCAATACAGGCCTCAAGGTAGCAAAGCTGTCAAATGGCTCAGGTGTCCTAAAAGACACCAGCCCCTCCTACTTGTGCCTCTTCCTCTCCAAAGGAAACATCCCTGCACATGAAGATTGGCATGCTTCATCCTAATCCTCTTCCCTTCCAGACTCTCCCCTGGAGAAACAGCCCAGGTATCAGTTACATTATGATGTTGACACAAAGCTTCCTGATCAATTTCACATGGTCATTTGCTTGTAGGACCTCTTTTTCCTTCCTTCCTTCCTTCCTTCCTTCCTTCCTTCCTTCCTTCCTTCCTTCCTTCTTTCCTTCCCTTCTTCCTTTCTTGTCTTTCTTTCATTAAAGATTTATTTATTTATTTATTCATTTCATGTATGTGGGTACATCATCGCTGTCTTCCGACACACTGGAAGAGGGCATCAGATCCTATTACAGATGCCTGTGAGCCACCATGTGGATGCTGGAAGTTGAACTTAAGACCTCTGAAAAAGAGCAGTCAGTGCTCTTAACCTCTGAGCCATCTCTCCAGCCCCTGACCTCTTCTTTCTTTATGGTATCAAAAGTTTTAGCAATCTGCATTAGAATTTTAAGTGTCAGAGTGAGATTGAGAGTGCTGTTGTAGAAGCTATGGAAAATCACATCTGTAGTTCACGTGTGGTGCTGTGCATACACACACACACACACACACACACATACATATTGCCACTAGGGACACCACTGGCACTATGAAGAGAGTATGAGACTCTTCCAAAATACCCTTGTCTTCACCTCTGCTTGTCTGTAATGTAACAGGGCAATAAAGCTGAAAAGACAAGAATCTTAGGATAAAAGTATAAACCTTATAGCACAGCTTTCTAGCTGAAAGGCCATTGACAAATTATTCAATTGTGCAAAACTTCATTTCCTCATTCTGATGCCTGGGGAATATCTGCTTATCTATCTGTAAAGATGAGTATTTTGTGAGATACAGATTCGACATGGGTAGCCAATTGCAAGAACCAGAGAACCATTTGTGCCTTTATCTCTCCATGATCATTGAGTAGACCACTTAGCATTATGGATTCAGATGGATGGTAAAACTATCCAGTGGAGGTCTAAGGTTCTCCATTGTATTATCTATTGGGTCAGGTGACTTTCATTCTCAAGGGTGAACTGCCAACATCATCCATTAAACAAAGCAAAGCAAAATGATGTGTTTCAGCATTTCTAGAAAGTGAGCCTTTTAAATTTTAACACTCTCTGACCTTCTAGTACAGAGTTCAAAGAGTTTATGGAGGGAAATTAGGATCTAGAATGGTTGAATCTGCATCTTAAAGCATCTCATCCTCTCCCCAGCTCTCTGCAGTATAACACATTCTCTGGCATTTTGAAGTTTCCAACATAATAACTTTATAGGAATAAACTTTCTAGCCAAGTGAACAGTTTTTGCCCTCAAGCTACTGTTAAAAGCATTGTACCAGTCCTCAAAGTCTCCCAGCCATTTCTCATGGACAGTTACAAACATGGTGATGCTAAGACAGGAAAAGACTGACTCTTTCCATGGGTGATTTAAAAACATGACAAACAGGATACAAACAGTTTACTTCAAGCAGAAAAACTCAGGGCTTTGTTTTCAAACTCAAGGTGTCCTGGAGTCCCACTGGCCTGAGCCCCTGCCGTGGCACTGGCTACTCAACTTAATTCTGACCTCCCTGTGCCCTAGGACTTGCCCTACTGGCTGTCTTGCCCTACTGGCTGTCTTGCCCTACTGGCTGTCTTGCCCCATTGACTCCCCTATTCTAGTAAAACCCCAAGTTTGTTTCATTCCTCCTCCAAAATTAATTTCTTTCTGTTTTTTTAAAGTCCATCAAGTATGACTTTGAGTAAGATTTGAAAATGCATTTCCCCAGAATTTCTCACACCCCAGTGACCATCCAGAGTCTCAACCTAGCTCAGCAAAAGTTTCTTTCTCACAAGTTCACTTCATCTATTTCATATCTGATCGCCACCTTCCTTCATTTTAATCTTGTGTTCTCATTCTTATTTTCTTGGCATATCAAATACGTAAGTGTCCATCTTATAAGTTTTTTCAAAAGATAGCTTTATATTCATATCTAAATTCAGATATTTATAATGTGTTATTACTATAGCTTTCATTTATTTCTACTTTACTCAAATTTCTTCTTTCCTAACCTCTACTGTTGACTGCTTCATGTGTTTCAATTTTTTTCTTACTGCTTATGAAGCACTTAAGGTTATGGATTTGCTTCTCATATACCTTTGGTTGCATCCCATACGTTCTGCTATATAATTTTGCTCTATTAATAGCTTGTACTTCTGACTTTAATTTTCATTTGGATCCAAGAGTCATTTGCCGAAGCTTTATTTTTCCAAGTTATTAGGTTTTATCTGGCATGTATTTAGTGTTAAGCCAGGATCTCTCAAAAGTGTGGAATACAGTCTACACCACTGCTGAGAAAGAATTTGAAATGTAGTGAGGCTGAGGGGCCAGCCTGAAACTTCAGAAACAATTAGCAACAAGACAGAAATAATGGAAAAAATCAAAAATGTTCTGCAAGCAAACACCTCACAGAGACTATTTCTGCAGCAAAGGGTACTTCCCAGCTGCTGGTGGCTTCTTTGAATCAAACAGGTTTTTTGTTTGTTTGTTTGTTTGGTTGGTTGGTTGGTTGGTTGGTTGGGTTTTTTTTTGGAAGGATTTTAGCAATAGAGGCCAGGACTGGAGCAGAATGGCCAGGCTGTCCCTGTATCTGGCTGAGATGCTCCACCCCAGAATGCTATGCCCTTGGTTCACACCCATTCCCTGAGTATGAGACAATAGGCCAGAGGTCACTGTCGTATCCTTGAGACCAGGTCCAGGTCATCAAGTCCACGGGCTCTGCAGTGTTCCATAGGATTGAGCTTGGGTGTGAAGATGGCACCACCATATCATTGCCAAGTCTGTTAAAAGGGAAATCAACTGATCACACTATTCTAGGGGTGACTAACACTCCATAATCTTATCATATTATCTTATGAGATGCTGAAGAAATTATCAGGCACAAAAAGATGAAACTTCCCAGGTCAGAGTTCATGATACAGACAGACACTCCTAGAAACAGAAGATGGGATTATATTAGCACATATGGTGGAGATTTAGACATTCCTTTATTTAAATAAGGACATTATTTAAGTAGCGATAGACCCACTGATCCTCTTGGGGTTCCTGACCACTGTTCACACAGACAATATTGCAATGATCTGACTCTCACCCTTCATTTATGCCCTCTGATCCCTGAGATTGAGGATGATGATTATATTTGCCTCGTAGTGACTGAGAGCTTCTAAGTCCCGGGGGCCACCTTCTTGAATCTGCTGGGGGAGGTGGCCTGCCTCCTGCATAAGTACCGATGTGCCAGGATAGACAAGAGCAGGGACCCCATCTCTCACAGCATTCCTGAGAAGATTTCAGAAGGATCCTAAATTCAGCTGGGAAACTCGGCTTCATTATATATAAAGGCCACGGACTACAGCCATGCTAACGCTGCACTGAAGACTGTGAGACTGACAGAAATCACATATGTTTGTGCAGTTCTTAGAACCGCCTGAGGTACCTCAAAATACCATTTATATCTATCACCACTTCAGAATTTAGATAAATAGATTTTGTTACTTGATGTGCTGATAAACAAGTGCATGCATATCACAAAATCACAATTTAAAAGATTTTTATAACTCAATATAGTTTCCTTTAGAATCCATTGTATTATATTTTATCTACTAAAACGCATTTCTCAGAAGGATCTCACAGACTTTACCAGACTTCGCCAGATGATCCCGGTACAAAAACATGATAAGAACTTTGGATAGAAACAAGGAAATAGGTCCAGAGAGGAGAAAATATTTGCCTAAAGTCACACAGTAGAGTAGGACAAGAACCCCTATTTATCAACTTGAGTTGCATAGTATGTGCTAAGAAAAAGTGGGGAGACACAGAGTGAATGGTGAGCTCAGAGCTCAGTCATACAGAGATGTTCAGCTAGGGTGGGCAAGGGAAGGTGAGAAGCTGGCCTATGTAATCTGCAGCCCTGCCAGCTCAGCCAGAGAGGCTCAGCCCAGCAATTACAGATATTTATTATTTGTTTTCCTGAGGTCTGCTCACATGGAACCAGGTAATAGATTAAGTGATCCTCCAGCGGCCTCATGAGAAGATTGCAGAGGGGTATGTTGCTTTGGCTTGACACTTAAAATTCACACGATGTACCCATCTTCATAATTGCATCAGATTGGTTTCTTGAGACAATGCGCACCTCAATATTGCATCTCACAATGATGGGCATGGCTACCTGTAAGATAGGTACCCCCAAATCATAGCACGGTCTTTTTATTTGCTAGCTGAGATCAACAGAGTGGAAACAAGAAAGCTTTTCAGAGGAGGAGGGTGTTCACATATTTAGGGAGGACTGACATGAGGCATGTTACAAGGTAGACGGTTAGTATCCAGGGCACCTCCCCAGGTTTGTTGAACTCTTACCTCAGATTCTTTCTCAATATCCCTTCATTGTCATCACCAGGAATCATAACAACGGAAATAATTAGGTATCAAGCCAGATCGTTTTAAAGCGGCTGGCAGACAGGACTGCTCAGTTAGACAGGCGGCCCTATTAAACATGGGATGATGAATGCTGAAGGAAGTAAACTCAGGTTTCTATGGCACCTAGAGAAGCACAGCTGTTAGCTATCCATGAAGAGGTACAGAAGTAGAAGAGGTCCAAGTAATTATCACAACACATGTGGCAAGAAATAATGTGACCCATGCAGATCACCAAGGACTTTTGATCATTCTGCTGCAGAGAGCAGGAGAGGTCACCTTAGGACACCTAGGGTTTCTCGGGATGCAAGAGGTTTCCTTGGTATTTATTAGAGTTGAGCAGTTATTCTGCTTTGCAGGGAGACTTGGAGAGGATCCTCTTAGAAGGACTCCAGCCCAGAAAGAATGTGGCAGGGGATTTCCTGTTTCCAGCTGCCACTCATCTTCACAATGCTTCGGAAGAAGCAAGTTTGGTAGATGCAGTGGAATCCAGAATGGTCCTTAGCCATGAGTATCCCCAGTGCACACTGAGGATGTCCCCTATCTGAAAGCCAGGGACAACAAGGCTAGTGGGTAGACCATAGTTCCTCTATGATAGGCAATCACTTCCCACAAAATCCTTTTATGAAGCAAGAGTCCATTCAGATCTCATGGATCTGTGCAAGTGCATGGCTGGTAAGGAAAGCTGTGGAATGACAAGAATTGTCCCTCTGACTTTTAACCCTTCTCCTTTGAGTCTTTACCTTCTCTATTGGCTGAAAGGTAAATTTTGATCCACAAAAGCCACCTCCAGACAATGATCATTGCTCATATCATCATATGAATTGAGGAGGATGGAGACTTTAAGGCTGAGGAGAAATCAGGAAAGCCTTGGAGAACCATTTTTCCTGGCCCCCAGAGTCAGTAGGTAACACCTCCCTCCATAGCCCTTGGATATGAACTTGCCTCTATCGCAGGGCTAAGGCCATCTTGGCTCAGACTCTGTTTACATCCAGGCTCTCCGGCTTCCACTAACTGGCCATCCCAGCTTCCCTAGCTACCCTTGGCTTGGCACAAGGTCTGGAAATAAAAGATGCTCAGAAATGAATGAATAAATGAATAAATGAATGGCACCGCGGATTTATAAATCTTATATCTAGAAAATTTGTGTCTATGAAGCTCTGGAGCGTTCTTACTGCTGTGATTGACAGCAGTTATCTGTGAGCCACCCACAATGATGCTACTCAGGATTCTTTACCAGGCTGACCCACTGGTAACAGACTCAGATGGTAAATGGTCATTGTATGACAAAAGCAGCTTCCCTCGCCAGACCTCTATCAGGCCACCTGTCTCAGCTCGGCCATTACTGCGCTCCCATGCTGAGTCTGGGTACGCAGAGAGTATAGCTGAACCAGGACTGCCCTCTTGACTCGAAGCTTGCCCTAGAGTCTACACATCCCACATGCATAGAAAACTTAAGGCTGCCTTTGCCTATATGTAGTCCACATAGTTCCTTGGGGCTTGGATTAAGATATCTCCCTTCATTTTGGCAAAGTGACAGTGGCAGCTATGGTGATGATCATGTACAGTCTCCCTCTGCCAAGCTTGTCTACCCTTCAGTTCCTGTTAGTGACAACACATCCATGGTGACCCTCAGCTGCCTTCCAATTTTAACTTAGCCGGTTAGGAAGGATGGCAGCAAGAAAACAAATGACAGATACTCAGAAAGATTGTGGGGAATGGAAAGAGCTCTTTTATTTTTCAGGATTTTGAGGTGTGTGTGTGTGTGTGTGTGTGTGTGTGTGTGTGTGTGTGTGTGTACTTGAGTATACCCTTGGAATCCAGAAGAGGGAGTGGGGTATCCCAGAGCTGAAGGTACAGAGTCATTTAACATGGGTGCAGGGAACAAAACAGGGTCCTCTGTTTAAAACAACAACAAAAAAAGTATACTGTCTTAACCACTGAGCCATTTTTCCCAACACCAAAGGAACTCTTATAAATATTGTCATGAAGGTAAATCAGTTGTTAATATGGAAATTCATATAGAGACACCTCAACAAAGTAAAAACGGAACTACCGTAAAATACAGATACACTAGACCTGGGGAGGCACACAGAGGGACTAGAAATCATCCTGTTTGGCAAAGTAAGCCAAACTCAGTAAGACAACACCATGTTTTCTCTTATATGTGAACTTGAGATTTAGAAGTATATACAATATGCACACACAAGGAGGACTATTTGGGGAAAGGAAGTGGGGAGATGGAAAAGGGTGGTAAAGAAAGTGATAGTGAATGCAGTCAAGTATAAATGATATAGTTGTGCAAAAGTGCCATAATGGAAGCATTGATTAGAATAATGGATATTCTGTGATATGAAAGGAAGAAAGAAAGATGGTCACATGTTGTCAGAGTCTTCCCACATAACCAGAAGCCCTGCAGAGCCATTTATAAACCTGTTACTAGCAGTTCAGGAGTAGAGCTCATGATTATCATTTTATAGCTGAGGACACTAAGGCCCAGATATGTTACTTAAGTCATCCATGGTCACAGAGCTGGTCAGTGGGAGACCTGCATCGTGGCTCTAGTTCCTCCCAGAATCTATGTTAGGATGGCATTCTCAGCCCTGTCGCTAAGCAGAAGTTCATCCCAAGTGAGCATTTTATACTACTACGTCCTCATTTTGTTGCTTAAAATTCTTCCTTTAAAAAATTGAGTTTATAAAATAAACGAGCCACTTTCAGTATAGTCTGGGTGAGTGAAGAGCTAAGGATGCTGGGATTCAGGAAGGGATGCAGAAGGGAAGGATGAGAGGACAAGACAAAGGACCTTGAGCATCTCAGAATGGCAAGCATCTTTGTTGCCCAGACCTGAATGCTGCTCTTGGAAAACAGGAAGAAACCATATCTACTTTGTCATCCACTAGAGTTGGGCAAGATGAGTGTATATAGACTTTGACACATAGGCCAAGGGAGAAAGCCAGGTAACGTCTGTGCTCCCCCTGACACACTCTCCCATGAACCCTCATTGATTCTCTGCTCATGAACACCTTTATTTCTGCCCTACCACTAAAAATCAGCTGTAGACAAGCTTGCTACACTGAGCCCAAATTACAGAGACACTCTTGCATTTGAGGCACGCTTCTGGCCCTGGGGCACAGCAGTGAACAGAGAAGCCCCGTCTTCATAGACTTGAGAGTAAGACTAACTACCACCAGAAGTCCCCAAGGGCTGTTCCAAGTCCTTTGTGTGTATTTGTTCTCTCAGTTCTCTCCCCTTAAATCCTTTGAGATAGGAGGTAACATCACAGCTAAGGAAACAGAGGCCTGTCCATGTTTGATGTACAGCACAAGTTGTTCGGGCAAGTAGAAGCAGAGCTGGGGTTTGAACCGGGAACCCACATTCACTATCCTATCCTTTACACTGTGTCTTGCCTGATGACGACATGTCGAGCCATTTCCCCTGGCTCTGTACAATGTGTCTTAGCTTCTTCTAATTTATATTCTTATAGCTCCCGGCCTGTTCTGGCTTTCATCCCAACTCAAAACACAACAGCCTCCCCCTGGCTTGCTGGCCTTCATCAGGGAACTGCTCAGATGCCACCCAGTCTCTCCTACCTCCACTGGATTCCACACGCTCTCCAACAGATCTCAGTAGCTGCCTCCCAAACAGCAAGATGCTCACAGTCATTGCTGCATACATTGAGGTATCAACCTGTTCTCCAGCTCCCAAGCCACAAACTCTGCTCTCCAAAACAATGAGTCTAAACTTTGAGAGAATTGCTGCTCCTTTTGAGTAGCTAACGGAGGTAGAAGCCATTAGTCTGAAAGACAACAGATTTACATCAGCCTTTCCCAGAGTCTGCTCCTCATGACTGAGCTTTCTTAGTCAAAACTGTCACCCTGAAGATTCTGCTTCAGCCTGCACATCTCCACTTTGCTTCTTAATCCCTAAGCATGACACACTGACACACTTCCAATCTCTCTCTCAACACCGATCATGCCATGTCTTCAACTCACAGAATCTCCGCTGTTCTCATAACAAAATCCTAGATATCATACTAACTGGCCAAATCTCAGTCCCTAAGTCACAAGGCTAGACATTATTACTCCCTTAATCCTTTCTCCCACCTTTGCCTGCTATGATTCTAGCATGCTCCTGCCTGGAATTTGGGACCATATCTCACTTCCCTAGAAGCCTGTCAAGCCCTACACTGGTGTGGTCAGCTAGCCACATTTCCCTCCACTAAGTACAGGCAGGGTCCATAGATAATGCAAGTTTCAGTCATTGAGAAATTGAAAAACAGAAGGAGCCATCTTTATGGTTAGATAAAGAAATCTGGGATACTAATGAGACAGCTGATTCACCATCTACAGCTCACTAATAAGGTTTTCAGAGGGTAAAAAATTCTCACCACATGTGATTCTTGGTCATTTTTCAGAAACAAAGCACTCATTCCCTGCTACCACAGGTCTTCTGTTCCCACCTAAATCTCCACTGTGCTAGTAACATTAACCTAGTTTACAGGAATATATAGCTGAAAATAAGGTCAAACCCTGATAATTAATTGTGATCCATATTTTGTATCTGATAATTGGTGCACAGCTATGGTGATAATTGGCCTCTGCATTTTAGTGAGGAGGCATATTTTAGGTAAGGAAGGCACTCTTCCTGTGCTCCGATCTTGTCTCTGCGTTGTTAAAAAGTTGTTCAAGTGAGAAGTACAACCTAGGAGAAAAATGAACGCATTTGCTCTGGAGGACGCAATTAAAACAGGATGTAAATATGACTAATGAGGTGACTAGCGTTTTCTAGAAATATTGTGCAGGAAAATCAATCGCTGGCTTGTAATATTTGCATGCTAGGTAATTCAGTTTGGTAGCATTAGTGACCAAAGGGATCTGGAAAGAAAAGGCATTGATACTGTTAAAGAAGGCTGAGGAGATCAAGACCCATGAAAAGAGCTTTTTTTTTTTTTCTAGTCTTATTTTTCTCAGCTATAACACATTCACTGTGACAAACACTCCCAGTATAGGCTGGCACATGAATGCTACTTCCAGTGATTCTTTTTAACATGGAACCCCTAGAATGGCTTTAACTCAGGAATCAAGAGTGCTGGACCCATTATCATAGCAACTTCATCTCTAATGGAGTGTCTTTGGATCACCCATTTCTCAGATTCTTCTTTTGCAAATCTAGATACTGACCCCTGACCCAAGGGGTAAGGATCATGGGAGCCAATGCATGCCAAGTTCCTGATGCAGAGAAGGAGGAACCTGTGTGTTCTGGAGAAATTGTATCTGAAACTGGAGTACAGCAGCATAAGAAGCCCCACATTCAAGGAAGAGACGCTAGCGTGAACTGTGGGGCTCCAGGAAGGGAGATCCATTTGTCAGGGACTTAGGGTCCACCCGCCTTCCAAAGTCACGCCATGGGCTTATGGATATGAGTGTCACATATGGGCTATCTGTAAAATCACAACATTGTACTAAGAAATTCCTAAGGCTCTCCTGGGAAGCCAGGATCACTTAAGGCAACAAAGGACTCCCATTTTGGTGACTGCTTTAATACTAATTAGCCTAAATTTCTTCACATATGACCTACTATCAACCACGTCAGGCTTAAGTGCACATGTGGAGGTGCTATAATTACACAGCATTATGCAATCCATAACTGTGTCCCAAAAGGTCCTGGGAGCAGGCACAAACTTCTCTGCTCTTTTGTTTTCTGTCTGGAAGTTGTTCCCTCCCTATTCTTCCAACAGAGCCATGGGCATTTTAACAAGTCATGAGTCCCTTGAGACAAGCTTCTCAGAAAGATTGAAAAGTCCAGTGAAGGTGACAGATGGAAAAAGAGCAGCAAGCCAAGCCCAGAGGAGTACAGAGAGGTACACCTGCAGCGGGAAGATAAACTCATCTCCCTCAGAGAAGAGACCAGATGGAGCCATAGGAAAGGCTTCCTACTGGAGACCGAGCTTAAGCTGAGCCTTCGCTTCCCAACAATTCATCCAGAAGCAGTCAGCAGCTATTTGTTGGGCACCTACAATGAATGATATCATGCAACATCTAAAACAAGACAGCCACACAGTGGCTTGCTCTGCTACTCATAGGAATATACCTCTGCTTCTAAGGCTCTCTCCCCAATCACCTTATGCACAAAGCCCTCAGCATTCTTGTGCATAGCTTCTTTCTTAACCTCTCTCTTACCACTTCCTCTACGCACACTACTACTGGTGGGCTAAAACTAATACCACTCAAATTCATTCTCTCTCTCTCTCTCTCTCTCTCTCTCTCTCTCTCTCTCTCTCTCACACACACACACACACACACACACACACACAGGTCCCATGATCCTTTGAGCTGGGCTCTTCTTTATTGTATCAGGACATCTCCAGACACTGAATGGACTGAGAAACAAACTGGGTTCTGATAATGAGATGCTTCCTCTTGCTTCCCAGAGGGAAGCTAAGCAGTGTGTGTTTTGTTTGGTTCAAGGAGGTGAAAAATAAAAGAAAGGCTAAGCCCCACTTCCACACAAGGCCATGCTCCACGCTTTAAGGCCATGCTCGCTGCTTTAACTTTCTGCTTGCTCTTTATCCCAACACAATCCTGCACACAGGCACTGCTATGCATTCTTGCACATGCAAAAGCAAAGTCTTAAGGAGGCAGCTGCACACGGCCCCAGTCTCAGTCTGTAAATGGAAACATGGGGCTTACAACAAAGCAACGAGAATCCGAAATTCTAGCTCTTCTCTACCATGTTTTATTCTGAGAACACATGTCCTCCTCCACTTCCAATGACATACTTAAATGCTGCAATCTGGAAAAATAAACAGAACTATTTGCTGTGTGGTGGTGGCTCAAAATTAGGTGACAACCCAGAGCTCCCTCAAGGGAAAGGCAGACCCCCCCTCAGAGCCTGGGCTTAAGCAAACAAGATAAGCTGCATAGGAAAATGGCCTCTGGACTGCCATCCATCTCTGGGAAGGCTTAGCTAGGAAGCAGCACCAGGTGATGAAATGGAATAAAATTCTGAGACAGGGGTGGGGGGGAAGGATGAAAATGGAAGTTTTACACATCGCTGAGCTGCCTTCCTATCTAGAGGGAAAACCCAACATTAATAAAGAGGAAAACCTTCAACAAAATCAAAGCCCATTTTTTCTGTCAGGCACAGAAACAATACATAAACCTCCAGGCATATCCCAGGTGAGTTCCAGAAATAGCCACAGTTCTGAGAAACTGAGTGGAAATAAAATTTGGGGTGAACTTGGCACTATGTCACAGATGAGAGAGAGAGCTGCCTCTGTAGCTGAAGAACCTTTTGTGACATCAGCTTTGGGATTTTTCTCCTGAATGACTTTGGCCCCGTCTTCCAGTCCCAAATAAAGTCACACCTGATAGGCAATTATTTACTCAACCAATATCATAATTAGACAAGAGTATGTAATTTAGGAGCTAGCAAATGTGCCTAATNTATGTCACAGATGAGAGAGAGAGCTGCCTCTGTAGCTGAAGAACCTTTTGTGACATCAGCTTTGGGATTTTTCTCCTGAATGACTTTGGCCCCGTCTTCCAGTCCCAAATAAAGTCACACCTGATAGGCAATTATTTACTCAACCAATATCATAATTAGACAAGAGTATGTAATTTAGGAGCTAGCAAATGTGCCTAATTACACACACACAAACACACACAGAGAGAGAGGGGGGGGCACACACATTCTTCACTCTTACACAATGGAATTTCCTCCTGACAGACTCACATGCATCCTGTATACTACTTAATATGTGAGAACGCTGTCCCATTTCCTTGCAGAGATGGTAAGCTGGTGAGCGGGTGATCTGGTGATGTGTCAGGTGACTGTGAGCAAATATTTGTGTAGCCAGATAGATGTAGGTTGCGAAGCTATCACCATGTTTTGCTGGTTCCTTGTCCTTGAGTAAATCCTCTCTCGTTATCTCTGCCTGTTGAGCATCTCTCTACAGGAAGATAAGGTGTCTAATATTTAGGGTTAAGATTATGATTAAATACCGGGATCTGGCGTCATGGAACTGTCATCCTAGTTACTCAGGAGGCTTAGGTAGATATCGACTTAAACTTCAGCGTTTAAGCCCAGCCTTGACAACACAGTGAAACCCTGACATGAATAAATGACAACCAAAAGTGCTGGCATTAGAAATTAATTAGGAAGACACTTCATGACTGCCTGGATGCTCACTCTCCCTACATCTGGTCTAGCCTTCAAGTCTCAGCTCAGTGTCAGCGCCTCCAGGAAGCCCTCCCAGAGCCTATACAGCAGCTGGACCTCCATGAGCTCCACATGACTGCTGGTTGCCATTATCCCCCAGGGGCTTTGATGGCTCACTCACTGTCTCACCCTGTACATCTGGATATCTGGGACACCTGAGGACTGGCAGTGGAATCTGCTTTTGTTAGGCCTGAGGCTGACTCAGAGAGGGCACCCTAAAAATAAGAACCTATAACTGAAGCATATCAACCTTCAAAGGAACCTCGGTGACAAAAGGCTCCTGCGTGTGCCGAGCCTCTGAGCCTCCTCTATGTGCCAAAACCTTTCCATGGCCAGTCTTATTCTAACTGAAATGAGCTTATCTACCCCTTCCCACAGATGATGAGATAAATAAACTAGGAGCTTCTTCAGAACCCCATGGCTCAGAGTGGCAGGAATGGAACCAGACCTTAGGAGAGGAGGTAAATATGGAAAGAGGACAAGAGAACTGAGAAGGAGAAAAGTCAAGTGTGGGAGATAAAACTCACCATCCTCTTGTTGCATTTTTTTTTGTTAGCTAGACTTGGGCACACTCTGCCCATATCTCTTCTCTTCACACTCACCACCACTGAGATGAGTGAGACCGCTGGGACTCTTCTCAGGCCTTTTGCTTCTCATGCTCAGCAATAGCTAGCGAGACAGTAGAAACACCTTTGACCTCTGCCCTTACCCAGCTGACCAGTGAGTGTGAACTCAGACGAAAGCCAGCCACCCCAGAGAACCAGAATTGGAACTAGATTGCTTCCGTCTAATAAAATTTACAGTGAATATAAATTCAATTACATCATCCAGTGTGGGAATGGTGGGTGTGGAGAGGCAAGGTCACTTACACACATTCATCACCAGGATGCAGAGACCTAAGGGCTTAAAATTACCTCCCACCCAGAGGATGGCAGCACAGAATTGTACCTGCTGACTGGAAGGAATAGACTTAAAGTCAGTGAAGGCTTGAATCTAGATCCTGTCCTTCCAGCACTGAGAATAACAGGAAGTCTGAGTAGCACACACCAAAGTCTTTGACTGTCAGTCTTACCATGACAGTAGGTGCTGTGTGCCCTGTAGAACCTTGGCTGGCTTCAGTTTCTTAAGGTCAGCCTACTTCTATGTCATATAGGAGCAAGAAAAGTATCCTGCTTAAGAGTCTCAGAATTCTCATGTAGAGAAGGCTCCGAGAGGTCAGGTTACATGCCAAAAACCACACATTTGGTGCATTTGATATTCAAATATATCGAGTTCCAGAGCCCAACAAAGCAAGGAAAATGAATTTTCTCACAATGAACAGCTGGACAAAGAACGTTTGCTTAAAAGAAACACACATCGAAGGGGAAGTGCCAAGCAGTCAATGCATCTCAAGGGACATTTCCAAACCTACTTGCCACTGGCTATAATTCAATATATTTTACAATTAGATGCTTCTCGTGTTCCTTCCCACGACAGATGCTTAGGATCCGGCAAGTTTGGTAAGTCAGAACTAAAAGGATAAAACTAGAACAAATGTAAATACAGGGGAGGTTCTGTCAATAACTTAATAGAGAAAAAAAAACTGAAGGGAATGCCAGCCTTCTCTATGGGTGGAGAGAGCAACAGACCTTAATGTTCCTCCATCCATTGAGGCCATCGAACCCTAAACTCTCAAAACTTCTGATTCCATGAAGCCACCAGTTCTCAAGCAGCAACATCCTCTGGGAATTCGGTAAACATGCACATTCTTGAGCTCCATCCCAGATCTCCAGCATCAGCAAGCTAGAGCTGAGACCTAATAGTGCATGCCTCCCAAGTCCTAGATGAGTGGAGGAATATTCGGATGCAGCTTAAGTTCCAGCATTCAAACCACCTGAAGGACTAATAATAATCCATGAGTCTGTGTCACATTCCAGACCAATGGTATCATCGCCCCCGATGGAAACTAAGTGACCCATTTAGGTACGTATGTATGTATGTACGTATGTATCTTCATATGTATCTTCACAGGCAAAGGTGCACAGATGGTAAGAACCATGACTCTGTGAGCCTCACAGTGAGTGGAGGGGGGGTAAGACATGCCTGGGAATACACCCTTCTCGTGGGACTGGCAGTATGCAGTAAGACCCAGTCTCCTCCTGCTCTCTTGCTACTCAGCAGAGCCCTACAGGCTGCAGACAGGAGAGGAAGAAAGAATGAGAGAGCTGTTCAGAAGATGCACAGCATCCAGGGTGAGGATGGATAGGGAACAAACCGGAGGCAGGACCGGTTTCCGACTCCGGTTTTAATGGGCGCCATAAAAGTCTGTGATATTTCATCCGAGTCCGATTGTCTCCCATTCATCAGGAAAAGTCCTGAAGGTCTGCAAACTTGAGCAAATTGCACATGCCACAAGATTGATGGCTTCTCCCGACAGCTTCTCCCTAATGCAATTTGCTATTTAAACCCCAGTTCTACCAAAGACCTTGAAGCTGTTCATATTGCCAGCCAGGCCTGGCCTTTGAATAAGGCATTGAGGATGGTTTCCTGTTCCATGGAGCCGAATGGGGACCCTGAAGACGGGCATGAAGAAGACAGGCCTGAGCCAGCTAGCCTTGATGGGAAGTTAGAGGCTGTGTTGAATCTGGGGCAGCCTGTAAAGGCCTGTGCTTTGCTGTGGCAACTCAAGTGTAGTATCTCTTTCCTTGCTTTGGTTATCGCTACAGCTCTGCACCCCTGGTCACCCACACATACCCTTGAAAGCTTCAACATAACACTAAGAATAGGAAGATGGTATCTGCTCAGCAAGAGACCAAGGGCTGGGCCTTGTGGATTTAATCATTCTTTTGTCATAATCAGGAATTTAATACACTAAGCATTGCCCTCCACATCTGCCTCTGTCATCCCTTTCCTTGTCCCCTGAGCATGGACCCCATTTTTCTTTTTTTTTATTAGATACTTTCTTAATTTACATTTCAAATGCTATCCCGAAAGTTCCCTCTACCCTCTCCCCACCCTGCTCCCCTACCCACCAACTCCCACTTCTTGGCCCTGGCGTTCCCTTATGGGCATGTAAAGTTTGCAATACCAAAGGACCTCTCTTCCCAATGATGGCCAACAAGGCCATTTTCTGCCACATGTGCAGCTAGAGACACGAGATCAAGGGTTCTGGTTAGTTCATATTGTTGTTCCTCTTATAGCGTTGCAGATCCCTTCAGGTACTGGGGTACATTCTCTAGCTTCTCCATTGAGGGCCCTGTGTTCTATCATATAGATGACTGTGAAAATCCACTTCTGTATTTCCCAGTCACTGGCATAGCCTCATATGAGACAGCTATATCAGGGTCCCTTCAGCAAACACTTGCTGTCCTATGCAATAGTGTCTGAGTTTGGTGACTGATTATGGGATGGATCCCCAGGTGGGGTAGTCTCTGGATAGTCCATCCTTTCATCTTAGCTCAAAACTTTGTCTCTGTAACTCCTTTCATGGGTAATTTGTTCCCAATTCTAAGGAGGAATGAAGTATCCACATGCTGGTCTTCCTTCTTCTTGATTTTCTTGTGTTTTGCAAATTGTATCTTGTGTATTCTAAGATTCTGTGCTAATACCCGCTTATCAGTAAGTTCAAATCTAGTGACTTCTTTTGTGATTGGGTTACTGCACTAAGGATGATATCTTCCAGATATATCCACTTGCCCAATAATTTCATAAATTCATTGCTTTTAATAGCAGAGTAGTACTCCATTGTGTAAATGTACCTCATTTTCTGTATCCATTCCTCTGTTGAGGGACATCTGGGTTCTTTCCAGGTTCTGGCTATTATAAATAAGGCTGCTATGAACATACTGGAGCATATGTTCTTATTACCAGTTGGAACATCTTCTGGGTATATGCCTAGGAGGGGTATTGCTGGATCTTCTGGTAGTACTATGCCCAATTTTCTAAGGAGCCTCCAGACTGATTTCCAGAGTGGTTGTACCAGCTTGCAATCACACCAACAATGGAAGAGTGTCCCTCTGTCTCCACATCCTCGCCAGCATCTGCTGTCACCTGAATTTTTAATCTTAGCCATTCTGACTGGTGTGAGGTGAAATCTCAATATTGACTTGCATTTCCCTGATGATTAAGGAAGTCTTTAATTTCTTTCTTTTTTTCATCCATTTTTTCATCCTCGACCAAGGAATCATTGAGTATAGTGTTGTACAGTTTCCACGTGAATGTTGGCTTTCTATTGTTTTTGTTGTTATTGAAGATCAGCCTTAGTCCATGGTGGTCAGATAGGATGCATGGGATAATTTCAATATTTTTGTATCTGTGGAGGCCTGTTTTGTGACCAATTATATGGTCAATTTTGGAAGAGGTACCATGTGGTGCTGAGAATAATGTATATCCTTTTGTTTTAGGATAAAATGTTCTGTAGATCTATTAAATCCATTTGTTTCATAACTTCTGTTAGCATCCACGTGTCTCTGTTTAGTTTCTGTTTCCAGAATCTGTCCATTGGTGAGAGTGGGGTGTTGAAGTCTCCCACTATTATTGTGTGAGATGCAATGTGTGCTTTGAGCTTTACTAGTTTCTTTAATGAATGTGGCTGTCCTTGATTCGGGGCATAGGTATTCAGAATTAAGTGTTCATCTTGGTTGATTTTTACCTTTGATGAGTGTGAAGTGCCCCTCCTTGTCTTTTTTTATAACTTTGGGTTGAAAGTCAATTTTATCTGATATTAGAATGGCTACTCCGGCTTGTTTCTTTGGACCATTTGCTTGGAAAATTGTTTTCCAGCCTTTCACCCTAAGGTAGTATCTGTCTTTTTCCCTGAGGTGGGTTTTCTGTAAGCAGCAAAATGTTGGGTCCTGTTTGTGTAGTCAGTCTATTAGTCTATGTCTTTTTATTGGGGAATTTAGTCCATTGATGTTAAGAGAAATTGAAGAAAAGTGATTGTTGCTTCCTGTTATTTTTGTTGTTAAAGTTGGGATTCTGTTCTTCGGGCTGTCTTCTTTTAGGATTGTTCAAGGATTACTTTTTTGCTTTTCCTAGGGTGTAGTTTCTGTCCTTGTGTTGGTGTTTTCCCTTTATTATCCTTTCAAGGGCTGGACTCGTGGAAAGATATTGTATGAATTTGGTTTTATCATGGAATACTTTGATTTCTGCTTCTATGGTAATTGAGAGTTTTGCTGGGTATAGTAGCCTGGGCTGGCATTTGTGTTCTCTTAGGGTCTGTATAACATCTGTCCAGGATCTTCTGGCTTTCATAGTCTCTGGTGAGAAGTCTGGTGCAATTCTAATAGGCCTGCCTTTATATCTTACTTGACCTTTTTCCCTTCCTACTTTTAATATTCTATCTTTATTTAGTGCATTTGTTGTTCTAATTATTATGTGTCGGGAGGAATTTCTTTTCTGGTCCAGTCTATTTGGAGTTCTGTAGGCTTCATTGGCATCTCTTTCTTTAGGTTTGGGAAGTTTTCTTCTACTATTTTGTTGAAGATATTTGCTGTCCCTTTAAGTTGCAAATCTTTTTCATCTACTCCTATTATCCGTAGGTTTGGTCTTCTCATTGTGTCTTGGATTTCCTGGATGTTTTGAGTTAGGATCTTTTTGCATTTTGCATTGTCTTTGATTGTTGTGCCCCTGTTCTCTATGGAATCTTCTGTACATGAGATTCTCTCTTCCATCTCCTGTATTCAGTTGCTGATGCTCACATCTATGGTTCCTATCTCCAAAGTTGTCTAACTTTGGGTTTTCTTTATTGTTTCTACTTCCCTTTTTAGGTCCTGGATGGTTTTGTTCAATTCCATGGCCTGTTTGGTTGTGTTTTCCTCTAGTTCTTTAAGGGATTTTTGTCTTTCCTCTTTAAGGACTTTTACCTCTTTAGCAGTGTTCTCCTGCATTTCTTTAAGTGAGTTATTAATGTCCTTCTTAATGTCCTCTACCAGCATCATGTGATATGATTTTAAATCTGAGTCTTGCTTTTCAGGTGTGTTGGGGTATCCAGGACTGGCTGAGGTGGGAGTGCTGGGTTCTGATGATGGTGATTGGTCTTGGTTTCTGTTATTAAGATTCTTATGTTTGCCTTTCGCCATCTGGTAATCTCTGGAGTTAGTTGTTATAGTTGTCTTTGGTTGGAGCTTGTTCCTCCTGTGATTCTGTTAGCCTCTGTCAGCAGTCCTGGGAGTCCAGCTCTCTCCTGAGTCTCAGTGGTCAGAGTAGTCTCTCCAGGCAAGTTCTCCTCTTGCAGGGAAGGTGCACCAAGGTCTGGTGTTCAGACATGCCTCTTGGGTAAAAATGAAGGCCCCATACAGGGCCTGTCCTAGAAGATGTGTTGCGTCTGCTGCCTGCATACTCACCTGCACAGACTGGTCTCTGAGGGACCCAGGACCCAAGTTGGCTCCCTCATGAGCTCTGGCAGGCAAAGCCTTCCCGGGAAGACACCTCTCCTCTGGTGGAGAAAGTGCCCGGAAGTCTGGAGCCTGAAACTGGTTCTGTCCCAGAAGCTGTGTCACTTCTGCAGTCCTCACTCTCACCTGCTCAGACTGGTCTCTGTGGGACCTGTGACCCAAGATGGCTCCCTCACGAGCTCCAGACGGACACCTCTCCTCAGGTGGGGAGGGTGCCCAGATGTCTAGAGCCCGAAACTGGGTCTGTCCCAGAAGCTGTGTTGTTTCTGCAGTCTGCTCAGTCACCCTTTGCAGTCTGAGAGCTGACCTGTGCAGACTGGTCTCTGAGCGATCTGGGACCCAAGATCGGTCCCCATCTTTCTAAGTCATAGCTCCTTCAGTATAGCTTTCTGCTCAACTAGAGCTCTCCAGGAGCCCAACATGAATATCTTAACAGCTTCTACCTTGACAACCCTGAAATCTTCACCATACCTTATTGGTGGCCTTTAATCTTGCCCATATTTTTGTTCTACATAGAGTCACTGCATGTATTGGTCAAACAGTGGCAACTTTATGTGTCTTAACCTAGAAAACAAGTGCCATCTTTAAATGACCTCTAATTGCCTGTTATGAGTGGCCCCTGTTTCTTCCAGACCTGGAGAGATTTTGCCCTCCATATAGGTTCCAGAACACGGTTTCAAAGAGCCTAGTAGAATGCTAGACACAATGAAAATGATCAGTTGAAACTTCTGTTTGTCAAGCCCTGTGGTTAGCTCATCTAAACTCTAAGGTAGGGGCTGTTAATACACATTGAAGTAGAGAAGTTGGTACCTAATCCAGAGAGCTCCTCCAGGTTCAGCCAAAGACAAGGGGGAATGTGACCTAAACAGAAGGAGTCTGCAGAAAGGCCAGTACTGGTGCAGATCAGAATGTGGAAGATGGGAGTAGAGGTCTGGAGAAACAAAAATGGAATAATAAGATCCTGCATTTCCAGCTGAAGTAATGGGTAATTAAAGGCTTGTATCTGGGTCATTTGGAAGGGGCCACCGGATTCATCATTGTCACAGGATTTATGTTGCTCCTTCCCACAGTCCTATAAAGTTCCTGATTAGCTACTAGAACCCTGGTTAGCTTCTCATGAAGAACTGTGGTCCACACCTTGCCTTCCTCCCTCTATAGCAATGGCTGCCTTCCAAAAAGTGACCACACTGAGCAGAAGAAATAAAGATAGTAGGGACAAAATGTGTAGACTATAATGAGCACTTAATAAATGGTGCTTCTGTTCCCCTAGTCTAGAAATAATATTTTCTAATCTGGAGACTCTAATTGGCAGTTTAAGAAGGAAGGTTAAAACTGTTTATCACACATTGATTTTCTGCACCTGGGATTAGAAATCTCACCTTAAAAGATGGTTTTCTTGATTTTACTGTTAAGTTCCAGGATTTCCTTGGCAACAGCCTTCAGGAAGACAAGGGATTCAGTCAAAGGCCACCCTAAGGGGAGGAGAGCTGAAGGTGGATTACTCCTCTTTTGGAGCTGGTCATCTGCAGGGCATATGGCTAGCATGGTCTCAGTGGAGACAATTCGCTGTCCTCAGAGATACTTCACCCATGGTCCCTATGCTGCCATGTTCTCCTGACTGAGTCTTTGGCTGGGAGTCTTAAGGTCCAGGGAGTGCCACTTTCTTGGGCCTCCTTAGGAGACAGGGTCTGATGGGCAAGGACTAGCATAAGGACTAGCCTTAGAGGTAAACAGAATTGTGGGATGATCATTTTAGGAGGGAAAAGAGACAATCAAACAGGAAGGAGTCGAAGATACAAGGTGTGAATCTAGGAAATGCTCAGCCCAAAAGAGCAAGCTGTGCTGGCTCCTCCTTCAGCCTGTGCTAGCTCCTCCCTCAGCCTGTGCTGGCTCCTCCCTCAGCCTGTGCTGGCTCCTCCCTCAGCCTGTGCTGGCTCCTCCTCAGCCTGTATTGGCTCCTCCCTCAGCCTGTATTGGCTCCTCCCTCAGCCTTGCTGGCTCCTCCCTCAGCATGTGTTGGCTCTTCCCTCAGCCTGTGTTGGCTTCTCCCTTAGCCTGTGCTGGCTCCTCCCTCAGTGGTCTTTATCACTGGAGAACACCCAGAAGAGATGCTCTACATGCTCACCAGATGACAGGCAGAAGAACTGAGATAAAGTTAAGTAAGGAATGTTGGAATAGACTCACAGCCAGCTCAATAGCTACATATATCCAGGTAATCCATTTATCTCTCCCTCCCCTTTTTTGTCTCTAGCTACATATATCCAGGTAATCCATTTATCTCTCCCTCCCCTTTTTTGTCTCTGATCCCTTACTTGTAAAATGAGAATCTGAAACATACCTACCCAGTATGGCTATTCTAGAGACTAAATTCATATATATGTAAGTAAAACAATAAGGAATACGGCCTGGTCCTTGGTGAGCACCGACTTGGACTGTCTGCCTTTACTGTTAGCAAGGCTGACCGACATCTCTGAGAGCCATCCCATGGGGGGAGGAATGGAGGAAGCCCCTTTATTCTCATAGCAGTTCATCACGGATATTGGCATGGTGTCTGGAGCATCACTGCAGATCCTTTATTCATTGATTCATTTATTTATCCAATGTGAATATGCTGCATATCCCAAATTACAAAGTATTGTATTAATTTAATAATTGTGCATCTTAAAAGTTCTTCATCTCAGTATCTAAGGCAAAAACAACAGGTTTCCATCTAAATTATGATACCTTGCCATATAAGGGTTTCCTCACTGTTGGTTATAATACTAAGCCATATTCCTTTCTCCTCTCTTCCCTCTATGTCCAGGGGAACAATATCCTGATCATTTTTATATATCATATTTAAATTTTTACAACCATAAAATTATTATTTTATTGTGTCATTATTTTAGGTAACGTAACCATCATTTTACATTCATGGTGGTGACACACAGCTTTCTTTTCTAATTAATTTATATCAGTGTGAGTTAAAAGCAAATGCTAAGTAATGTTGTTGGCTTCACCAAGATGGAGAAATGTCAGAGTCCCTGGGGAATAATATGGAGAAAGCTGAAATAACTATGACAAAAGCAATGTGCACTCTGAACATCTGGATAAATTACCATTCCTCTGGGTGGCAGCTGCAGCAGCAGAAGGAAAAGCCAGGTTGAAGGGAGGGAGGGAGGGAGGGAGGGAGGGAGGGAGGGAGAGAGAGAGAGAGAGAGAGAGAGAGAGAGAGAGAGAGAGAGAGAGAGAGAAGAGAAGAGAAACAAGCCTGGCCTTGGAGAAGGGTATACTGGCAAGCAATAGAGCAGAAGCAACATGCATTTTGGAAAGACTTCTGCTGACAGGCAGCTAGACAGCCTGAGACTGCAGTAAGCCACTCTCTTGGGGGACTCAGACAAAATCTCGCAGGCCCATGTGCTGAAACCTCAGAAACAGAATACTGTGAGATTGGGGAAATGAAATTTTAAATCAGATCTGCACACTACTTGGTGAGCTGAAAACACGGTGGGAACCAATATCAATACATGAATTTTCAGAGACACTAAGCATCTCACAGGATGCTGGCAAAGACTGCAGAGAGGACAGCATCTGCACCTGGAATGCTGAAGAAATTCACAGACTGGGGACCAGATCTGAGATTCTACCTGTGAAGCACTACCCAAAGACCAGAAGAGCATCAACAATCTGGTTGTCTAAAGGAAGTTCCAGAGAGAACTGGATGCCCATCACGGAGGAACATCCAGAGATGAAAGTATTCAGGAAGTAGCCCAGAGAGCCCAGATGAAGGCCAGCAGCCAGTCAGTCCATCTTCATAGCCTATCCAGCTCTCTCTCCTTTTACATCTGCACCATCTTTGTTTAAATGTCAATGTAATTTTAGAGGATAGTTTGGTCCATCCCAGTTCTTGTTTTATGTTGCTTTTTTTTTTAAATTTCCCTTTCCCTCTTTCCCTTTCATTTACTTTTTTCTCAGACAGAGAAAATAGTCTGCCCTGGTTTTCAGGATCTTTCCAGGAGTGTTTGACATTATATAGTAACATTTTGTTCCCTTTTAAGTCTACATTTAGACAAAATGCCCTCATCTTCTCCTCTACAATTTCTCCCAAAACTTCCCTTTTGACACTTCTCTCCTCCACATTATAAATATTAATATTTGCATAATTTTTGTATTATTATATAATAGCAACAACTATTTTTTACTGTATTCTTTCTTTTTCTTTCTTTTTTTCTTTCCACTAACACCTACAATAACTGATGCGTTGGGACACACAGTACTGGAAATGCTCCTTTACTTTCTAAAATGATTGGTGCTTAACATTTGAGTAGTGCTCTATTTCACAGTGGGTCTGCCCCTGAATAGGTCCCATTGTGACAGACAGTGTTCTACTTGTAGGGAAGACCGAAGCTAAAATGAGGTGCTCAGAACACTGTTCTAACAGAGGAAAATGGAACATGGACTTGATTACTATAGTCCCTCCTGAACATCAAAAGAACTTACACTAAAAGAAGAAAGGTGACATGTTTTAATTCAACCAATGAAATAATGAACATGATAGACAAGTCCTAATGCAAAATCACAAGTAGCAAAAATAGCCAAGATGACATATTTCCTACAAAATCTACCAATATCAGAGTAATGGTATACATGAGAATGACTCAGATGAAGCTAAAAAAATAATAATTTAAAAGTTTGGAAACGTGTTCAAACATGTGAAAGGGGAGGTGAATGAACTCCCGAATGGATGTTGAGGGGACAGAAATAAACAATGGAATTAGATGATGACATCAGCACATGATATAGATATAAAATTCAATACAGAGATAAATGTACTGAAGATAAACAAAACTGAAATGTGCCATAAATGGAAAAGTTCATTATGTTCAAATAAAGTTTAGTGGAAAGCCTTACTGATCTAATGGATCACAGGAAAGACAGGAGAGCACAGTTTAAAGATAAGATAGAAGAATTGGTACATTTAGTCAAGGACAACAATTCATAAAAAATAAAATGCACAGATAGAATATACATATTGTGTGGCATGCCATGAAAAGACAAAAGCTTAGGGGCACAGAGGAGAAGAACTTTATGCCAAAAGAAGAGAAAATATTTTCACTACATTCATCCCAAAGAACTCTCTAAATCTAGGAAAAGAGAAGCACATACAAATACAAGTGGCATATAAAATATCAAATAGTCAGGACCAGAAAAAATAAATTCCCATATTATAATGTAAGTACTAAATACACATAACAAAGAAATTTTGTTGAAAGCTGGGCAAGAGGAACAGCAGATCACATATTAAGGCACCTGCATCAGTATAACAACTGATCATTCAGCAAAAACCTGAAAACCCAAATGGTATGGAATTATTGCATTTGAAGTTCAGGAAGACCACATCTGCTATCTCAGACTACTATTGCCATCAATACCTGGGTATACCCTGCTAACCTCTAACTACTATACCATTAATAGCATTTGTTAATGGAGACAGAAAAATAAGACATGATGAAATCAGGCTAAAGAAGTTTGAGATTGCTAATCTAGCTCTACAGAGGATACTGGAAGGAATGCACTGGACTGAAGAGAACACACAACATATCTAATAGGGTACAGAGGAAAAATAAAGGATAATATATCAGTAGATGAACAAATGAGGGATATAAAAATGTCAAACACTACAAAAACTAGAAAATGGTAGGAATTCATGATCTCAACTTCCCCAAGAAAAGTCACAGACTAGCACATTGAATTAAAAATTAATCTATTTGCTACTTCCACTTTGCCATTAAAGACAGATTATAAAGTGAAAGGAAGTAGAGAGGTGTTATAAGCATACAAAACTAGGACACTAGTACCTATAATCTAACACCTGACAAAATAGATTTCAAACCAAAGCTAGTTAGAAGAGGTAAAGAGGATCACTTGTGTTTTTACATTTATATGGGGTATAAAGCCCAGAAAACTACCCCATGAGAGAGGGAAATTCTTTAAAGGGCTTAGGAGTCATAGACTGAGTCTGAGACAAAAGTGGGAAGAGCAAAGGTTTAAACAAAGTGGGTTGTAGGGAGAGAAGGGAGTGGAAGGCAGGACCAATCAAAACTTATGAGTGAAAAGAACTAAAGAGAATCGGATTCTTGATAAGCTAATCAGAATAGTATAAAACAAAATGAGTTTAAACAGATACTCTAGGGGATTGGATAAACCTGCCTTCAGAAGTCATAGGTAATTAAATAAAAATTCTAGTTCCAGTGGTGAGCCACTCCCTGTAAGTCAGGGAGGCACCCTAAACTCCTCAAACAATATCAGAAATTGCCACTGTTGTTAACTGTCCACAAGAACTAGATGGTAAAATCCTGTTGCTGAAGATACAGAGAAATACAAATAGAGAAATCAAGCTGAAATTGTTCTGGAAAACTCCTCCTGTTGGCTATTCCGCACAATAACAGAGGCTATGTGTTGGTTACCGGGATATAATTTTCATTAACAATATTGCTCAGATATAGACCCTATGCACACTAATACCACATGGCTAGGTCAGACTGATGCAATAGTGGGAAGTCTGTTACAGGGGCTACCAATCACTTTCTCATTAGATTTGTTGACCATTCCACAGGAGTGACTTCAAGTCCAGTAGTGTAAATCAGTCAAAACCCTGTAGTTCCAGAGGTCATAAGCCCTACTGGGTAGGCTAGGGTTTTTTTGTTTGTTTGTTTGGTTGGTTGGTTGGTTGGTTGGTTGATTGGTTGTTTAGTTGGTTGGTTTGGTTTGGTTTGGTTTGGTTTTGGATTTTTGGTTTTCTAAGCATACATGATATACCCCTCACATTGCCTTCTAAATGACTGTTTATGGCTATAGCTTAGACTTGCTCTCATCTTTGGCTAGCAAAGTTTCTGAGTTCGAGGCCAGTCTGGTCTAAAGAGTGAGTTCCAGGACAGCCAGGGCTACACAGAGAAACCCTGTCTCAAAAATAAACCAAAGACAGAGAGAGAGAGAGAGAGAGAGAGAGAGAGAGAGAGAGAGAGAGAGAGAGAGAGAGAGAAAGAGAGGAGAGAGAGAGAGTTAGTTTTGTTTTACAATGGGCAGCAGCAGTGACTACAAAGACTCATACCTGACTGAAATGTGAAGCATAAACAACTGTTGAGTGTCCCATCACAAATAAGACATCTACATTACCCACTCAGCTCTAAGGGAGAATGGAGGATGGGAGAGGGAGCATGTGGAATTACAACTTCTGGGATGCCACAACTGTTACAGTATTAAGCTCATAGCAGCTCTGATGACCTGCAGAAGATCTGCATGAGATCAGAACACCACCACCATGTCATGGAAGATGAAAGGGTTTCTAGGATACCAATCATGGCTGAGGTTTTACATGTAGTTAATATTGCTGGAAGAAGGAAAGATATTTCTTCACATGTAAAGCCACTGGTAGGGTGTTGATCCTCTTGGACGTAAGCCCTCATCTATGCTTTTATGAACACTCTTAAGGAAGTTCAATGGGTCACAGAAACAGATGTGGAAGTTGAAGGGGGTGGTCCAGAAGAGGAAGGGGAATCCCCAGGAGACCAAAGAGGGCAATGGCCTGGGTGAGTATTATGGAATATATTATGTACAGTTAAGAAAGTATTATAATGAGACCTGTTATTTTGTATAACTAATATATGCTTAAAGAAGACCCTTCCCAGAAAAAAAAATGCTAACTACAAAGCTGAGAAGGATTTTTCTTAACAGTCCTCCCATTTGTCAAGTTTTGTTTTGCTGTATGCTTTGGATGTCATAAGCAGAGAAACCTTTGCCTAAAACAAATCCCTGAAGTACTTAAGTATGTTTAATTATAGTCATTTACTATTAGTGGTTTTATATTGGACTCAATGATCTATTTTGGGTTTTTTGTTTGTTTGTTTGTTTGTTTATTTTTTGAGACAGGGTTTCTCTGTATAGCCCTGGCTGACCTGGAACTCACTTTGTAGACCAGGCTGGCCTCGAACTCAGAAATCCGCCTGCCTCTGCCTCCCAAGTGCTGGGATTAAAGGCGTGCGCCACCACACCCGGCTTCAATGATCTATTTTGAGTTGTCTTTTACATATGGATATCTGGTCTACCCAGCACCATTTCTTGTGGGGAAGAGACTATCCTTTAATTATCCAAAGTACATTCTTGCTGAGTTTATTCAAATGAGCTAGATTATAGATCTATATTAATGTCTATTTTTCTATACTATACTATTGTCCTATATGTCAATGTTTATGTGAGTACCATACATTTCTGGTTACCATGGCTCTATGGTATGTTTTAAAGCTAGCTCTTGTGGACTCCAGCTTTGTTCATTTTCCTCCAGACTGTTTTGGATATTTAAATTTTAAAGTGCTTTGAATGTTATATAACACCTAGAAAAAAAAGGGAACTAGGCTTATCTATCAACAGATAAAAAGTTGTAGAGAATTGTATACTTTGTGACAGTTATAGAAAACTTCAACTATATACAAAGTAGTAGTAACTGATAATGTTCATTACTGACCACATCTATCTACAAAGATATACAAAATTAACTTAGAAAGCTGGTGCTTTTCATGAAACATCAAAAGAGATAAGACTGATGATCAAAAGGGACATAAACATCCTAAAGGCTTTGATTCTTTTCAAAAAGTATTTTAAAAGGAAAAAAATGACTTCAAGGAAATAAGACACAGTGTTAGTGATCTATATAAAAAACAATGTGGATGTTTACTAAATTCTCTTGCCTTTTGCTTTACTTTTTAAGCCTCCCAACATAAAAGATAATTTAGATGATATTCAGATGTTTAAAAATCACCCACAAGCACTATGGAATCTTCATTAACCACGAGAAGGAATAAATCATCCATCCATGTTACAGCATGCTAAGACTTGACAACATCCTGCTAAGTAGAGGAAGGCCAACCACAAAAGTCCACTTATTATATGATGTCACTGATATGAAATATCCAAAACAGACAAATGCATGGCAGGAATATTGTTGTGTATGAGATATTGTGGAAACAAGAGTTGCTAATGGATGATGGAATCCTTTGGGTTTTCAGAAGCATACTGCATTAAATAAATTTAATGGTACTAGATGTGGGTGTGTGTTGAGTTTCATCAGCAAACATGTTTTTAAATTATGCTGGTGTTCACACAACTCTTTTGTTCTAAAAACTACAACTACTTTAAGTGACAGAATTACATGGCATATTGATTCTGAATCAAAAGGGTTGATAGACATTAATTATGTATTAAATTAAATACAGACATAAAGCTGGGATATTGAAGGAGAATGGGAGAAGAGTCATTACTTACTAGAACCTCTCTGTCCCCTCTCCTATCCAAGAAAAAAATGTGTCTCATCTACTTAGCATAAGCTATGACAGGGAGGGTAGCAGGTACGGTAGAGATGCACTGGCTTTGAGTAGGTCTTTGCCTGGGTATTGAGAGGAGCAATGACATTGTTGACTTTAATGCAGAAATGTATCAAAGATTCACAGGAACTGGCCAAACCCAGAAAGTGGGACGTGATAGCTCAGGCAGAAAGAAAGATGAGTACAAAGCTGGAAAACAAAAAAGGAGAAGACACCAGGGATTGCAAGGTATCTGTGCAGTCTGTAAGTGCTGGAGTCAGATGAGCTGGAGAAGACAGTCAGGGACAGGCTCTCCATAATAAAGCCCCTGTTGAGACCCAGCTCCTGTCTCTTCTGAACCATATACCACTTTCTATAGGGTACAAAAAAAAAGACAACATTTTCCCAGTGACAGCTTTCTAAAAGTTGTTTCTAAAGCAAGAGTGAATTTTCCTATTGCCCCAACTTGCTAGATCTGGAGAGATCTTGCCCTTCTGCTGCTGATCCCTCTGCTTTCTAAAAACTTTAAACTCCAACCATGGAAACCAAATTCTCAGAACTACAGGGGAGTCAGGTTATCTCAGCCATGAGCTGCCTGGACATGGCCAAGTGACCTTCATAGAGTCTTATATAGCCGTGGGAAGTGAGTCAGAATAAACTAGCTTCAAGCCAGTTAATTAAAGTCAAGATTACAGACTGTGTATCTCCAGATGATAAAAATGAGCAGCTCTGGGTGCCCACTGCTCTCCTGATTTAGCATGATGAATGGAAGAGGTGGCACACTATACAGAGAACTCACAGACACTCTGGCGGGAGATATCTCAGATCTTTATTACCATGCCTCTCTGCTCCATTTGGGCACCTGATTCAGAGGGTGCTTATTTCCTTCATCTATCACGACTGTCTGCAACACGAGCATGATGTCAAAGCTTCATTTTCTTTCCTCATCCTCCCATCATGCCAGACGTGACTGATTCACTGCTGGGTCTGCCTAACAGCCAGATGCACACACTCTACCTTATAATAGTGAAAAATACTCTTCTTACCTCCAAGAGGGCCGTTGCATGCGCTGCATTATCAACAGCCTCCAAGCCAAGGTTTTATTCTTTTTCTTTTGCCACTGGGTTCAAGCTAAGTAAGAAGTAAGGCACATTTCTAAAGAAGTATTCCATTTTCTTTAATCTCCTCAAATTGCTTAGCTACTCGAACTTTCTATTCACCAGTGGGAAAAAGTCACCAGTGCTGAACAAAATACTTGGGCCTCTGGTGGAATCAGGATGAAGTAAGTTTAGGCTGCCAGTGAGGAGATGTTAGTAGGTGAACATGTGGACCATTCATCACTGACCTGTGCTTTTACCTCCCAGGCATAGAAATAGAACATAAGGATGATACAGAGGGAAGGAGGAATCTAATTTAGACTAGAAGTACACCTTGTAAACATAACACACACAGGAGTCGGGGGAAGGGAAAGGGAGAGACAGAAACAGAGAGAGACAGAGAGAGAGTGCACTATACCACTGGGTTGTTTCTCCAATCTCAAGCTGATTATATTTCAGCATAGGGAGTGTAGTTAGATTTCAATATTTCCTCATTTAAATATGAACACTCTAGGAGTACTGAGAGAAACTTTAGTGATGTGTTTCTATAATAAATGGCAAAGACAAGTTAGAATATAGATGAAGTAGCAACATCTGTGTCAGGGATGTTGCCTCTGCCATATGCAAAAAAATCATCATTTAAGACACAAAACTGAGAATAATGGACTAGGTTGTAATCTAAGCTGGAAGGAAGGAGGGAGGGAAGAGGGGAGGAAGGAAAGAAAGGAGGAGAGGGAGAAAAGAAAGAAAGGGAGGAAGGGAGAGAGGGGGAGGGAGGGAGGGAGAGAGTGAGGAGAGGAAGGAAGGAAGGAAGGAAGGAAGGCAGGCAGGCAGGCAGGCAGGCAGGCAGGAAGGAAGGAAGGAAGGAGATTACAAGTCAAGAAAAACTGAAACAAGAGAAAGGCAAAGAATAAGAACCATGAGCACCAGGTGTCTAGGGATGTGTGGCTCAGACTCTCAGGATCACTGAAATTAAGTAAAGATAAATTCATTAGGCTGTATTAGTGTGTTCTCCCTTAAAAAATAGTTCAGTGGTGTGAAATTTTCAATAAAATACCACTTTAATAGCATATCGGTTTTGTATAATTTAAGCTGGTCCAATTTTCCTAGTTCTAACCAATGTAGAAACCACTAAAAAAGAGAATGAAAAACCACAGTAGTGGTGAACTATCACCTCTAGTGTCTAGAAAATGCATTTTCTAATAAAAGGAAAGAAAGAAGACTCCACAGAGAAACATCCAGTTCCAGGGCTGGGTCATAAGATGATCATAGCAATCCTGGATATCTTACCATGGGAGAAAATAAGGACGTCAAAACAATCATAGAACTATGTCTCAGAGAATACAGGTTCCAGCCTACACACATGCTTCTAATGATTAAAGACCAGGGATTTGGAGACTAATAATGCTGTTGATGGAGATAGATGGAAATACATCCTATACTGTTAGATTCATAAATTCACAAAGAAACAAACAGATATTTAGAAAAAATTAGCCACCTTGAAGAAGGAAGATGAAAAAAAAAAACTAATTTGTGGTTTGAAAACTGACAGGAATATAGATCATGAAAGGAAGTTTATCTTAATTAAAGTCTTTCAACTAATAAATGAAAAAAATTAAAAGATTGGACTATCACTGTTACCATGAAGCAATGAATTGAACATAATTTTCAGTGACTACCAACATCACAAAAATAAAGGTAATTGGACATTCTATAACACCTAATGGGAATATGCTATGTTGTGAATGAAGCCACAGTCAATCTCTAAAGCCACAGAAGACACATGCTCAGGTAAGACCACACACACACACACACACACACACACACACACACACACACACCAGGCCATTGCAGACCATGGCAAGTCCAAATGCAAATAAATAAACCATGAGCTACAATAGGAAAAACACATGGTGAGCAGAAGAAACTATATTAAAACTATATTAAAATATGCCTATGAGTCAGTTATAATTTATAGATGTTGCTTGGATCCTGGTTCAAAGAAACTGTATACACTTTTATGAGCCATCTTGGACAAATTGTAAAGTGTCTGTTTTTGTGAGTCTAAGGCACCATCACCTTCTAGGTCTGATGAGTGCATCATGGCGGGAGCGGGGGGGGGGGGCAGGTATTTAACTAAAGAGGCACTTCCTTGGCTTTTAGAGATCCATGCTGTCATGTTTATGGGAGCAATATGATGCTGGAAGTTGCTTCCAAACTGTTCAGTGGCAGACCTGAGACTGACAATCAGTCAAAACTGTCGAGCCTGAGTGATAGGTACCCAGGAGTTTTACAGAGTTCTGTTTCTGCTCATACATGTTTGAACATTTCCACTCTTTAAACAAAAATTTTTTCCAGGATTTAAGAGAAAACTTTGAGTTTTTAAAAGGTGAAAATAACAGTTAAGGATGTTACAGAATCCTCATATTGCCCATTTCCAGCAAGCATGCTAGAAGATTGAAGAGACTGTACAATTCCAGTTCTTATAGGAATACAGCCATGGGTATAACATAAGAGGAAACACAGAAGGTCTATACTCAGTGATTATCTCAGAGCTGCAGGTATTGTTTATGATTTTCTATTCTTCATCTTTTACTTTACTTTATACCTACTCTATAACTACCATTACATGTGTTTTAGTCAAATATTATGTTTTACATCTGCTACCATACATGTAAGGATCAGACAAACCCCCAACCATCCTAAATAACTATAACCTAAAATGTGGTCAGAAGTGAACCGCAACATTACCTATTGGCACCTTTCCAGTGGATGACAGGTGCCTTGCCTTTTGTCCACTGATCAAACTCCTGTAATAATATACCTAATATCTTGACTTCTGTGATCTGAACACTGGGTATGGCCAGGCACTCCATGGAATGCTATCTATGATTTGAGCTTGGATTCACTCTGCACAGGGAAAAGAGTGAAATCTTTAAACAAAAATCTAAAGGTTTTTCAAAAGATTGCATTGTGCCTGGATTTGGGGACTCTTACTTCCACATCGACATGGCAAGATAGCATTCCCAAAATTCAAAGTAACAACTAGAAAATAGTGAAAAGCAATCCTATCTTATCATTCAGGACAAACTCTTGACAAAACCATGGGGTTCTTCTAAGCCTGGGCTTAGCTGTCTCAGAGCTAGTTCTAATTAAAATCAGCATAAATCACTCCACCAATTTGGGGGTGGGCTGTAATTGTTTTAGTTAATGGAATGGAAACAGTTCTAAAAATAAACCAGAATGTAAGTAGAATATATGGAATTGCTGGTGCTTTGGAAGTTAACTGCTCAACCATTCTCTCACCACAACCATCTATCATCAGACTGGTGTTGCATCGCAAGCTAAGCAATGAGAAACCAGGATGGCTGGTCCAATGACTATGACCCTGCCTCACAGAGGTAAAGGATGACTGGGAAAGAGCTGATGACAAGTGTGGATGACTCATGGGTGGAGAGAAGAGGCTACCTGACGATCCCACACTGGTGTCCAAAGCTAGACTTTCTAAGCTGAGATGTGTTAGCTAGAGGGGTGCTTGTGTCACCCCAGAACTGAGGGAGTAAGTGGGAGAAATACAGAAGGAAGAGAAAAGGTTTTTTGAGTGGTACTTTCTAGAAATAACATGGCAACAATGGAACTGGACTATAGGGTAGAAACTTAGAACAATGCTGTAGTGGAAGGCAGAATGTAGAAATTACAGGTCTTAAAGGTCATTTTAAAACATTTTTCCACAAGCCAATGATTGTGTTTTAAGGAGATTGACAAGACAATAACTACTAATATCACGGAGCACTTACACAACCACATAAATTCTAGGGTTTGCATGCAATCTCTTATCCAGTCTAAATAACCACACTATAAGGCCACCATTGTCATTACCCTAGATGGAGATATGGAGGCAGGGCACAGTTAATCGATATAAACAAGTTCTCTCCGTTAGTAAGATTTAGAGTGCAGATGTGTGCTCTAATAATCTATGGTGTTCTGTTGCCTTTCTGTGATCATGTCAGCTGCCATGTTGGAAATGGGTGGCAGGGATGGGGTGGGACAGAGTAGAAGGAAGACAATCCAGCAGGCTACCTGTGTCATCTGTTTCCCACTGCCCCCTGTGTCTTATGCAATTATGACAGCATGAAAAGAAAAATCACTCCAAGCCACTGGTCAGGATAAAAGAGTCAGTGATTCCCTTGGCAAAGTGACGTGGAGATCTGCAAGTCCTCTTCTAGTCTTGAGACCAGATGAAAATCTTAAAGACGCAGAGATTCAGCTAGAGTTCCTTAGCTGATTAGGCTACTCGGAGGACAATCTACCCACTCAGACTTAAAATTCCAAAAGGAAAACACTTATTTTGGGAAAGCTTTTCTATGTTAGGCAGTAAATAACATTCTTAGAATGCTAGTCACCCTTAAGCCAGCTACAGGGAGGCTTCCAGAACATCCTATTCTGGCTAGTATAGTCTCTTATGGCTAGTACAGTCATGAGAGAGCCAGAGCTGTCATGAATGAATCGCCAACGCTCAAGGAAGATTTTAGATGTAGTTGAAGTTCTCATCCAGAATGAGATAACAATTCTAAATTGTATTATGTGCCACCTATTCCCCCTGCACAAAATTGTGTAAGTAACATACATTTCTTATACACTATGAGGCAGGCTTTCTGATCTCTATGAGTGAGAAACACATTTGGATCAAGGTCTTCTTGGCTCTGTTTCTATCTCACACTCTGGAAGAAGGTGGTAAGAGGAAAAGGCTTAATCAGAATAAAAACACACACACAGATGATCTCTCTGCTCTCCCTATCTCCTCATTTTACTTTATTTTAAATGTTGTAATTCCAGCTGCAGCAGACACTGTGACAGAGAAGGAGATAGGACAGGTTCCCGTTGCCTGTGTCCTGCTCTAAAGAAGTTAAAGAATGCCCATATGGAATGTTTATTGCAGAATGAGATCAGCTTCAAGGAAATAACCTATGGGAGAGACTCTGACTTCAAATTGTAATTCCATTTTAGCCTTCAAGATTCCTGTAGCTGGAGGGATTCCTACTCTCTCGTTCAATGGTGGTAGGATGATTCCTTGTTCCATGTTAATGACTGGACTATGAGAAGTCCCATGACATGACCCACCATGGCACAGCCGAGCACACACTCTACTAAAACCATATTTTCCCATTTCCACAGTGCATGTGACTTGAATTTGAGTATTCATTCAGTTGCCTCAGACTATGACCAAGAAAATTAATATTAATTTCTATTCACTGAAGAGATATAGGTAAAACAAATAGAGTTGATTGGGGATTGTCAGTTTTATCTCCAGGAACCAGCACTGTGCTTTCTACCAGAGCCTAGAAATGTTTCCATCATAGAGTCACATATATCTGACCACATTTACAAAATGAACATTTGTTCAACAGTTTAAAAATGTTTATGAATAAGGTAAGGAACGTTGCACATATTAAATGAGATATTTTCTCCACAGAACTTGATAAAGCTAATTATTTCAACCTCTCCCTGTCTATAAATAATAAAGCCCAATAGAGTCATACAGAATAAACTGTTAATCCTTATCTTCTTAAAAATACAAGAATAACAGAACATCTCTGTATTAGTCAGGGCTCTTTATAGAAACAAAATTGATAGAGTATATACATGAATAAATGTATATACATACATATGTACATTTGTATGCATAATGTGTATACATATATACATATATATGAATGAATATATGTATGTATTTATAGTATTTATTAAAGTGGTTTAGAGGCTATAGTCCTGCTGGTTCAAATGGCTGTCTACCAAAAGAAAGTCCCAGAAGCCAGTAGTTGTTCAGTCCACAAGACTGGAGATCTCAGCTGTTCTTCAGTATACACTGGATCCTAAAGAAGTAGGTTCTAATGCTAATGAAGAAGTGAACTTTTCAGTGACAGCGAGAACAAGCAGGCAAAGTGCAAAAGCTTCTACTTCATGTCGTTTATATAACCGGACACCAGAAGCTGTGGTCCAGATTAAAGGTAGATCTTCCCATCTCAAAATATACAGATTAAAGGTGAGTTTTCCCACTGCAAATCATTTAATTAAGAAGAAAAAAATGTCCCTGAAGAGAAACGTAAAGCATTTCCACTAAAATCAGGGACAAGACAAGGCTGCTTACTCTTTCTCTATCTCTTCCATATAATACTTGAATTTCTAGCTAGAGTAATAATTAAACAATTAAAGGAGATCAAGGGAGACAGAAATTAGAAAGGAAGAAATGAAAGTACTGCTATTTGTAAATGGCATGATAGTATACATAAGTGACCCCAAAAATGTTACCAGAGAACTCCTATAGCTGAAAACCACCTTCAGCAAAGTGGCTGAATACACAATTAACTCAAAGAAATCAGTAGCCTTCTTCTACACACATGAAAAACAGGCTAAGAAAGAAGTTAGGGAAAGAGCACCCTACACAATAGCCACAAATAACATTAAATGTCTTGTGTAACTCTAACCAAACAAGTAAAAGACATGTATGACAAGAACTTCAAGTCTCTGATGAAAGAAATTAAGGAAGACAACAGAAGATTGAAGATATACCTTGCCTATGGATTGGTAGGATTAGGATTAACAGTGAAAATGGCCATCTTACCAAAAGCAATCTACAGATTCAATGCAATCCCCATCAAAGTTCCAACATAATTCTTATAGATCTGATTGGGGCTCAGAAAGAGAGAGACAGAGAGAGAGAGAGAGAGAGAGAGAGAGAGAGAGACAGAGACAGAGACAGAGACAGAGAGACAGAGACAAAGACAGAGACAGAAACAGATTAAGGCTGTGGCCCCTGGTTAGGTTGGCCACTACAGTAGATACCCATATACCCTAGAGTATATATGGGGCAGTACAAATTGTACTAAATGTTTCTTTTAATGAGGGCACAAAGTTGGGTGGATAGGAAAGGGGAGATTGATCTTTGAGGAGTTTGGGGTGACTATGACAAAAATAGATTGTATGAAATTCTCAAAGAACTAATTTTAAAATGTGCTAATGACCTCTAGAGGGAAGAATTACTAAGCACCATTGAACTGGAAATAAAACACCGTCCAGTGTGAGCTGGAGCGGAAGGGGAGGAGGAGGGTACCGTCCAGTGTGAGCTGGAGCGGAAGGGGAGGAGGAGGGTACCGTCCAGTGTGAGCTGGAGCGGAGGAGGAGGGTACCGTCCAGTGTGAGCTGGAGCAGAAGGGGAGGAGGAGGGTACCGTCCAGTGTGAGCTGGAGCGGAAGGGGAGGAGGAGGAGGAGGGTACCTTCTCACCCGAGGCAAGCTCCTGACACTTGTAATCATGTATGGCTTATCATAACTTTCTTGTCCCGAGCGGTGCAGAAACTACTTCTTTCCTGGTCCTCTGATGAGCAGGGTCATCCCTGCCACAGTTCTGTGTCCCTGCTGCCCATGAAGGGACCTGAGCCTCACTGCCTGCTGAAATCCTCAGATGTCCCAGAGCATGGTGCTGTGTTTATGCATTTTCTATGACGCGCTGGTCCCATTTCTTTTCTAATATTGAAACAACTCTCTGAAGTAGGTGTCATTTTTCTATTGTTAAAATAAGGAAACAGAAATTACAAAGGCCAAAGGGCTCACGCTGACTTATGGGCTGGCAATGGGAACAGCCAGATTCAAGAGGACCCATTTTATATTCCAATGTCCTTGCCCTGCTCCAGGGGTCAGGCTGCTTCTGCAGTGTCCAAGGCATCTTTCACTTTGCTCACACATTGACTCATTTCTCACAAACAAGCCCAGAAGAATGTTTTTGTTTTTTTTTTTTTTACTCTCAATTGCCATTGTATACGTAGAAACTTGAGGGGCAGTGAGACCAAATTATTTGTCTAAGGTCATACAGTGATTGTGTGGCTAGTAGTTACTTGACATCCTACCCCATGCTTAATGCACAGCTGGCAAGTAGGGTAAGCAGCCTCTGCAACTCTGGGGCACATCTGGACCACCCAAAAATGTATTAATTGGCCCTAGAGATCTAGTCATTGTTGGGAGAGGGGCTGTTTAGGATGTCAGCCTTTTTCTTGTGCTCAGTATAGATATAGAACATTATGGCACACTATCCCCAGAACTACTGCATGTTAAGGCTAGTGTAAAGTTTGGAAATCTGGGGTTATATGATGATCATGAGGTTCAAAGGTGAAGGACTTGCTGAAGATCACACAGTCAATTATACAGAGGAAAAAGGTGCCTTTCACTGACACTGGAGTCAGACTGCCTTGTTAGAGTCCTAGCTTTGTCCCTTATTAAAACTGTGACTTTGAACAGATTAATGCAAACATAGTTCAGAGATCTTTAGACTCAGGAGTCATCTCACGTGAGCTGATAGCCACTTGATATCATCCAAAGGTGAGGCTAGATTAAAAACCCACCAACTGTAGCAGTGAGGATGCAGCTCAGAGCTCTTAAGTACATGTTCTCTCCATTATGCCACGTTCAAGTCATGTGTGCTAACTAGGTTGTCAAAAAAATGCCGAGAAAAAGAAAAGTACATAAATTTTATCATAATCAAACCTATGGAGATAGTAGAAGACAGCCTAGTGTGTCCCTCAGTAATGAAAGGAGCTTCGTCTAAATCCACTCAGATCCTGTAAGAGTGAAACATCATGATCCTCGCAGGCCGTCCCTACTTCAAGTCCCTCCTTGGACACATTAATCTCATATTTGAGAGCAAAAGTTCAGATAGTAAGGCTTGGTATCCCTGAGCCCTGTACACAGAGCCACTAGGGCTCAGGCAACCCAAGGAAGCCATAGCTTTGTTCTCACCACTACTAGAGAACTGTACGTTGCTCCTAATTCACAAAGAAGCAATGAAGACAAAACAAGGCTGTTTCCTCTTCAGGCTATGTACAAGTGCAGCTTCATTTTGACCATGACCCTCAGAATGGAGGATTGACCCCCCATGTTGGCTTCTTATGAATGTGGCTGCCTGTCTTTTGTCTGAATTTGTTTAAGGTCCTTACAAAGCTCAGAACACGTACTGATGTCCTTGGCCAGAGGTCACCCTAGTCTTCTGATTTGACACCCTCTGAACTGCCCAGCAAGGACAGCAAGAAGCAACAGTGTGGAAGCTAGCTCATCTCCATCACAGGGCCGATGTGAGAAGAAAGGGGAAGTGCCCGTTTTCCTGATCCCTCAGCCTAATTTATGCTACAGAACGGCTCACAATTTCTCAAAACATAATAATGTATCCCACCGAAGGGAATTCAAGGTAGAAGATGCAATTTATCTGCCATTTTGGTACTTAGTAAAATCCATTGTTGGGCATGCAGCTTTTAATTAACAATACCAAAAGTGTACTAAAGAATTTTGAATTGAATTAAATTATCTCCAATAAAGCAAAGGGACTGTTTTTTCTTCCTCAGAAAAAAATCACTGAGTAGCCCTGAGTTCTACCTACCCTTAAAAAGGCAATGTTTCTTCTCTATTAAATCTATAAATGCTTCAAATTCAAACAGTTTCTCAGCCCTTGGGGTGATCTGTCTTCCACTGTCTACTGAGTGGTTTACAGTAGGTCTTTTAGACTTATTAAAGACAAGGAAAAGGAACCACCTTCTATCCCCTTTCCATTTCTTTCTTGTCAGTCTACTGATAATGCAGTTCATCATTCATCAAGTTTAGAAGGTCAATACAAGGAAAAAAGGGGTGAATAATGGTGTGGAACCAGTCATCTTAGGGAACATTCTACTTCATTCTAGAGGTATAATTGCAGGAATATTATCCCACTCTCCATGCTCTCATTTGTATTAGATATGATATTACTCATCTCAAAAGGCAGCTGTAAAAACTGACCTGACATCATCTGAGTGCCTAGCACAGTGTCTGGCATACAGTTAGCCCTCTAGGCAGAAAATGACAATTTCTTCCCCATAGTCTGATGGAAAGCCTCCATTCTGCCATTCTTGCCAACTATAGCAAATGACAATTCTTGGTACTGCCCAATGCTGTGATGTGCAGAGTATTTTATCACTGAACAAGGAACAGAAGATGTAACACCAAGGAGAAATGCTACACGAACCAGCTGAAATCGTGGTCTGTCAGGAATAGATCCAGCTTTTTATAACTCAGTGTCAGGGAAGGTCTTGCTTTCTGGAAATTCTACTATCTAATGATGGCTCTGACTTAGATTTTTGGAGAGTTTGTGATGGGCCAACTTCATGATGGAGAGGAACCGGCAGATAGAGAATGGAAATAAATTATCCTAGAAGGATTGGTGGGAACAATAAAGGTACAGATACAAATGATGAAAACATTCCTAATCTCGAAATCCTTGAGGAAAATTTACTTGAAAAATTAGAGATGCCTTTACTAGATCATCAGTTCACTCCCATGTGCTCGTCCTCTGTTTTATTTTGTTTTCTGTTGCTCTGGTAAAACATCATGAGCAAAAGTAGCTTGGTGGGGAAAGGGTTTAGTTCAGCTTCCAGTTGTAGTGCATTATGAAGGGAAATAAGGAGCCAGGGCAGGAACACAAAGAAGGAACCCAGGAGAGGAACTGACACAGAGATCAGGATAGAATGTGGCTTACAGGCTTGCCCCTCCTGGCTTGTTCAGCCTGATTTTGTGTATCTCCCAGGGTATATATTATCTGCCCAGGGTAGCAGTCCTCTCATGGGGCTGGGCCCCTCCACATTAGTCACTAATCAATAAAATGTCCCATAAACTTGCCTACAAGGAATCTGAAGTCATTTTCTGAACTGAGGTCCTGTTCCCAGATGGCTCTGCTTATGTCAAGTTGACAAAAAAAAAAAAAAAAAAATTAGACAGGATAGTTTCTAAGCCTGTTAAAGCTACACATATTCTTAAGCCCATAACCTCAGCCAAATTCCTAATCCATTAAATCAAATAGTTATGGGAGGACTCTTCTTAAGAGTTCACTGTGCTTTCTAGAAAATCCACTTCAAAATTTAAACACTAAAGTTAAAACTCACATAAGGAACTCAGCCCTAAATATATGGGCCTTATGCCCCTGTAAGTAGCACTGTTTCTTCCCCCAAGCCCTTTTATAGATTTGCATTTAAATGTTAATTTAAGAATATAGTCATACCATATGTATACCAGACTTTTAGTCACAAAAGTCATTATTTTTGCTGCCATTAAGATTTTTTAAAGTAGGTAAAATCATAAAGGATAAAATTGGTTTTCCCTGAAATATCTTCTACTTATTCCAGATCATGCCTACTTTGACTCTATTCAGCTTGATAGACATTTAGGAGGATATGTTGGATTCTCCAAATAAGGATGTCCCAGACCCTATAAAATTTGGTAGGCAGGGAAATGAAGAAATGGGTAGCATTATAAGATGGAATTCATCAGTGTGACTGGAGGAGTATCTACACCAAGTTATGTATGATGCCAGAACAAGTTCTTGGCATGCTTGCAGACATCACCATCCCCCTGGGGGATAACCATTTCCTCCACCACACTGCATGACACAGAAGCTCCAAATTCTTCCCCTTTCCCAACATGTTAGTGCCATTGGTCCTCCTTACACAGGCAGATCCAAGGCCCACACTTCCCTGTCCAGCACATTGCAACATCTGCTAACTACATGATGATGGATGTGCAACAGCCTTAGTGGTGTAGAACCAAGGCTCAGTTTATAGTCAGGGTCAAAGGGCCACACTAGCTCTCCTACATCCTCTCCTTTGAACTCCATGTTAATAGGAAATGTCTTGCCTGCTTCTTCTAGTGTGCTGCCTGGGTAATAATGACTACTAGAAGACTCAAGAATCGAATATAGTCAGGGATCACCCTTCTGGCCATAGGGTAGAGAGAGCTTTTAAAGCTCTCGGTTCACATGACACAAAGCTGTATATCCTTTCTTCACAGCTAGTACCGATTCCATTCTTGCAATGATCTTGCCCATACTTCTATACACACATAAACCTGCCTATAGTATCTCCATCTAATGAGGATCTATGCCATCCCTGTGCGGAATCCTCTTTTTAACATAACAGCCTCTTCTCCTGCTTTCCACGTCCCACATTCTCCATGCAAAATCCCTCAGGTGAGATCTGCACTGAATCACAAGGGAGTCACACTAGGGTCTGGATTCTATGTAAAGGTAAAGATAGCCACACTTGGGCATGAAACGTGTGGGACAAGCAGACTGTGCCAGCAGACAGAAGAACTGATAAGGCTGAGTGAGCCAAAACCTTGTGAAACTCAGAATTGAGAATGGTAGAAGTGAGGATAACTCCCTGCCTAACTCTACCTACTCTGTAACATTCAACCATGACACCCCACTGGGAGGACCATGACAATCAGTCCTGGAGAGAAAACATCTGATGTCCTTCGCCAGGCTAAAAGAGCACCACTAGCATCTCAGTCTAAGCCAATGGGAAGCATCTACCCCCTGGATCCCTCCTTACTCCTCAATGTTTACAAAGTCCCTATTCACATGGAATAAAGTGTGCAAGTTAGTTCACCAAGAATCATCTGAAAGAGCTGTTTACTGAACTGTAACACACTGGGGAAGAGTTTTCTCTCTTGAAACATTCATCACTGGACCTTGGACCCACCTGGCAGGCAGGGCTCATACCTCTGCCACCCCTGCTGCTCCTGCCGCCCCTGCCAATGCTACCATTGCTGTCACCTACCACCACACTCTGCTGCCCCTGCCGCTGGCACTGGTGCTTCATGGTAGCTGGTGAGACCTGGGATCCCAGATATCTACTCTGGGCTGGATTGATTCCCTTGTGAGAGCTGTAATACTTTGAAGGTTTCAGCCTGGACCAGAGAGCTGCAGAATCTATTAGTCCCAGTTCCATAGAGAACAGAAATGAGTGGAGGGTGTCACATAAGCTGAGATGCTGTAACTATATTCCCCTTTATGTGCCTTTATTCTGCTGTGAGACATGAGTTAGCTCATAGGTCTTAGACACCCCTGTCGATGTGAAGAGTTAGCAGTAAAGAAGAGAGAGCCTGCCAACACCCAATGCCACTCTCAGCACCCAAGCCTGAAGTACTATTTAGCAGTGGGGTCTAAGGCCCTGATCTGTCAGAGCTTCTGTAGTATGAGGACAGTTATCTCCCCTATACTCCCTTCCCTATGATCTATCTAAGCAGACGCAAGTAATAGGTCGATTTCTCAAGTCCAACAGTACCCTATGAGAGAAAAAGATTCAGAGAAAAGAAGACCCTTTCTATAAAAGCAAATGTTTTTGTCCACTTAGGTTTTTCCACTCCCTGAGTCTTGAGACACATTTAGCACATACACACCCCACACAGCACAAAAAGGGTTTGGTTTGGTGATAAATTTGCCAGAACCTCCACATACTATTTATTTTACCTACTGAAATAACGTTTCTGTCTGAGAAGGATATTGGGTATGGTTGGCTTTCATGCTCTGGGCATTTTCCCCTCTTAACAAAACACTTCCCTATAAATCTATGTCCACAGACTGACTTCAGAAAACAAGTTAATAGTTCCCAGTTCCAGTATTTTCCATAGCAATATATCTACATGCCAAGAATACTGAAGTGTGGAGGTTTGTATTCATCAAACAGAATTCATCAATACCTTGAGAGTGAGGTTGAAGTCTTACTTTGTCTACTCCCATCCCCTGAGAAATAAAACAGAGGTGAAAAGCAGATGACAGAGAGCAAATGGATGGAACATCACTCTCACCTCTAGGATTGGACAGAGAGCTGGAGAGATGACTTGGCGACTAAGAGTACTGGCTACTTTTCCAGAAGACCAGGGTTCTATTTCCAGCACCCCAACGGAGGCTCACAACTGTAACTCCAGCTCCCAGGGATTCAACTCCCTCTTCTGTATTCCATAAGCACTGCAGGCATATATAGTATACATACATACAGGAAGTACAAAACCACACACAAAGTATCTGGCGGACACAGGGTTCTTAGAGGGACAAACATCCTTGACAGTATTTAAATCCATACACAAGACCTATCAGGTCCCATAGCATCCAATCCAGAGCCAGTCACCATTTCCTTCCATGGCTCCCAGGAACAGCTCTATTCCATCCCATGTCCAGCGCTACAGGATGAACTATGTCCTCCTCTGGATCATTACGTGACAGATATGACTACATACTTTAGAGTGAGAATACCAAGCACACCCAAAACTTCTTCTAAATATTGAGATCTTCCCATCCAGGAACTATCTCACTCCTGCCTTGTCCTCATGAGCTTCCTCCACCTGTATTGGCTAGTTGAGGAGGGAGTTTGTTGTTGTTCTGGTTGCTCTGGTGATGGTTTTGTCATTTTGACAGTTATCTGAGAAGAGAAAAACTCAGCTGAGAAAGAGCCCCCATCAGATTAGCCTATAGACAATCCAGAGGGCATTTTCTTAATGGACAGTTGATGAGGGAGGGCCTAGCTCACTATGTGAATGGTGTCCCCTCCAGGCAGGAGGACCTGGAGTATAAAAGAAAGCAGGATGAACAAGCCAAGGGGAGCAGCATCCTTCCAACTCTCCGTTTTCATTCCTTCCCCTGCATTCCTGACTTAACTTCCTCTGACAATGGACTGTATTTAATTTGCAAATAAATCCTTTCCTCCCCAAGCTGTTTCTGATCATTGTACTTTATCAAAGTAATAGAAAGCGAACTAAATTCATACCACCGTATCATGGTATGAATAAGAACATCCCTGGGGAGGGAGCAGATTGTTACAAGCAACCAGCTTCCACTGTCAATGACAAACACCGTGCATGGCTGTGTGCTGATTCGGCCTCATTTCCTTCATCTGTTCCATGGCTTCAGATCAAGACGCTGAGGGTTACATACACGGCTGAAGGTCACAGAGCAAAACTGAATCTAAGCTCACTGCCTCCACCCCTCTGCCTTGCAGCAATGACTCATGGGCCAGAACCACTGTGAGTTTACTACCTGGACTCGCACTGTTAGTATGAGTCAGCATGTCCAAGAGATACATTCTGCTGAGAAAATTCCTAATTTCTAGCACACACAAGGCAGTAAACAGAAAGGATCCCACTTAAAGATACAAGATTGAGCTGACTTACACATTTTCTATTTGCAAACTAAAACAAAATCCCAAAAGAAAAGCATTGAGAAACATAGACATGTTTCCCAAATAAGGAGACACTGGACAAGCTAGTTCCTAGCCCTCTCTATGAGTCTCAATGCCCCATCTACTGCATGTTGGGAAACTGGCTATCTTTTTCCATCTCTAAAATGCCTAGTCTGGTTCAAATAATTATGTACATACTCACTGTTTATCTTAACATATTAAATCCTTGGCACTGGGTACACTTATTAAATGAAAATGGTAGCAACTAATAGCTTTTATAAACAGTAGGGAGAGGAGAGTAGCCATCTAAGCTCTTTGTCATATAGCTCTTGTAAGTTAACACCCTTGCTTGGGTGGGCTTTTTTATGATGAATCTGATTTGGAGTTATCCATGCTCCTGAAACTAACCCTTCAGCCATACTATTGTTGAGTAACTACTGGTTCGCTGAGAACATGAGGGAAATAATTTCTTTGGTCTGTGGTTAGTGCCATTATGAACTGAATAGTCATTTGATCACATCCTCTTAGGAAAAGTCAAAGACCATTGTGATGCTCCAGTGTTGTGACTCACTTTCACTACGGAACACTCCTAGTTCAGTGATAAATTGTAGCATCCTATTAGTAGTAGAAAAGTAACCAGCACATAAGGAGGCCTAAGGAAGGGTCAAAAAGATTGGTAAGGGCTTTCCATATGCATGCTCTCATTCAACCCTCACAATTCTCTGAAGTAAATCATTGTTGGCCCCAGTTTTGCAGCTGAGAAGATTGACATCAAGGCTGGACATGTGCTAAGATTTGAACATATGCCCAAAATTTTATGGGTTGGTATTTAAATTTCCAAATTTCTATGTTGTTAATATTTTGAAAAGGAGCCTTAGGAGGCAATTTATATTAAATAAAGTCTTCCAGATGGAGTGTCCAGGATTACTTTAGAAGAGACAAGGCAGCTGAGTTTCCCAGATATGCTATGGCTCTCCACATGATGCCCACCAACAACATTAGGATGCATCAAGAAATTCCTCATTAGATGTTGTTGCTGGCTTCTGGGAAATTCTACCCTCCAGAAACATGTGCCAAGCAAACTTCTATTCTTTACAAAGTACCCAGTTTGTAGCACTCAGTTATAAAAACAGAAATCAGGCTGAAAATGTTGTACATCTACAGAGCGAGTGTGGTTATCAGAGTGAAAATAGCCCTCGTAGGCTCATTTATTTGAATGCTCCATGACCTGTTGGTAGAACTCTTTAGGAAGGATTAGGAGGTGTGGCCTTGTTGGAGAAGTGTGTCACTGGGTGGGCCTTGAGGTTTCAGGAGTCCATGCCATTCCCAATATGTCCCCATTTCTCCTTGTAGGTAGATGAGAAACCCCAAGCTGCTGTTCCAGTGGCATGCCTGCCCATGTGCTGCAATACTCCCTGTCATGATGTTTATGAGCTCTGACCCTTGGATAATGTAAGCCCCAATAAACTCTTCCTTGTACAATTTGCCTTGGTCATGGTGTTTTGTCAAGGCTATAGAAAAATAATTAAGACAGCTGGGATTCAAAACCAAGCAGTCTGGCTTTAGATGAATAACTAACCTTTAAGGAACGCTGCCTTCCTCAAAGCAGCTGTGTCTCTATTTCCCCCCCAAATCCCCTGGGCTGTAGGTAGGAAGAAGGGTGACACTGAGACATAAGAGAGGGTCTAGAATCTCAGGTCTGGTGCCTAGTGAGGCCACACACAGGATCAATGCTTTCAGCTGAAGGCACCACTCTCCTTTGGGACAAGCTTTCTGCTAAAACAGCAGCACACTGAGGTAAGCAGGATAGGGAGGAGGCAGAGACAAAGCATCTAGGGAGAGTCTCCTGGGCAACAAGGAGTCTGCATGGTGCTCTGTGGTTCTAGCACCGAGGCACCTGGTGCTAGCCAGAGCTCCTCTTCAGTCAGTAGAGTCAGCCCCTGCACCCATTGCTAGCCATTGGGCTTCTCGTCCCTTGCCTCTGCAAGGGATAGGAGGAGAAGCTCCTCTCTTGGCATGTGTTCGTGTCTATTTTATAAATGGAGAGGGGATCCAGAAGGGCCAAGGTTCATCTAAGACCAAATATCAACTTAGGGACTCAGGAAAGCTGCTTTGTAGACGTTGCTCCATTGAATGTCAGTGAGTGGCAGCATCAAGAGTCCAGGGCTCAGGTCCACTTAGGATATATGTCTTGCAGTGCCGAGGAGCCTACTCTATAAAAGACTAAACCCTTTTCTTTATGATCTTCCCCACCTACCCACCTACCACCTTTCCCACACTGAAGAAGAAATGAAGGAACACTGAGAGTTTTGCCTGTGGATGGGGCTCAAGCGTGGGGAAGAGTCCTTTACATTCAACACTTGCTGAGAGAGAGAGAGTCTGGCTCTGGGCTTGCCTGAAGAAGCCCATAACCTCCTTCCACGGGTTCTGATATTGCATTAAGCAAAACACTATGTAGGAGTCTGCAAGTCACAGCAGCATCTTCCTCACTTTCCAGAAGAGGCCAGATACCCTTAGATAGACTGCACACACTTCCAACCAGCGCTTCGCACAACAACACTATATGTCCTTCTGATATTAGTCGCTTATCTGCTTAAGGAGCCTCAGCCCACCGCTAGCAGCATGGCCAAGACAAGGCTTAACAGACAGCCCTCACCTGGCTCATTATGCAGCCTCACCAGCCACCATTCAGCATCGTCTGTCCTCAGTTTCAGCTTCCCCCAGCACTTGCCATAGCTGCCATGCAGTCTGGACGGCTCTATGCCGGCTCCTCTCTGCTGCATTCATCCATCCGGTGGGGACCTGAGATGGTTTGTTTGTAGGCTCTTGACATTGTTGTGCAGGCCAGTTACATGCATCATACATTATTTCAACTGCTGCTCACTTAAGACACTATGCTGAAACTTTTCCTGCTATGACCAAAGGACAAATTGATGTCCTTTAAAATACCTAAACCTCACAAGAAAATCACAATTAGCTATGCTCTTGGTTTCGCCCACATTGAATCGCTTGGTTTGTTTTTAAATCTCACTTAAAAGTGACTTTGAGCCCTTTCTGCTACAAGATCACAAGTAACCATGACATTCAGGAAAAATACCCCCATAGGTAACATACAACAGCCTCTCTGGCTACTGGAACAGATACCTTCTCTTTGCATTTATGTCACTACAGAGCCTAGACTGTATCTGGCAGAATAGAGAGTAGGAAAGGAGGGAACCCATATGTCAGGCAGCGTAGCCTTGTGTACAAAGGAAGAACAGTTGTCTCAGGACTCTCGTCTTCACACAGAGAGGGTTTGGACCTTCTGAGACCTGTGCTTTTCTCCCTTGGCCTAGCAAGCAGCCAGCCTCTATCTAGAGTCAACTGTAGAGCTGAGACCCACAAGCATTAGGTGGTCCAGCATCACCGTGATTTTCTTGCCCCTTTCAGAGCTCTTCAGAGCTTCCCAGCTATTCACCAGCTGCTAACTACTCCTCACTGGCCACTTGCCAGTGACCCTGCCACCCTAGTTTAGATCCAAAAATACAATTTTCTACTTGATTCGGTCAAAATATCCTGACATGTGGCATGTTCTTCCAACATGGGAAGAGCTGTAGCGGGCTTCAATGCACCCACTGTACAGCCCATAGAATCCTGTGCTCACTCTGGTCTGTGGTGATCTCACTCCAAGAATGAGTACACAAGACAGTATTACCCACCCACTTTGACATTCTATCACTCCACACTCTTATCAACAGAAATGCTAACATGAGAAAGCAGTATTAGATCACTCTCATCTGGATGTTACCATCAGTCTCCTTGAACTTCAAACCAATCCACAGCTCATACATGAATTATCAGGCCCAGTGGGTGAGAGTAAAACTTCTAGCCTTGGATAAAGAGGCTCCCCTCAAGTCACCCCAAAGTAGGTATGTAAATCCACTTAGTGCAACTCAGGCAAAAACTAAAATTCAGCCCCAACTTACAGACATGTTCCTCCCCACACATCCTACCAAGGACCACATTGTAGTATTAGGTACACATGCATAGGTGTCCCCATATGAAGGGAGACTCTCACAGAACAGAACTGCCAGCTGTCTGACAGCTAAGTATAGTGTCCTGCTCACCTATCTATATATCTATACTATCTATATCATCTATATCTATATCAATATCTATCTATAAATACAGTCAGACAGACAGACAAAGAGAGAGAGGGAGAGAGGGAGAGAGAGAGAAGAGAGAGAAGAGAGAAGAGGGAAGAGGGAAGAGGGAAGAGGGAAGAGGGAAGAGGGAAGAGAGAAGAGAGAAGAGAGAAGAGAGAAGAGAGAAGAGAGAAGAGAGAAGAGAGAAGAGAGAAGAGAGAAGAGAGATCTCCAGGCAAGCAAAATCATGGAGTCATCTGCATTGACTCAGTGGTTCTAGACTGCTTTCGCCCTCTCATCAGAAGATATCTGTCATTAGAATCTACCTCTATAGTGTTCTATGCTAGGGCCAAGCCCTTTAGGAAGCTACAGATCCCATCAGCTCACAGGAGCATGAGCAGACCACAAGGGGCAATAACTCAGAGTCCTCAAGAGTGTGCAATAACATCCTAGCACTCACGAGGCTGAGATGGTCCACAGAGTTAACAAGGAGGCTTCCCTCAAGGGTGGAGACCTAGGGAAACCATGGCTACAAGAAGTACCAGGCAACACCAGGGAGAAGCACTGTGCCTCATATCATAAAAGTTATCACCTCACAGGGGAGTAGTTTTTTTCTCTGATTTGTATCTAAATATTAGGCAAAATGAGTGCTGGGTGGAGAAGGGCACATGCGGGCATTTAAGTCATTTATAGTTTACATTTTTACAGCACAGCAGAGATCAGCATCCGCTTTCCAAGTGCAATTAGTAGACAGCGCAGTCTGCCAAGCCGCTGTGTAAATTGTGCCTATTAAAAGAATCTACGCCATGCAATGATTGATCAACACCAAGGATTTATTCACTGAGTGAACAGCGGTTTTTACTTTTGCCATTACCGAGGGTGATCCATAACAATTTAGATAATGTACTCAGACAGATGCATTCACAAACTGGTGTCAAAGTCCTGCCCTAAGGGTGGACAGCCTGCAGAAGGGAAGGCGAGTTATCGGATGCTGGTCCAGCCAGGGAGCCTGGAGCTCACTGGGTTTGGGGTCTGCCATCTTGGAAAACCAAAGAGAAGAAGGCACGGGATAGAGCTGCAGCCTGCCTCCCCTGCAGCACACGGAGCCTGTCTGCGGCATGTTCCCATCAGTGTCCTCTTCTGCCAATGGAAATGATCCAGCTGTCACAGGAGTAGAAGAACGCTTTGTAAGTTAAACTGAGAGCGTAATAATGGACCTAGAGAGATGCTGCTGTTCAGACTGCACATGTGGGCTCTCCCTAGCATGCACAAAGGCACATGTACACATACAAAGAGAATATTGCTATCTGGTATTAGCAACAGCTTCTTCCCTTTGGGATGGGGTGTTCTAACAGAGTCTTTAGTTTTTCTCTTCTGTTTCTTTACTGGCACTAGATGGTGTTTAACACTTTTTTTTCCAGGCCCAGTGACAGGTACTGATGCTCCTCCTCTGTATCACTAGTATAGACTTGGTGTCTGTAGGCTCCTACATGGCACTGCAGATGCTGTCCTATGGAGAACCAGCTCAGTGAAAGCAGGGATGAGCTCTGCACACTTCACGGGCTCAAGTGCCCACCAGTTCTTCCCACTTCCAGTCTGCTTCCTGCGGGCTCCCATAGGGTGTCCCAGAGGCTCCATCCAATGTGACATGCTACATAGAAAAGCCACTTTCATCATCTCTGATTAATGTCATTCTCATCACATGTGCATTCATTTCATGTAAGACCCTGGTCACCTTGACACTCTACTTTATCCATGTATGGAGGCCTGCTTCCTCCAAGCATCTCTGCTCTCGTGCGGCTCCGTACCACCCGCCTCCTCTCCATTCCCACTGCAGCCACCAATCCATCCTCCTCCACCTCTGCCTCAGACAAGTCTCCATCTGACCCTCCCCAGCATGTTTCTAGGACACGAATTCAAACATGGCTTTCCTTCACTTTACACTCAGCAAAGGCTCATCCAGTACTCTGGGCCCAGAGAGCTTTTCCTGGGAATATGTCTGGCAAATATTTCTTTAAGAGACCTGACTGTGCCATCTGTGTATGCTAGGTTCTCCAGAGAAACAGATTAAACAGTGTGTGTGTGTGTGTGTGTGTGTGTGTGTGTGTGTGTGTGTGTATGTGTCTATGAAGAAAGAATTGAGAGGACCAAAATATTTTAAGAATTGGATATGTGATGTGGGGGAACCCCAAGAAGAGCGGATTCTGCCACTCAATTTCAAAGGCACATGGCCCTTCTTGTTCTTGTTCAGTAGAGACATCTTTCCAAAAAAAAAAAAAAAAAATCTCAGAGCCACAGGAACAAACTGCTTTATGCTGTCTATCAACTTATCAACTTGGATGCTAACATGTCTTAAAAGATGCTTTGTGGAAGCATCCAGAATAATATTTAGCCAAATATCTAAGCAGCTTAGCTTAGCCAATGAGACACATAAAGATGACCATGACACCATCTTTCTTCTGTGGTAACAGGGATGAGGCCCAACACATAAGCAGGACTTATCTTCCTCCTGTATCTGATATGGACTCATTTGGGTGGCTCCAGCCAGAGGACTCCAAAGCTTCAGTGGGAATGATCCTAGGATCATGATATTAGAGACCATCTTGAAACAATGGGAAGATAGCTCCAAAGAAGGCCAGATGCCCATATAGAAGGAATTGCCTAGAAAGGAAGACATGCTGTGTCTTAATTCAGTAAATACTTCAAATAGTAATAGCATTAAAGAATATAGAATTTGAGTTCCTCCTATAATATAGCAATTATCAGTAAGTCCTTGCCTTGAAATGGTTCCAATTTATGAATTTTGACCTTATAATGGCAGGAAAGCATTAATAACTCGGTAGCCATTATACCTCTAATTTTAACGTTTCCCAAGCTAGCAATATGTGGAGTGATACTCACTTGCACTGCTAGGTAGATGAGATCAGTCTCGGCTGCAACTGTCCTGCAGTGTATTGTTGCCAAGCTGTGGTCTTTAGCAGGTTAGGTCTACTCATTGCATCTTCAAGTTAGACTGTTTTTCATTTTTGAGGTGTTCCTGGGACCTAACCCCATTGTAAGGTGAGGAACATATGGCTATTAATGAGATTAATCATCTACTACCAGCCATTGTGCTTTACATGGGACTCATGGGAGATGAAGGGGAGTGGGAAGGCTCAGGGTCCCATGCCGTAGAAGTCTAGAGGGATGAAGATGGGGACACCCTGAAGTTACATTCCCATGGCTAGAATACAACTACTAACCTATTAACCTTATACTGAGAGATCCGGCAAAAAGAATAAAGAAGGGGACAATCCTCTATGGCTTTCCCAACCTAGATGGTCACTGTTTGCCTACAGCCTGCCTTGGTCAATGTAAAACCCTAGTCCCTATGGATGAGCCTGATCAGGGTAATACAGCAGGATGTAAGAGCTCTTCCTGGAAACTTGGGCCAAACCACAGGCTACCCTTTTCCTTCTACCCATTACCCTCTTACCATCCTCTTCAGAGAAGCATTAGTGCATGGTACATCTCTGCATCTTCAGCCCCTCCAGGGAGACAGTGTCTCACACTGGACCCCAGAGAACAGCCTATATGCTGAGCAGAGGGGTCTAGCCTATAACTCACTCATCCCAAATGCACCACAGCTTCTATTCCAGTTCACATAGCACAGTTCACGTAGCATAGACAGACCCCCTACATTAGGAGGGGCTCCCATCAGGGCAGACAGCTATAAATGCTGCTGCTCCCAGAGTTAGGCTAAATGTGTCTCCTCAGACCTGAGCACTGTCTTAGAGAGAAGAGTCCCATTGCCGCTGCAAGGGGAATCCATCTGTGATTAGCAGAATCATTCTACAGCTTTAAAACATCTTCTAGACAACACATGGCAAGTGGAGCCGACTGCCCAGCTGCTACCACCAGTGTAAGAACGATGACATGGTGACTTCTTTTCTGAAAAACTGCGGAGAGAAGGGATACCCTGAAGTAATACTTTATAATTTTAAATCCGTTCCCCAGCCTCAAAGAACATACCACTCTACTGCTTCCGTCCTTAAAATAAACAGAAAGAGGAATAAATAGAGCATACTGGGACTGGTCTGCACAGCTACTAAGACGTCATCTCCACTCCTGTTGGAGTTATTTAGGAAAAGCTATCTCTGGCAGGAGCCATGTGCTCACAACTACCCCAGAACAAGGCACGCAATAGTCTCCAGGACCTGACATGCATTTCAGCCTTGGGATGCTGGTCTATGTCTCTTAAAACAAGAAGGAAAAGCCAGTCAGACCCGCAGCCCACCTTTGCTTATAAGGAATGTTGAAACAACCAAGCCCACCACTCCGTGCCTCCTTCACATGGTTTGTACCTGAAGGGCCACCTCTCCCCTTGTGCTGGAAGGCATCCCTGCATCCTGAGCATGGAGGGTTGGATAAGCACGCCCCTAGCATGCACAGCATGCTTAGACCATCTGAGCTCTTCTGTATGCCCACCTCTGCACAGACACCTGACAAGTAGAGAGGAAGCCCACCAGGCTCAGGCTTCTAAAGGTGTTCTGCAAATCAGACAGGAGGGAGAACTGAAACAAGGTGACTAGTGCCCCTGGAAGGTCAGAGACAGGGTGCCATGCATGTGTGCATGTGTCTGGGTGTATATACATGCATTTGTGCCATAGCATGCATGTGGAGGTCAGCTGAGGTGTCAGGCCTCCACTTGCAGCTTGTCTGAGATAGTCTTCTATTGTTGTTCACTGATATGTACAGCAGGCTAACAGGCCTGCAAGCTTCACAAGATCCTCTCATCCACTGTCTCCTGCAGGGCCATGGGTGTGGGGTAAAGAGGGGAGTGGGAGAGAACCTGTGTTGTCCTGCCAGAGTTCCAGTGCTCTGGGCAGGCAGACTCGAATGGACTGCGCACACTTTCCACGTGGCCCCGGGTGGGCATCTGGCTCTGTTAAGCCACTGACCCCCCCACGGCAGGTGGTGGACAAGGGGTAGCCCCAGATACCAGGTTCTCAGCCTCCGGCATCCCATGCTGGATATGGCAATGAGCTGAGAACAAAATAGGGACCCCAGGGCTGAAAGGAGGAGAGGGCGGTGCTGGATGGTTCCTACATGGGCAAGAATCCTTGGTCAGGTCTGTGGCTGGAGCACAGGATGGCCTTCTGGCAGGAGCTTAGATGTGCCTCCTTAGGAAAAAGCCCATCCCATTGTTCAAGCACTTCATGATCAGAGACAGTCTATGGTTTTAGAGCTTTACTGTAGAAAGGCAGGGGGAAAGAGAGAAGGTAGAAAGAGAGAAGGAGAGGCTGGCTATGGCCACATGGAGACAGGGGGAAGAGAGAGAGAAGAGATTCAGAGAGTAAGAAAGGTTAAAGCTTAAAGGGGGGGTCAAGCAGCCCCTCTTATAGTGGGCTGGGCTATCTTGTTGTTGCCAGGTAACTGTGAGGAGGAGCATATCTGACTATAGTCAGGTAACTATGGGGGTGGAATCTAGCCAGAATGCCAGAAGCTTGGGACATTGTCTGCATGACTGATAGCCTCAGGCCTCCCCTGTGGGGGCTGTGGGGGTGGTAACTTTGACAGGAGCCAGGGATCCAGGAGACATGATCGAACACCTCTGTCCCATGAAGGTGGAAATTATTACTCACCTGATCCCACTGGGTTCAAGACCTCAGCTTGACTGGAGACCAGGCTCTCTGTGCATAGCCCACTGCCCCACAGTCTCCCATCTTGATTCTGGAGTACTGGGATTTCTGGTGTGTACTACTATACCTGACTTTATATAGGTTCTGGGGATTTGAACTCGGGTCTTTATGTCTTGCAGCAAAAACTTTACCCACCCAGTCATTCCTCTTGCTAGGAGCATTAGTGCTCTCTCTCTCTCACTCTCTCTCTCTCTCTCTCTCTCTCTCTCTCTTTCTCGTGTGTGTATGTGTGTGTGTGTGTGTGTGTGTGTGTGAGAGAGAGAGAGAGAGAGAGAGAGAGAGAGAGAGAGAGAGTGTGTGTGTGTGTGTGTGTGTGTCCTACCTAGCACTTCTCAGCCCTCTCTACCACAGCACACATAGAACTCTGTGACCTCTCTACAGGAGGCTATCACAGTTTGGGGGCCTCTTGGTCAGATTCAGACCATCCCTGGGGATGAGATAACAAACCAGCACGTACTTTATCAGCTGAGAACACTTAACAGGATTACAGAGAGGTACACAAAGGTACAGGGCCAGGACATAAGCCAGGCACACAGCTAAAAGGAATATCTATGAAAAAGCACAATCACTATAATCTATTCCCATACTATCTCCACCCGTCTAGCCCTACTGAGAAAGACTGGCTGTTTCCTATTAGACTGTATTTGGCCAGCCAGTGTGTCTCGAGCCAGTTTGAAAGGCTGCCAGCTTTCTTGGTCTGGCATATGGAATGATTTCAAAGCCAGCCTTGCCCTCCTCATTTCTTGCCAACACCTTCGCTCTAATAATTTCATGCCCTGAAGCTCTTAAAAACCCCAATTCCCCCTCCCATCCAAACCACTGCACCATCTATTTCCTGTCTAGCAGCCAGATATGCTTTTGTGCCTGAATAGAAGCCCAAGTCTCTGGTACAGTACCTGCAGATTTAACCTGACTAACCCTCTGGACTGAGGACCCTTGGCAGCTGGCATGTACCTTTCCCAGCTCTGTATCCAGAAGTACCTGGCCTGGGGCAGAGGGAGGACAGTAGTGCTGGACAGGCTTTAATTAGAGAGTTAAAAGTCAGTAACTGGCCGGGAGGGCAATTGGTAAGCAAGGTGGCTGGTAGCACGTTTCTGCCAGGACTCCTTCATGCCAGGAGTCCCTCTCTGTCCCTGACCAGAGCAGTCACTACCATGTCATACCAGCATCTGATGGAAGCACACAGTATGACTGACAGACCCTGAGTTCTATTTCAAGTCTCAGTTTTGAGCAATTTACAGGTCCCAAAGGGTGTCTACAGCCCCTAGTCTTCCCTCACACACCCATTCACCCCACTGTGCTTCCCAGAGAGGCTGACAGAAACTCCACCCTGCCTGCCACTGGTCTAGTCTAAACCTCCTGTCTGTTTTCTCTTATTCCTCCGGTCTAGTCTGTTGGGAAATCTTGCTGAATTCACCTCCACTATACACCTTGAATGTAGCTTTGGTTCTCCCATGGCCCACACGGAGGCCACCTTCCTGAGCATCACCTATTTATCAGGCGACTGCCTCTATTTCCTCTTCCTTCCTCCTGCTTTCCTATCTTCTTCCTATTTAGACATCACAGTATAAGGTCAGCTCTTCCTGTATAACAAGCTTTGATGAAAGAAGCATCTTTTAAGTAAGATGGAGTAAGACCCTTTCTGAACAGAGAGCAGTGTGTTCCTTGAACAGAGTCTTAAAGACACTGTCTTTCTCCAGGGCAAAGTTCAGACAGATTTCCTAACGGCCTCTTAGATGATTGGGGTTTTCTAAATTCATGTATTATCGGCAGCTGTAAACTGTACTCGGGAGACATGAGCAAGAGGAATGAATGCAGACAGAGGGCCCAAGCTGGTTGCTGTACCACGAGAAAGAAAGCGTCTTCAGAGAGCAGTCCAGTGTCCAGGGGCCCTTGCGAATATGCAACAAGCTAATTCATTCTGAGCAGACACTTCACACTTCTGGATGGTAGCCGGAGAGCTGCTTTGATGTTTAAACCATGTCAGGCCACTTCTCTGTTCAAAATCCTGTCATGACCCCTACCTCAGAGCAAAACCCCATGTTATTACAATGGCCTAAGACCCTTCATGACCTGCCCAACTTTATCCAGTCCCTTTTGGCATCCCTCACTCTGACCCAGCCTACAGTCAGTCTCCTTCTTGTTCTCAGATACTTAAGCCAGTGCCCACCTGCAATCCTGTGACCTTGACCTGTCCCCATCACACCCCTTAGCCTTCTTCTAAACATCACCTCTGTGAGACAGTCCACAGTCCCCAACCAATATCATACCCTCCTATAGTACCATCTCCTTAACCACTAGGCTCCCACTTGCTCCTCCTATGAAGATCGCCCCTATACCCTGCCCTTCTGAGGAAGCAGCTCCAGCCCTGTGACATGAGGGACAGCTGGGCCAGCACAGGATGAGGTCTCATCTGTGCACTGCCAGCATAGCACCAGGGTCACAACAGCAGCTTTCCTTTCAAGAGGAGCCAGCACGGAGAGATCACGTGGTGGCCGGCACCAGCTGGTTTAAGTGTTAATCTCACATGGGGCCTGCAGAACTTAGAGAAGGAAGCATTGCAGCTCCAGCCAGCCAATTGGAAGAAGGCATTCCAGGCACACACCGAACCATGCCCCACCTATTATACAGGTTGGCGACCCCTGGAAGAGTCACATACTTATTCCACTGGCTCATCTTCCACAGCACCCTCTGCTCTTCTCATTGTAAGTTCCGTAGCTCTGTCAGGACCTCTCAGCTATTTACGTTCAGCATATTTTTAATATTTTGCAATGAGATTTTTCTTAAATGAAAACCTGAGACCTAAGCATTGTGTTGTCTATGAGTACCACGCTGTGTTCATGGATGCGGGTTAGATGTATGTGGGCTTCATTGGCACCACACACCACATTTCCACGTCACCTACACATCTCCATGTCTCCATGCACTGCTCTCTGTTCCTACCTCCCCTTGGAAACAACCTTCAGATCCCCCTGGGAGGCATAAACAAAGAGCGGAGGGATGTGGCAAGGCTCAGAGGATGCTTTTTCCCACCCAGCATCATCTCCACTACACCTGAGGATCTGGTCTTTTGTTTCACACAATGAGATTCGTCAAATTTCAACAGTGCTCCCTTTTCAGAGTGTCCTATTTAATTCCTGGCATGAAGACATTGCATGATAAATATCTGCTGAAAGCAGGGGCCTGGCATCCCTGCTCTGCTCTGTGGACCTTCCACACCGTCCCCATGGGTGATAGCCCTGAGGAAGCTCTTGTCCCTCTATTTCTCCTTAGCCTATCCATCTTCTGGCAGACCTTTTGGCTTGGCTCCGTCCCTGCAGACAGCATCCCTCTCCTGCTGTCTGAACTAGGCTAGCACAGTCCTCCACTCTCACATCCTAAGGCCACAACATCCACTTCTTGTCTCCATGCCCAGTGCACCTCATGCTGAGTTTCCAGAGGAAGTGCATAGCAGTTCTGATGGGATCCCAGACTCCCCCACTTCCTCCCAATACCCCTCCTCCTCCACCAAGTCTCACTGTGTTGATTCAACTTTCCTCCCTGAGCCACCAGCTCAGCCATCAGAGGATCCACAGAGTTTTCTTTAGCTCTCTGAACACCCACTGTGGAGGCTGCAAAAGCCAATGGCTCTCTTTCCTTGTAGTTGAGAGTGGACAGGAGGCCCAGCTCCAGTAAATAGCCTGGAACACAAGCGTGCCTAACAGAGCAAGTGCACAGGCTGGGTCTTGGATAAAGGAAGTAAACGTTGGGGGCTTTAGTGCCTTTGCTACAAAGCTCTGGACACCTCATCCTTAGAAAGGAACATGCGCTTTTTCATTGTCTTCCACTGTCTGACGTGATGAGCATGAGGCCAGCCTGTGTCTCTTTCCTCCATCCCCTCTCATTACTTACACACCTGTTTTAGCTGCTCACTTCTCTTTGCCTCTTTGCTTCATCATATTTTCTCTTGTTTTGCCTTTGGGCGAGTGTCTTATGAGCATCCATTCTGGGTGGCTAGGACTACATGGTAAAGGAAAAAAGCAGGAACCAGGCACATCTGTCACACCACTTGTAACAAATCCAGCTGTAAATTTGCAGTGCTTGTTGCTATGCAAACAAAACAACAGTCAAGAGACGATGCATCCTTGCAAGCAATGCCTTCTATTATGTAGCCAGGTTAACAGCACCTTAGCTCAAGACCAGAGGAGCCCTTGGCAGGAAGGATCCTTGAGGAGTATCTGCAGAAGCAACCTGTGCACAGAGCAACAGCGTGTCCCAGGCAGGTGAGTGGCCTGCAGAGGTCACATCTGCCCTTGCAGCTGGTGCCCACAGGAAACACTTCAAGTCCCAGGCCACCTAGGACACAGAGCAAAGGCATTGATAAAACCTAGAACAGGAAGAGCTCTTCTCTTTTCAACTCATCCTGCAAGTGGCAAAGTGTTCCAGGTTGGGTGATGACAGCAATAAAGTCAGTGTCACTTGGATAAATTTCAAACTAAACACAAGACACCAAAGCAGGAGGTCTGGCAAGCCAAGGCAAAGACCAAGCTCAGGAACACTTTGAGAGTGATGGACTTTTATCTTCTGCATCCCTCTGGTTCTCTATGGTACTCAGTGCCCAAAATACCACAAACCGACCACTATCCAAAATAGTAGGATGTTCAAAGAAGCATCTTCCCCAAGAAACCTAGTGAAACAATCAAGAAAGAAAGGGCTTTCAACCAGTCAGGAAGAAGACATCCTCCTCACTCAGACATGTACCTTTCACAGAGGGATGCAACCCTAAGACTTCTGGGAAGAGCACTGAACTCACAGCTCCAGCCATGCCTGAAGCCAGCTCTTCCCTTAGACTCTTCAGAAATGGGAATAGGGACTTATCTCGTATTATTTTAGACAGGGTCTCCATGCAAAAACAAAACAACACAAAGCACAAATAAAAACCCAAAACATCAGCAGCAATAACAACAACAACAACAAAACCAAAACATAACCATAAAACAAATAAAGAAAAAAGAAAAAAGAAAAAACAACCTAGGCCTCCTCTCCTGAAAGACAGAAGGTGAAACCGGTATATGTAAATGACCTTAAAATTCTACTTGAATTTCTTTCTAATGCTGCTAAACCCTTTCAGTGAGCTAGATGGACACAAAATTAACAAAAATCAATAGACTTCCTGTAGACAAACAACAAACTGATAAACAATATCTGGGATTAACTCCAACCAAGCAAATGAAGGACTCATACAATTAAAAAACTTTAAGACACTGAAGAAAGAAACTTAAGATACCAGAAGATGAAAAGATTACCCATGCACATCGATTAGTAGGATTAATATAGTAAAAAAAAGGCCATCCTACCAAAAGCAATCTACAGATTCAATACAATCGTCATTAAAATTCCAATACAATTCTACACAGATCTTTAAAGGATAATTTTCAGCTTTAAACAGAAACACACACACACACACAGACAAACATACAAACACCAGTACAGCTAATCCAATCTTGAATAGTAAAAGAACTGCTGCAGGTCTCACTAGCCCCAATTTCAAGTTATACTACAGAGCTATAGTCATAAAAACAGCATGGTGTTGGCACAAAGACTGACATGTTGATAAATAGAATTGAATGGAGACCCAAAACCACATGCCTTTGGACATCTGTTCTTTTCTTTCTTCCTTTCCTCCTTCCTTCCTTCCTTCCTTTCTTTCTTTTTTCTTTTTTTCTTTCTTTTTTCTTTTCTTTTATTTTCTTCTTCTTCGTTTTTTAAATAAAGAAGCCAGAAATACACACTGGAAAAAAAGACTATCCTCAACAAATGGTGCTGGTCAAACTGGGTGGCTTCCTGTAGAAGAATGCAAATAGACCAACACTTATCATCTTGAGCACAATTCAACTCCAGGTTCAAAGACATCAATGTATCAATATCAAATCAGATACACTGAACCTAATGGAAGAGAAGGTGGGTTGTAGCCTTGAACTCATTATTGCAGAAAAAAAGACTTTCTGAATAGAACACCAGTAGCAATTGTAATAATCAACAATAAATGGGGCTGTGTGAAACTGAAAGGCTTCTGCATGGGTAAGGACATATTTGGACAAAGCATCATCCTACAGAATAGGAAAATATTTCTACTAACTACACATCTGACATGGGCAGATATCCAAAATATACCATATATATATACTGGATATCAAGAAAACAATCAAACTGTAAAATGGAGTACAGATATAAACAGAATCCTCAAAAGAGGAAACTCAAAAGGCTAATAAACACATAAAGAAATGTTCAACATCCTTAGTCATCAGGGAAATTAAAATTAGAAATACTTTGAGATTTCATCTTATACCTATCAAAATGGCCAAGATAAATAAAATAAATGACAGCTCATACTGGAAAGGGTATGGAGTAAAGGCAACATTTATTTTGCTGGTAGAACTGGAAATTTGTACAGTAACTATGGAATTCAGTGTGGCAATTCTTCAGGAAGATGAGAATTATCTTTCTCAAGATTCTGCTCTACTACTCTTGGACATATACCGAAAGGATGCTCAATTCTTTCAGCAATGCTCATTGCTGCTCTATTCATAATAAAGAGAACAGAGGGACAGCCTGTTGTTCCTCAACAGACAAATGGATAGACAAATATGGTAGATTTACACAATGAAATATCACTCAGCCACTAAGTAATAAATAAAATCATGAAATTCACAGGTAAATAGATGGAACTAGAAAAAGTGTCCTTAGGAAACTAAGGTCCATAAAAACAGCAAATTGTATCTTGGGTATTCTAAGATTCTGTGCTAATATCCGCTTATCAGTGAGTGCAAATCCAGTGACTTCTTTTGTGATTGGGTTACCTCACTAAGGATGATATCCTCCAGATACATCCTTTGCCCAAGAATTTCATAAATTCATTGTTTTCAATAGCTGAGTAGTACTCCATTGTGCAAATGCACCTCATTTTCTGTATCCATTCCTCTGTTGAGGGACATCTGGGTTCTTTCTAACTTCTGGCTATTATAAATAAGGCTGCTATGAACATAGTGGAGCATGTGTTCTTATTACCAGTTGGAACATCTTCTGGGTATATGCCCAGGAGAAGTATTGCTGGATCCTCCGGTAGTACTATGTCCAATTTTCTGAAGAACCGCCAGACTGACTTCCAGAGTGGTTGTACAAGCTTGCAATCCCACCAGCAATGGGCTGTCCTGTCCTACATCAATTATTCAAGGCAATCCTCTACAGACACATGCACAATCCGATCTGATCTATGTAATTCCCCAGTGGGACTTTCTTCTCATGTTACTCTAGGCTGTGTCAAACTGAAGCTAACTAGCACATCTTCAAAAGACACGTAAACTTTATATGCCCCAGTACAGGGGAACGCCAGGGCCAATAGGTGGGAGTGGGTAGGGTCGGTAGGGGAGCAGGGTGGGGGATGGGGAGGGTTTAGGAGATTTTCTGGAGAACATGTGAAATGTAAATGAAGAAAATATCTAATAAAAAATGGAAAAAAAAAAGACACACAGTTACTTTCTCCATTCAACAAGATGTAAAGGCCTGACGAGGTTAATTGGAAAGTCAGCAGTGTAGTAAAGAGACCACTTTTATGTATTTGGTGATCATAATAAGACCCTTAGAGGTCTGGTACTGCTGTGACAGGAATTCAAACCCAGGTTGAGGAGGAAGGAGGGTATGTGTCAAGAAAGAACTACACAGTTAAATTGAAACTGACGGTCAATCCAAACTAAGCCTCAAGAGACAGTTCCAGGCTGGGCAACAGTGTGCAAAACCCATCGCTGAGATAATAATTTCATTACCAGTGATTCGGGAACAATGGAACATTTTCTTAGGAGGGCTATATGTAGATTCTATATCTTATTTTGTACCTGGAAAGTAAAATATATGAAAGGCCTTCCAATCTGATTGGATAAGCAAGCAGAGAAACACTTACAAGGACTTTCACAGCAATGGTGGTTTATAACAGCAATAGCCCACAATAACTGGAACAGAAAAATAATGACAAGATATGTCAATAGGCTCTTATTACTGAAAGCCATTGTAAAAGATACTGTAAACACATTTACTGATGTGGAAAAATGCACATTTCCAAAAGAAATAAGCGAGTCTTGAAGAATACATATAAGATGATTCCATGCTGAGCACAAAATAGGAATCCAATAAATATTAGCTGAATGAACAGCAAATGAAGTCATCTAGGCAGATAAACACCAAACAAAATGTCCACATTCATTATTCTTGGGTGATTGGATTATTGATGATTTGAAATTCCTTTCAGTATCTGCCTATCTGAACTATCTGGTATTTTTTTTGCGGGGGGGTCGGGGGGGATAATGCACATGAGTTACTTGCACAATAAAAGGGAATAAATTTTTTAGGATCTATCTAAAGCAAGCAATGACTCAGCAAGGTCAATTTTAAAGATCAACATTTGTAATTAGAAAATAGGACTTGGGGAAAAAGTAGAAAACAATGTGGCCCTGTGGGTGCAAGGCATAGAAAATAGTTGTCCTGTAAGCACTGCGGGTAGATAAGCCTGCCCTCGATGTCACAGAAAAATAAATGCTTCACACCAGTCCATCGCACGTTTATTATTTATTCAGCTATCTGTAACACAGCACATTAGTTAAATATTAGCAAGGGAAAACATTTACATTGAAGCAAAAATGAAGCCAATAAGGCTTATGATCGTACGATGCCAAAATTTTTAACTGAATAAAGACCTTTGTGTGCCAAACATCTAAGTATCTGGGAAAAAATCTGCAAAACAAATGTCATTTGGATCAATTTCTGGGGTGACTGATTGCACTGTCTATGTTCCTCTGATGGCTTAGCATAATAGCAACCATGGCCTCCAATCAAGCCACTGGCTGGACACAAACACAGCCAACTCTGCCACTGCCATCACTAAAAGCATGTGCTGGGCAAACAAGAGAACTGATTCTCTGATGTCTGTTCACAGCCAAATTGTAATCCTCTGATTGTTCATGTCATTAAGAGAATTCTGTTAACTTTGAAACTCTGGAAATCCTGGTGGAAGAAGGCACTGGCTCTGCTCCAGGCAAATCTGAAGAGAGCAGACAGCAGGTGCTATGGAGAGATGGCCAAATGGTGTTAACTGTGTTCAGAAGGCCCTCCATAGATTCCTAGAACAGCTGCTGTATCCTACATGCACCCCCATTCTGTATGAGCAAAGTGGCTCCCACCTTTCTGAGATGCCTTGTGAACCAGGATGCAGCCTCCTTACTCATGGAAAGTATACACAAGAGGGTAAAGAGGTCAGTAAGACAGACTACAGGAGCAGGAGGTGGCTGGTGAAACGGAAAAGAAAAATACCAGAAGATATAGTTCAATGGCAGAATGGTAGATTATTTGTCTTGCAAGCACTAGGCCCTATAGGCCCTAGGTTAATCATCCCCAGCAAAACACACACACACACACACACACACACACATGAATGAAAGGCTGCATTGCCCTAGCTCATGAGAAATTCACACAGTTCTCAGCTGTTGCATTGAAAAAAACATTTGATAATTGTGTGACACACTCAAGGAACCGAGTAAGGAAAAGGCCGTCACACAGACAGCCATACTCCCAACTCTACTCCTCCAATACTGGAATCAACTGTTAGACAGGAGGCTAACTTGAATGAATGTGATCCTTGAAGCTGGGACTACCTCTTACTAGGTTTATCATTGCATCTGGCACAATCACACATGCAGTGTTCACTTAGTAACCATTAGCAGTTAATTCAACTGGGTGATGAAATTATAAACAAGTCACAATCAGCACATGCTGTTACCATCACATATGACCCATGTTACCAACAGGAAAGCCTTGTGCTTCCTAGAAGGTATAAAAAGTCTCCTCGCCATCTCCCCACTCCACACAGGGAAGGGTTGTTGGATCTTCTGTTGAAACTTAAAGGAAGCAAGCACCTGTGAGGAGCGTCCAAACCTAGTGCAGTCTCACACACGCACACAGGAGTGACAAACATCACAAGGACTCTTCACAGGAACACGGAGCGGAGGCCCACTGAGTGGAGCACCAGGTGAGCCTCTTGTTTCCCCCCTTACATGCTCACTCTGTATGGCTATAATCTCCAGCATCAAGCTATTCTTGTTCCTTCCTCCTGGAAAAAGCTTAAATAAGCCAACAAGTTAAATTCTGATTTCATGGGACTCAGCTGTATGTCTGTAATTAGATTACCATGAACTCAAAATGAAAGAGAGATGGGACCGGGAAAGGGAGGGCAGCTGACCCTTTAGACCACAGCCTAGCCAGCAGCCCCAGCTGGTACCCTTTAGACTTGTGCTAACCGCACCAGTGACCAATATCCTGCATTTCCTGCTCCTGCACCCATTTCCACAGGGCCTCCACCCCACCCAAGCAGGGCTTGGTTTAAGCTTACGCCATTATTCAATCTGCTGACTCCTGAGCATGCTCACCATTTCTGAGTCCTATTGCTTCAGCAAGCCCAAGAGCATGGAGAACATGTACCTAAGACAGATGACCTTGACTGTATGAGTCTCCTTTTCAAACTACGGTGATACAGAGAGAACTTGGAGAGCCAAATAAGAATAGAGGTGTATGAATAAGCATGCCTGCACCATGCTATACCCTAGCAGAGCCTAAATCAGAGAGAGAAAGTAACTTTGATATTTTCTTGATTACAAATTTTGATATTTTGTTCAGCATGATGTTGATGGATATAATGATGTTCTAAAGATTGCATTAAACATTATTTATCTTGATTTCTAGGATTTGTTGTTGTCTCCTTAGATTTTTTTTTTAATAGCTGATAGCCTCATTCACTTCACTCTGTCTCTGCAGAATTACTATCTGTTGAGTTCTAATAATATGTCATATACTACACTTATACTACACGTGATCCTTGCAATACTCCTGCCAATAGTGAGGAATGTTCTTGTTTTACAAATAGAGAATGGGGGACTCAAAAGGTAAATGGGATAGGCAAGGATCCCAACAGATGTTAAGAGATAGTAGGGATGGAAACAGGTGATAGTGTAGAGGAGCAGGGACTAGGTCAGCCCACTGGATCCTTAGGGAAAAAGACATGTGAATGCATGAAGAGACATGATGCAGGCAGCCTTAGATTCAAGGAGAGGTCTTTGGTGTCTGCAGAGGTTCTGAAGACAACAGTTTCCTTCCTCATTCACATAAGGGCTGAGGAAAGCTTCCTTCCCAGAGGCGTCTCATACTTCTGGGCGTTTTAACAATCAGGCTTTACCTTTTTCACAAGATTATTTTACATTTGTGGGAGGAAAATTATTATCAAACGTGTGACCAAAAGTGGTTTTGTTGCAATTTACTTTCTCATAAAGGATAAAACAAAGTATTTCACACATGCACACAAAATGTCTAATTTGAATTAAAGCCATGGGTCAGCGTCTTCGTCTGTCATGAATATCACACTCTCATTAACTCCCAGGAATCCATGGAAACACCACTGAGAAACCACAGAGCTTCAACAAGGACTGAACTGAGAGCTGTTTTTTGTTTTTTTTTTTCAATCTTTTTCAAAGAATGTGTATGTTATATTGAATAGTAATACATCAACTCTGGCTCGGGAATGGTAATTCTGCTAATATTAGCAGTATTATGAATAACTTGCAATGTTGTTAATTCTTAGGCTACATCAAATATGCAATGTTGATCAGAATAAGCTGTCAACAGTGGAAATTGTTGGGTATCAACATTCTGCGATGTGTGGGCTGGCACCTTTTCCCGACTCTGTTGACTGTCTCATTTGTGTGGTGGCATTCCATTTACAGTTAATGATAGCATTAGCCAAAGTCCAGAAGGCATATTCCAGACCCACCCCTGACGCTTCTCTCCCTTCAATCCACACAAACTCTCCCTTCATCAGAACATCACCAGCGCCTGTCAGGACCACACCATCCAACAACTCTTGTCCTATCTCATTAAGAACTGAGAAGTTTTGTCTTCCCCCAGTAGTACTAGTTGTTCAACCGCACGAGTTCTGTTTTGCTTGTCCCCACTCATCTAACACACACTAGGCTAGCAGCAGGTAAGTGATTTACTGAGGCTAAAGGGAGACAGAGAAAGGCATATAGGGCTCTGTGTGTAAGTTCTAATGCACAAAGGATCTGAGAAGACTTGAGTTCAGGTAGGACTATTTGGGACAGTCTATGATAATGTATCCAGATGACTCAACAGCAAAGTAGTGAGAAGCCAAGACTAACTCTGGGGCTGCATCTTGAGAGCAAAACCGAGCACAAATGGGGAGAGACTGAGAACAGGGAACAGTCAGCATCCATTGGAAGGGTATGTAGCAAATAGACAGACAACCATCAGTCTGGTATGTGGCTGAGCACTGAGATCATGCCTAACACTGACAGCGATAACCAATGAACCATGTGACTCTGTCCCTCCAGAGATGCATACTATGAACTTTCTCCATCTCTAAGACAACATCAATAATGTCCCATCCCTTTATTACTCGGTTCCCAGGGCTTTGCTTAAGCTCCTTGTTTCCTTGCTATGTTGGTATCCAGCACTAGCCACATTCTCTCTGGCCTACCACAGGCCATGAAGAAAGCACACCGCCCCCCCCCCCCCCGAATATAATTGCATTTGTTTGTGATGCATAAGATTAAGTTCCAACTGACTGTTGAAAGAGACTTATGTAGCTACCACATGGAGAATGCCACAGGCAGGGAGTATGCATCTTTTGGTATGGTTGTTGCTGTCATCGCTGTTGTTGTTGTTGTCATTGTTGTTTCAGTTTGGTGATGGCAATGCTCCATCCAGGACTTCATGCTTGCCAGGTAAACACTCAATCTTAGAAACAACCCTTATCTCACTTGGAATTTCTATACTTTACTCAGGAGCCAGTGAATATCAAGCAGAGCGATTCACCAGGCTGTAAACATCCAGAAGCAATGAATACATGACTACAATAATTCTGTATATCAGAATTCTTTCCCATATTGACTAGAGGGTTAGAAATCAGATATTTCTGGCTAAAAATCCCCATTTCTAGTTCCCACAACTTCCTCTACTCTTGGCTTAGAACTGCACTCTGTTAGTGGATCAATGCAGTCCATGAAGAGCAGGGAACTAGCTCTGAGAGAGGACTATCACCCAAACCTTCCAAATTTCCCCAGAGACTCACCCTCCCTGCCATCCCTGACAGTGGCGAGTTAGTAATTGCTAGAGTTCTCTTGCTGGAACCCAGCTGGTCAGAGGTGGACTGGCACTGGCTTCTTCCTCATCTCATCCCACCAAGGTCTGCATCCTCTGGAGTGATCTCCAGATAGCATTAGTCATCAATGGAAACCGAGATCAGATTAATAATGTGTTTACATTAAAGAAGTCACCTTCAAAATCACCGCTGTTCGTTTGTGCTCTCTCCCTCTCCCCCCACCCCTCTCATTTTAATTTTGTGAATGAGCAAGAAGAGACCATATCTATAACCATGACTATATTTTCACTGAATTAGGATCCTGTCTTGCTCCATCTAAGAGAGAATGGAGGGCATTTTCTGGTATGTTGTCTTGTGGCTAGCATATTATAAAAATATGCTTGACATTTAAAAAGTAAAGAAAATCTGATCAACAATCAAAGAGAAACCACAGAAATAGACCCACAGATGACTCGGTCATTGAAGTTGCCAGATAAATACTCAAATAACTGTGATTGACAGGTCATGGAAAATGAAGGTGGAGGAAGGCAACAGACAACAGACACTGGAACTTATAAAAATATTTCAGAACCAAGAATCTTATAGCCCAGACTTGCCACTAATTCCTTATGTAGTTTGAACTCCTGGTCCCTCTGCCTCCACCTTCCCACACACTGACACTGCAGGTCTGTGATACCATGTCAGGCCAAGACAAAGCTTCCGGGACTAAAAGATGCACTGTATCAAGTTAAGAATTAATCAGGATTACTTAACAGGAAACCAGACATAGCAGAAGAAAAGTCAGCTATCTATAAAAGCCATACAGGAAGGAGGGCAAACTGAAAGGTGGGAAGAGTGAAAATCACGGTAGGTATGGAGGACAAAGAAAACTGCACATACATGTGCTTAGAGCCTGTGAGCTCACTGAGGTCTCTCTGAACTCTAAACAGGCTATTGGTCAGTATGAAAGCTAGACAGGCAGTCAGAGCCATGGAGCAGTTCTCCCTGGCTTATGGCCAAAGTGAGAGACCATAAAAACTGAAACACTGGGTAAAGAAGATAAGAAACACCAAGGGGATCAAAATGACTTCTAACTAGAACAAGTGCTAGCGCCAGAGGTCACGTGGTGACAATAGCTCAACTCTGAGAGATGTTTCTCAAAGTCATTTTCTGATGATGACCAAGAAGGAACACTCTGCAGACCTACCTCAGGAGGAATACTCCCCTGGGGCCTGCATTTTCTATGAAGTCCCCAACCTGATCCTCTCTATTTGGGTACCAATTGTTTCACGGATGGAGATGGAGAAAATGAGGTTATGATTTTAATATTGATTATCTGAATTTTGATTGTGCTAGTTGTTAACTGCTAGGATATTCTCATATTTACTAGTTCATAGTGAGTATTTAGTGAATTTATATGGTGTAGTAGGCACCCAAGTTAGTATTCCACCTGTATCCATCATTAATCACAGCATCCCATGAGAGGCATTACCTAAATATGTTCCTTGAACCACCAGCTAACAAAGGTCTCTGACAAGCCTCAGTTGAGCCAAAACATCCATTGACACCAAGGTTCAGATCCCTCATAAAGAAAGATAGCTCTGCTGTTGGCCATCAGAAACCTGAAGATGATATGCTCCCCACTGTGCGGCTCAAGGAGATAACTGCAGGAAATGCTTATCATGGAGATCAGCAGCTGTCAAAGCCTTCCATTAATTTACATGACAACAAAATTCTCTGGAAAAGGAGGAGGAAGAGGAAGGGAGAGGCTGGAGGAAAGAAGAGAGTAGAGAGAGGAGAGGAAGAGAGGGAGGGGGAAGGGAATATGGGTGAACCTGGGATCTGGAATCAAATATTCCACATATCTAAATCACATAGAGAGTGAAACAGGAACATTTACTTTGACTAATCTCTTCCAGTAGTAAACAAAAGTTAAAAGAGTGATCTAAGAGTCTTCCTCTAATTAGTGACTCCCCTTGTAGAGTCTCGGATCTTATTGGGGTGTGCCTCAAATACTATCTTAACCAGTTCTCATCATCGGTCAAGTCTGAGGCCCTCAAGCCAGCTTTACCATCTCTAGACAAGCAGAAACTCACAGGGCCCATCTGAAGCACAGACACAGCTTTACAGAGCTGGGGCATCGAAGTTCATGAGACTTCTTTCAATCTCCAGTTTCTCCAAGAGTCAGAAATTTCAGACTCCTCAGCTCACTACTCAGGATGCCCACATAGCTGATGCCTAGAGACAGCACTGTTCCTAGGACAATATGTCTGTCTCCAGGCTGGGCAGGCCAGGCAGACAGCCAGACATATGGAGTTATTAAAGGACTCAGGGGACACACACACACACACACACACACACACACTCACATATGCATGCATTCACACATGTACACTGGCAGGGGACAGACAGACAGACACACACACACACACACACACACACGTATGCATGCATTCACACATGTATACTGGCATGCACACACATGCAAACATGCATACGGACAAATGCATATGCATACACACATGCATGCATGTATGCATACACATATACATACATTCATACCCATCATAACATTTGGACAGGGGAGAGAAGCTAGGTCTGATGCTTTCACCATCAGAAGTAATCTCATTCTAAACTTTACATCAAGGTTTCTCAACTTTATATCAAGGACCTCACCCTCAGAAACCATATGTTTTCCTCATTAATGTTAAAGATCTTTGTTCATCAAAAGATGGTTTGAAGAAAAGGTATAAGCCACTACATGAAAGAATAGCTGAGAAATGACCAAAGAGTTATTAGTGTGTGTGTGTATGTATATGTGTGTGAAAGAAAGATATAATCCACACAATAGAAGGCTAGCAATAGATATGACCAGGCATTTACATACCAGAAGATATGCCAGCCACAACATATGAATACATGTCAGGCCACTGTAGCAACTAAGAAGCTGAAAAGCCACGACCCTGAGGCTTCATGATGAAGTCACTCAATTGAAAAGAACTACAGAGTCTGAGCATACTTAGTACTTGGGGGAAGTCAGTTTACCAGGGATACTTTCCACACTGCCAGGTAGAGGACAAAATGATAACAAATGCTTGGAGAACTGATGACACTACCTGATAAGTATGTACTATTGCCACTGTGAAGACCCATCAACAGCAGAACAGACAAGTGTAGGGTGGTCATTTTACAAACTGGGGTGTTACACAGTTGCACACAGTAACATCTTAACACTGTCTAGAAACATATCCAGAAGACAATATCTAATAAGACAATGCCTATAAAGTTTAGTTCAATGAAAAATAAACAATCTGAGGGGAGAAGTAGGGTACTATACGTGCTAAGAGCTTTCTGTAAATAAGGGAATACCATAATTATACCTTCAGCATCAGTCATAGCCATAACACACAGGATGCAGAGGTCTATGTGGATAAAAGAAAGCTTCCTAGTACTCCTGGCTGGAGTTTGTGTGTCCATAAGGATTTAGTTAATAAATAACAAAGGGTTAATGATAGAAGCATATCATACAAAGAACTTTTATGGACCCAGGCTCATCTAAGTTTTAATAAAATGTCTAAAATACAGATACAACAATGCCATCTACACCAAGTTCATGTCTACTATCTGCATGGCTTCAGGCTGAGACTACAGTTAGAGAGTCTCTATCCCGCTTTAGATTTAAACACAGCAGATGGACGTGCAAACCTCTCAACACTGCAGTCACTTTCCATGGCCATGACCCTGGCCGTAAAACAACCAATATGTTAAAATCAAACTCCTCCCAGGCTCAACTGTCCTCACACTGGACAAAGCACCGGAACCCGAGGTGAGCTCTGCACACAAAGGCTGGGCTGGGATTCCCAAGGATGCAGACAAGTTAGAGAAGAAAAATTTAGGGATCCCAGGCAAAAGAAGAAGGGAAGAGTAGGCTGAGGAAATAGGATGCACTGCGAGGCCACCATATGGTTCCTGCTGGAGAGAGAGAGCCCTGGGCACTCCCTGCCATGCGGGGCTCCCTGACTGCCCACACTGGTTCTTGAAAGAAAGAGAAGATGAGGACAGACTACAGCGTATTTAAGTTGACATGTGGGAAATATGCTACGCCGTGAGGTGTGGAGGCTGGGAATGGAAACCAATTTCCCAAAGAAATATCTCTCTTCATGGATGACGGGGTCATTTGAGGTCCCTGAGGGAAAATTGGATGTTGGGAGCCCAGGAGGAAATGTGATTTCTCTGATGCCTCCTTGAATGCTCCCAGCAGACAAGCCCTGCCTAACAGATGATGCCAGAGCAAACCAGAAGGCGTGGCCCAAATCAGTGTCCTCCAGGCCTCCGCTGCCAGGCCTGCGCTGGCTCCGGAAGCTTGTGTGTAAACGGGTGCTACAGCTCAGAATAATCATCCTGCAAATGCCAGGGAGATAAAGGCATCATACCAGGGATGCATGGCTCTTGCTTTTGCTTCAGAACCAAAGTGCTTTGAGCCTTAGGCCTGAGTCATTTAAGAGGAACACTGGGATTTTTAAAGAGGGTGAGGGAGTGGGAGAAATAAAAGGGGGGAGATGTTCCTTTTCATCTTAACACTCATATATTTATTGTAAGTGTGTGTGTTTGTTTGGGAAGGGGTAGCATGTGTAAAGGACACCACACAGAGGTCAGAAGACAACCTGTGGGTTCTCTGATTCTCCCACGTGCATCCCTGGGAACAATTCCTCTTTACTCACTGAGCCATCCTGCCAGCCCCCATCGTCTTCCCAATAGATGCTATTGATTTCTTCATGAGGCTTGCCAGTTCAAGAGGCTGATGTAAGAAACAGGAAATATGAAACAGGAGGGAAGAATACACCTGGGGTTAAATACTATGTAAGCACCGAGCAGGAGCAGGGGCTGGGCAGAGGCGGCAAAGGGACAAAGGGAAGCATTCTTCTGAGAGGTGTGCTTGCATTCTAGACTCTTACATAAGATATGAATAATAAACGCATTAATACCTCACACCAACTGTCTACATTTGGATGAATGGAAAACGGATTGCCCTCTGTGGTGGCCAAAGGCTCCAGAGTAAGCACTGAGTCAAAAATTAGATCAGACAAAGGCATCAAGACTCAGTGTCCTTATCTACCAAATGGGTGTCAGGCCTACCAAGATTTTATGAGAGGCAGACAATAAAACACTCTAGGAATAAGAAAAGCTGTTGGCAGGCATGGTGCCAACTCAAGAGGAAGCATGCAACTGAGCCGCCTTTACTTATGGATAAATGCTTGTCCATCTAGGAAGGCACAACGACCTATGAGTGAGCTTTGCTCTCCAATCCCAAATCTGTTGGCTATAGAGAGCACTAGACCACAGGGACACTGTCCCTAAGCCCATGTGAAAATCCCATCACAGGTGCCCTGCAGGTTAAGCCAGAGGAGCACTGCAGCAAGCACCCAGATGGACTGGACTGGGCTGGCCCTAATTCCACAAGTTCACTGTGCTATTCACAACTCTCCATGTGGACACCCTCCTACTCACCACTCCATGGTCATGTACTTTCTCTGATTTCTTTCCACTCCACTGAGTAAGTCAGAATTTTTAGTCCCACTACACAGACGATGAAACAGAGGTGCCAAATGACCCAAAGCAACATAAACTAGTTTATGCTAAATTAAGACTTGGTGGGGGACTTTTCACAAAACCCACGACTGTGCCCACTAATCAAAACAACAGTCAACAAATGCAAGCCTGGTTTATGAGTTTTTCTTTGGGTGTATAATTCTGTTGAATATACTTTTGGAGCAAAACTCCCTTCAGGAAAATGCATGCCAGGCATTAAGATAAGGTCTCGATACCACAGACTCACGTCTATAGGGAGGATATCAGAGACGCTGCCAGTGCACCAGGAGAGCTCCAGCTCAGGTGAGCTTGGCACAGCAGATTTGACCTTCCTGCTGGGGTGCCTCAACCACCATTCCTCAAACCCATCGTCTCTCAGGAGAGAAGGGCAGAAGACTGTCCACTAGAAGGATCCATTCCTTATTCTTAGATTCCATTATGATTCTGTCTCACCTCTCCGTCCTTACAATTCACTGCACCTCAAAGCTCCAGTTTCTAGCTTCTCCTGTCTCATTGTCACACAAACCTCCATGCTGTGAGCCCCTTCAAAGATGTTCTCTCTACAATATCCAATTGTCAAAATGTTTTGCTCCAAGGTGTATTCTCACCATGACCATCTTCAAGCCTCTGTTATCAGGGATGCTGTCTTCCTGTGGGAGACCATCTTCCGTTATCACTACACACAGGTGACCACATCCCCAGCCCAGGTGTGACATAAAGCCATCTCAGCTCATCAACAGACCTACACAGAGATGGTTATGTTTCTGTAACGTCAATTACAGGCAAGATGGCACTCCAAGCTTCCATTGCATTCACCACACAAATTTATGAACTGTTTTGGCCAGTGTTGAATTTCTATCGTTCGCACCTGGTACGATCTAACCTAACTTCCTCACAAGGCCTAGAAGAGCATAACACAGTGCACACACAATAAATATCCAATTAAATCCAGCAATTCTGTGGCCTCCAAAACGCGGCTTGCCACTAGCCGATGTCCCTGCTCAGTCCCAACTGCTCATCACTCCAGTTCCTCGGGAGCTACTGTGAGGAGATACTCATTGTCTTCTAGCTTTCCCAAGAGCACTTCTGATTAAAGCAATATTAAACAGTAATAACTGTCTTATCGTTTTATGGCCATGCCCATGATCACATAAATAAGCATTTTATATCCAATTAACATTTTATATTTATTCAACCCTAAAACAATCTAGCATTTTTATTAATCAAATAAAATAGCATTTAATAGATACGGTTGTTTTAGTCTCCAAAATTAGCTGCATATAAAGTAGCACTACATCCAATTATGCAATATATCGCCCCAAAAGAACAATGGGTACTCAGCGGGATCTCCATCAATGCGGTGCCCATCTTTACCTAAATGACTTAAAGCTAACTGCTTTCAAAACACTATCATTTACATAATACTTTCATATTTGCTGCTATGGCTGCGTGCCACCTGCACTATTCTTTACTTAAAAATGTTTGTTTAAACAGACCTGTTTTGTTCATTTAAACAATTTTATTTTAAAGGGAAACTTTGTATCATGAGCATCGTGTGGTAGCTATACTTTAAGGTACATTAAAATTAATATGTGATTATTAATGCATAAGCAGTGTACCTTATTCAGCTATAAAGCTATCATGTATAGCAGTGGTTCTCAACCTGTGGGTTGCTACCCCTTTAGGGGTCGAATATCAGACAGATATCCTGCATATCAGATATTTATATTATGATTCATAGCAGTAGCAACATTACAGTTGTAAAATAGCAATGAAGATAGTTTTGTGGTTGGAGGTCGCCACAACAGGAGGTACTGTGTTAAAGGGTTGCAGCATTGGGAAGGTTGAGAACTATTGCTGTATACAAAGAATGGAAGCCAAAATACGTTGGGAAAAATCATGTGACTTTGGCATCATTTTTTAACTTACCTGTGTCACATCACATCTTCCGTTGGAGCCCTAACATCCCTAGCTGGGGCTCCCACCTTGGGTCTTTCTGTAATGAGTCTCTGCTGCCTCATTAAACAACGCCTATCAATATACCAATAATTTGTCAGTAATAGTAAAGTCTTTTTCCATGTTGAGTGGCCCCATTGACCTTGCAGGGCTATTGCATTTTGAGTAAAAGATGCATTTTTGGGAGAGACAGACATGTTAAAGCAGATACGTTTAGGACTCCTGGGTAAATGAGGAGTGGGGTGACTCACTCACAGGAGCATCTGCAACTGCAAGCTCGTTTGCATATTTGCTTCGACAGCTGCTTTTTCTTTTATCAGCATTGGCCTTAATATCCCATGGAGTCCTCCAGCCCACACTTGCATGCAGGGGCTCACAACAGGTAGCTGACCTTCTTCATAGTTATTATCAGCCTTACCTTCTGGACCAAACTTATTGGTATTCAGTTTCAATATTTAAGACTAGCACTGCTCCTTGGTGAACATTTAGATGACATTGTTATGGGGAATAATAATAATAAAAAAAGATTTCCAATTATAACAATGGAAAACATAGTAATGTTAAATACACTAAACATTGTAATGTTAAATGTACTAAATATAGTAATGATAAATATAGTAACATTAAAACAGCAATACAGTGGTTACCGAAGTCAACTTGAGCTTTCCAATGCATGCGAGTCACATGGGGCTTCTCAGGAGGGGGACCCTGGGTGCTCTTCCAGTTATCAGGTCAAGGGTAAGTATAGCTCCTATCAGCTTTCCGGCTTGAAAGTTGTGTAGTTTATTAAGAAAATAAAATGGGAGGATCAGATTATTTCCCCTTTTCTGTGCCAAGGGATATTTCTAAAACCCTCCTATCACAGCTTTTGAACCAACTAATTCCATTTCCCAGGAATTACATGCTGGCAAGGGTCTTTCAGAAAAGAGGCAATTCAGAAGTGCCATGGACTGACAGAATGGGAGGCAGAGGCATAGACTAACAAGGAGGAGGGAGTTTGTGATCAGTCAGCACTCTGGAACTCACTGTCATATACTTTTAGAGATAAAGAATAGGAGAGTGCCCAACTCTGCCTGGACAGGAGTGAGACCTCACTTGAGGTAAGGGTGAATGAAGGCAAGCTAATATGTCCAAAGCATCCCCAGAGGTAAGGAGAATAAGAGAAGATAAGGAACTATTATGCAGAGGTAATGAGGACAAGCTCTATATGGACCAGTGGGTTCTCCATCAGTGGGAATCACACTGGAGTGAGTGGAAGGAGTCAGGAGGACCAGACCACACCTGTCCAAAAGCATCAGAGAAGAATGAGCAAAAAAGCAAGCAAGCCTTGGCCCAGGATGGGCACCCCACTCCTGCCATGGAAGAGAAGGGCCCTGGGTAAATACTAAAGTATCTGTGAGGCTCACCACTGACCTGAGGCCAAGGTGGCCAGAGGAGGATGCTATGGTAGGCATTACAACTTCAGCACTGGACCCACCGTGAATCACGGCCCCACCTAGACCATACCTCACCTGTGACACCTGGGTTGGCTCTCAGACTATCTCAACACTGACTAAAGGACACAAATCAGGGCACAGAGCAGGCAGGAGGGAGTGCTCTGGCATAAAGAGCTTCCCCTGGCCCTGGTGAGGATACAGTGAGGTTGAACTTCCATCATTATCAAACACAGATCACTCTCTCATTTGAGCATCAAAGCCCAAACTCCCAACAGCATTTCCACAGAAACGCCTCCAAATTCAGGTAGGCTAACAGCAGCCCCTCTAATGCCCAAGTAGTACCAAGATCTCAGATGTCCACTGATAACTTTGCTAGAACATTTTTCCACCCCTCATTCCTTACCACAATGTTGCCTTGCCTTTCTAGGAAGCCAGCCAGAGTCTAACCCCACAGACCAGCTTGGAGCCTTTCCCAGTGAGCGCATGGCCTATAGATGTCTGTTCTAAGTCTCCTCATCTCACACTCCCTGGGTCTCACCAGAGCAACTGCACATACTGAACCCAACAGAGGACAATACGCGGTTGCCAAGCAGTAAATGGCATGACTGATATTTCATAGATACCACAGGATGTGAAGTCAGGGGTCATCACATTTGAAGGTCCTCTTTATGTTTTCCCTGGATGCTGCTTGAAAACTCCATCCAGCTGAAAATTGGCTGTCTATATGAAACTAGCATGATTTTTTTTCTTGTATCTTTTTGTTTGTTTGCAATGACTGAAACATAAAGGGAGAGTCTAGACGAGCCCAATAAGACAGAGCAAGAGTTTGGAACTGACTGTCAAGGCACTGGGGACAGTGAGAGCTCTTCCATCAGCTCTGTCCCTCCTTAGGCAAAGAGAAATCCCTAGTTCCAGAAGGGAGCATTCCCATCAAAGTGTCATTTAAAAACTGCCACTTGTATCGTGCCTACTCAACTAGGAAAGTGGAGACCACCCTAGCACCGGGCTTCCAATGCAAAATAAAGATGGTGGCCATTCTGCGGCTAAGAACTCAGGTCGGCCCCCACTTCCACGGGAGAACAAACCTTCCCTGTCCTCACGTTTCACTGTAGTTGGAGGAACAATGTTAGAGCAAGGGAGAGATGAACTTTCTAGAATGTACTCTAAATCATCCTACTAACATTGTGGTGCTGGAAGCTCCGAGTCTGTGCTCCTTAGAAGGTTAGTGACTTCTGTCATCATCATCGGGGTGCAAAGGAACCCATGTGTCAGCCCCTCAGCAGGTCTCAGCAGGACAGCCAAGGGCAGTGGAGTTAGGAGGCCTGAAAATGCTGGCCTACTCGGGTGAAGGGCAGCCCTGCCATCTACAACTGCCCTATTCTTTGCATTAGAAAAAAATATTTAAGAAAAACTTTGACTCTTTAATTAAATTTATTCTTGCTTATAAAATATAAGCACCAAGCAGGGGCATCATGTGGTGGCTTTCTGAAAGAGACTCTGACGGTGAGAGAAGTGCATTGCTGAGAACGACACAGCCAACATGCGGTGACTTTATTTGCTCCCCAGGTTTTAGTGTTGTGGAGATGAAAGTTTATATTTTAAACATTTTCCTGCCCATCTTTAATATCATTTCCTTGTGGTAAGTTTCCATGGTTTCATCTAACAGATGCAGGGGGATGAACATATAGAAATCACTCTCTACTTCTTTCCAAAGGACACTGCCACCAGCAGTTTGCAAGGGCTCAGAACCAGGCGCGGTTATCTCTCATTATCTTTCCAAACTACACAAGCAAAAAGGGAGAAGCTCGACTTTCAGTTTGAATTAATTGGATTTTCAAAAATATCTGACTTTGCAGTAGATAGCAAAAGTACATCACTAGGGGTGATTTTCTTCTTAGAATTAAGATATCAATGCAAATACTTTTAAGTGAAATCAAGCTATATATTGTGTATGTATAATCATGCATAAGTCAGGGAGAGTGCTTAAGAGCAGCTTCAGGGGACAGCCAAGAAGTTTATTTCCTGTAGACACCTAGCCTTCAGTGGTGACACCATCTCCCAAGGCTTCTTTCCCACTTTCAAATATGATACATTAATACCATACCACAGCCAGGCCCTGGGTATATAGTGGAGCCTCCCACAAGCCCTGGTGTTGGAACAAAGGTAACCCACATGAGACCCACTATCCTTACACTACAGAAAATCACACTTAGCCACCATCTTTGAGCTGAGTATAACCAAGCAGTATAGAATGCATAATTTTAAGAAAATTATATAAAGGTTGAAAAAAATCCACCAAGAGCATCAGAGAAAAGTTAATATGGGCTCTGAGCCATACACTGTCCTTTAAAGAGCTAGAAAAGAGGAAAAAACATACTAGGTATTAGTACTAGGAGTGCTAAGACACACCATGAGATGAGATAGCAAGGTTCAACAAGCAGCCCACTCCCTAGTAACATGATGGTCTGGGGGCCAAAAGAATGGGGAGTTGAAGGCTGCCTAGAAGACTACAGACACCCCAAAATCAGAAGGCTAAGTCTGTCACTTACATTGGACAAGGGGCTCCAGACTCACAAGGGCTAAAATAGAAATTAGTAACAAAGCCAGGCACAATACCTCCTATCAAACAAGGTGTGCAGGAAAGGATAGCAGTTATTATTAATAATTGCAACATTGATTTACAACAAAAGCCTTTGTGTACACATAATAATTTACTTTAAACTTGTCAATACATTCGGGAATTTGCTCTGTAAAATTACAGTTCTTTTCTCAGAAACCCAGACAAATCTTACAAACACGATCTATCTTTCATCAATAGTTTTACAGAAAAAGGAAAAAAAAAGAAAGAAAGAAAGAACACAGCTATCTGCCTCCAAGGGAAGGGACAGCTGTCTGGAGATGGGAGGCACAGTAAGGAGCTTGGAAAGATTTCAGTGCTGAAGAACACCAGCCGCAGCTACATCCATAAACACTGGCGCAATACAGCTTAAATCTAAAGTATCCAACCCAGTGATCAGGCACTGCGGATGGCTATTTCAGCTTAAGCTATCAAATGGAACGTAAGCATGCAGTTTCTGTTTGCACATGCCACACTAAAGTATGTATATTACTGTAACTGCAACACTGAACAACACCATGTTGGTAGCTCCATCACACTAAGATCCTCAGCTGATTCACCCCAGAAAAGTTCCTGAAGGTTCTTAGCTAAGTCTGGATCTGACCTGTCCCTTTGGTAAGCATTCATTGGTACCTGCCACTCTTTGTGTCTGCTACCTTCCCAAACGTACCCAGCAACTTCATCAGGTCCCTTCTCCTGTGATGAATAGCTTCACAAATGCCACTGTTTCTAATATAATAAGCCACTGTTTGGCTGATTAGAGAAAGGGGTCGATGTCTGGGCTGACATCAATAAGTTTTACCCATGGTCCCATGAAGAGAATCAAGAGGGGATAAAAATTAAATGTAATGAAGAAATTTCATTTGGAGAGGTTGAATCAAATTATAGATGATTAAGTAGGAGAATCACTTGATGTATGCATTTTAGAAGCATTTGATGGCTGAATTTAATTTCATGTTATGAAAAATGTACAAAGTTAATAGCATACTACTGACTGGGGAAGTCCCCATTCAGAATGCAGAACTCTTTATAAAAGCCAAAGCATCAGACACAATACCTAAGAAGTCGAATTTTAATAATGTAAAAAAAACCTATATATTTAATTATTACAGTATAGCTGATTCCTATACAGTAGCATACTGAAAGTAACATTTTGATTCACCAAAAAATTTAAATCATATGGTATTTAAAGATTCATTTTTAAATAAAACACTCAATGTGTACAATTTTGGAGAGTCCAATGATATCTCAGAAACATAAAATATATACCTTATCCCCAAAATTCATACTATAATGGCATAGGAGACTCATGGCAACTGGTTATATGAGATCACTTCCAGGAGGACTTGGACTGAATGCATAAACCCAGTCATGATGCGGAGCTAAGAGCAAAGGCTTACAGGGACCCTTCAGATACATCATTTCTCCAGATGAAATTCACAATTTAACATTTCTTTCCTAATTAATATTCAATATACATAACGTTCTATCAAATACAAAAGTTCCTCCCCAAATTTTGTATCTTTTATTTAATCTATGGGAATTTCACACACATATGCTGTGTTTTCATAAAAATCCACCCCATTTCCTTCCTTCCAACCCCTTGCAGTAGGTCCTTTCACCATGGCTCTCTCCCAACCTCATTTACTCTTTTTTAACTAACTTAATCCAAATTGTGCTGCTTCAAGTGCATGGGTCTGGGTTAGCCACTGGAGCATGGGATACTCCATTGGAAGCCACACCCTTGAGGAAAATTACCACTTTCCCTCTTCTAGAAACCATTACTGATGATGCTTTTTGATCCCCTCTCTCATTCATCCTGGTATTTTGACTTGCTTGATTTTGCACAGATCTTACATATGACAACCATAGCTGCTGTGAGTCATGTACAATGGCCCTGTCACATCTAGAAAATAATGCTTCATGTTAGTCTTCTACAACCTCTGGCTGTTACAATATTTATGCTCTTTTATTTTTTTTTTCTGCAATGATCCTTGAACATTGAAAGAGTATGATATAGATGTCCCAGTTAGAGTTGATCATTCCATAGCTTATTACTTCCTATGCTTTTGCCACTTGTGAGTTTCTGTATTAATAACCATCCATGGCCAAAGAAAGGCTTCTATGATGAGGGTTGAAAGCTTCGCTAATCTATGAGTATAAAGATAAAAAGAAAAAGGTTTGATATTTTGTCCGTTTATGATATATATAGATATATATGTGTGTGCGCATAAATGTGTTTATATTTAATACATTTTAAAATATTTTTATATTTTTATATATATTTTATATAATATATATATATATATATATATATATATAGAGAGAGAGAGAGAGAGAGAGAGAGTGTGTGTGTGTGTGTGTGTGTGTGTGTGTGTGTGATTGATATCAAATCCTCTCAGAAAGCAGTTTATAACTCCCATATCATTCATGCCATTCTTGCTCCATATAGTCATATCTTGTCAGAAAACTTATTATGGTAGTTCATTAAGTTCATAGAAACGTGAGAGTGTTTACGGCTTTTCTTTCCCCAATAGCCTATATTGGAAAGTCCAATATCAGGAAAGCTAGTCAGTAGGAAGGCAGTTTCTGGACCAGTACCAGCTTAAGCTTTATATGTCCTGTGATACAAGTATGTTGTATCTTTAGCACTAGGGTCTTATTATTATCAATGAGATCTGGTCGGTAAGGAAGAGCAATGCCAATAGCTTGTGTTGTTTGGGGGATCTAGGGGACCCCATGTGCAAAAGTAACTTTTATCCACCTGACTCAAATGTTGTCTTGGAAGCTTTTGTCTGCTAACCTAGGCCTAGTCTTGGAAGCTTTTAGTCTTCGTGCAATCTAATCCAGGCCTAGAATCTTTGCAGCCTCTGAAATTACTGCTGAATAATCTTATCCCTAACTAGTTCTTTCTAATATCTGCTGACTAATTCAACTCAGCTATTCTGACTCAAACACCTTTCTGAATTGACTGATTCAGTATGGCTTCTCTCGGAGTCTGACTGAATGGCTCTGCTTGGCCTCAAACTAACTTTGGCAACCTCTTATAACCTTCTAGCTCCGTATTCTCTGGATCATTCTGTAGTCACCTGTGTCTAGCTTGTTCTCTATTCAACCTGTCTCTGTAAAACTCTCCTGGTAAAACTGTCTTCTTTCTCTTCTGCACTTCCTCTTAAGGAGCTTCCCTTTCCTCTCTCTTCTCCTGAGAGTTTGGCATATCTTCTGTCAAATCTTACTCTGATTCATCTCTTTGTCTGCCTCTTCAATTAAACGTAAATTTCAAACATGGCTGCTCCTTTCTACAAACTAACTTTTCCTTCACTGTTTGGGATAAAGGTGTATACTAAGAGTGTGTCTAAATTCCAGCCTGAGGGATTAAAGGTGTGTGCTAAGGGTAAGCCACACCAAAACTAAAAATAGTTTTTGTGGGGTTTTTTTTTTTTTTTCAGTAAATAACACAATCTCAAGGTTCACAGTGTGATCAAATATCCTGCAACACCCATGCCCAACAACTCTAAAGGTAGTAGCCCACATCTGATTTGTTTGATAGCCTAGGCATCTCAATGAGACATTAACCCTTCAATATTGAGTATCTACATTCAAACATCCTACATATGTTTATAGTAGATTTCAGTATGGCTTTTTCAATAGTCATTAGTAATAGTTATCCCTCCCTGCACCCATTCCTCTGCTCTTCTCTTTTATCATCCTCCCCATTTAGCCACACCCTCCCCTATGGCATTCCCCTCCCCCTTTTTGTGATGCCTATATTCTACTATCTCACACCCTTAAAATCCCCCATGGACCTTTTCTGCTTTCCTAGCTTCCGGCAAGTCCTCCAATTTAAACAAACAAATCCAAAGATTCAAAGTTAGAATCCCTAAATGAGAGGGAAGGTAGCATGCAGTCCAGTGTGCCTATAAACATATTTCCACATGAACAACTATTTATTAAATGTATGAGAAAAATACATCAAGCCTACATCAAAAACTATGCAGAGACCAAAGAAAAAACAACCACAAGACTTTCCAGTAAATGAAGGAAAATGCTAAATCTGGGGCTAATTTTGTGTAAGACTGAATCACTGAGGTATTCATTTGCTGGTTTGATTCTAAAATTGATGGTTACTTTGGAGTATTGCTTATGAAGAAGTCCTGAATCAAAGACAGACATACTGACAGATGTCTGCGTGCGCGCGCGCGCACACACACACACACACACACACACACACACACACACAATTTGAACAAATGGCTACCAGTATAAACCTTAGCCCATTTATTTTAATATTCCCTGGACATGTCTAAAGCCTGTTTATTTTTACTGAGTCTGAAATGAGATTTTTCTCAAATATCTATGTTATATGAGCTGGCTATCACAAAAGCAGGTTTCTGCCTTGAGGTGAATTTCCATCCAGTAATTTTTAGCAGTGATTCAGTGAAACTTTAGTTGGAGCTGTCCTCAAACAAGTGGTTTCTGAACCTCAGGCCTGGGGTAGATGGTGCCCTTGCTCTGGTGTAAGGCTAGAGTAAGGTGTAAGGTGCCAGATCTGTGAGCACTGGTCATTTTCGGATCCTATTAAATAAAGACATGTTTCTAACTGTTGTCAAAACACCTGGCACCCCAACCCTCAACAGCATTGTCAATAGAATGGAAGACCCCATAGGCAGCATTTTAATACCAATATATCATATTTACTTGGAAATCCATGAGCACATTGTCACTAGAAAACAAAATTAGGTTCAGTTATCCAACCTGTCTAAAGCTAATAAATAATAGTAATAATATCTGAAAATATAAAAAGTCAACCAAAACCAAAGTAAGACATACACATTAGTCTTTCTACAAATGTTTGGGACCAGATATGTTCCACATTCAGGTTCTTTTGGATGACAGAGTATTTTCTTATATATACTAAGGAATCTTGAGTAGAAAACCCAGGTCTGAACATGGATTCTATGTAAGTTTTACACACACTTTATGCACATAGCATGACGCCAAATTCATACAATACTTTAAACCTAACTTTGTCCACTAAACAAAGTCATACAGTCTAAATTTTTCTACTTATACTGTCACATTATAGTTCAGGAAAGTTTTAGATTTGGATACATTTGGGATTATGTGTTAAATATGTTCAAGCTGTGGTATGTCTTAATTTGTCGATGAATACTTCATTCAGTTAGGAAATTCTGCTCACAGTGAATTTGGCTTCTTCTGGTTAGCAAATGAATCTTATTGGCTGAACTGGCAAGCTTCCCATCTGGCAGGGCTCTCTTCTGTGCTTTGCCAAGAAAGGGGGGAGGCAGTGCAGAGATCACAGCAGCCCTCCAACCCAGCCACACCTGAGCTTGATGTCTGCAGGAGAATTGAGGGGTAGGATGGAGCAGTCTGAAAGCAGAATCGTCTTAGATAGCTGTGACTTTAGTGTGAGTCCAAAGAACTCTTAGGGCTATGGGTGGCCAAAGTCAATGTGTGTGAATGAGAACAACAAAGATTCTCTCCAAAAAAAAAAAAAAAAACCGTAACCATCTTGTTTCACAGGGCAGCCAAACAAAAGGCTTTAGGCAGCTAATTGAAATTGATTTAGCAAAAGCAAGGACACAGTTTGGAAGCCTGAACCCTTTTTGTTCCTTTGATTTAGCCTGCCTAACCTCTCTTATTTAATTCTAATTAGATAAAACCAGAAAATTGAACTAGCAGGAATAGTCATTGACATTTAATTAATGGCTGGTTTTCCATTTGGTGAAGAAGAAAGTCAACGAAATGGGGACTTGGCACAGTCACCCTGACATGCAGACTGATGAAAGCTACACAGAGCCTGCTTCCAAAGGGCACCTTTGCCCCAAGTAGACATGTGCTCTTTTGTCTAACTCTTATGTCCCCTATGAGGAGGCATAAACTCAGGGCCAATGGTTCTACCTTGCTCCCCACAGCCTAAAACAGAGCTAAAGAATGCAGTAATATGCAAAAAGGTTTTGTTAAATATCAGTTTCACAAAGAGGGCAATTTGGGAATGGGGGCTGCATTACTTCCCAAGTGCATGGCTAAATCTTTTCAAAAAGTCAGTTGAGAGAATGACATTTTCCCAAAAAAGGTGAGAGAAGAGAGATGGCACCTTGGAGACGCATCAGTAAAACCCACCTATGTGCAGATGACCCATCAGTAGAAATGGCTTTGCTTTGCCCAGTCAGATCTACACATAAATCCCCAACTGCAGGGAATTCTCTGTCCCATACCCCATAATACCACACACCATTTATTCCAGCCAACAAGATGAGAATTCCAAGAGGGAACTGAGAAGGTGTACCCTATCTCCACAATCCATTATGGAAGCCAGTGTGACATTTCCAAGCAACTACGAACCTGAAGCAGTCCTGAATCCCAAGTCTGTACGTCCTGTGATGCTAGGAAAGGCTCTGCTCACAGCGGGTATACAATGCACTCATTGGTGCAACGTGTATCTACTAAGTAAGCACTGGATTGGGCAGTGGCCAATCAGAGGGTCAAAATGACCTTAGGAGGATGCAGAGGGTCAAAATGACCTTAGGAGGATGCATAGATCAATATATACAGGAATGTGTGTGTGTGTGTGTGTATATATATATATATATATATATATATATATATATATATATATATACCATATATACATATATACATATATACATATATACATATATACATATATACACATATATATAGACCAGAGATATAGGCCAGTCCTGCAGATGGATGTTCCTCACTGGGAAGACCAGAGGCTTGACTCAGGGCTCACTGGGAGGGTGTTGGAGCTCGAAGATGTGCACTGCCAGAGTGTGTTTTCAGGGAGACAGGTTGGTACAGGGAGACTGTCTGGAGGCCATGGCAACCATGTAGGTGGCCTGAGCAGTTAGCCCATAATACAAGTTGAAAAGTGGAGAGGCTCCAGAGGCAGATGGAAGCAGAATTCACAGGATTTCCTCGGGTGTGATGTAGAACAAGAAAAGCAGTGCCTATAAAATGGTCTGAACAACTGGATCCATGCAAATCCCATTTACTGGCATCAGGCGCACTAAGTCGGAGGGAGCGGAAGCCAGAAAGGAGAAACCTCATGGCTTAGCTGCGGAACACGAATGTGAGCTGACAGTGGCGGCGGAGGTGGTGATGTGTGGAAAGTATCTCCTGGTTGTCAAACAACAAAAGGAAGACCCCCAACCCAAGCAAGAAGACCCTGGGGCTTGTCTGGGAGCCGACTCTTCCGCACAAAGAAAAAGAAATGGACCAAAAGCTATGTTGTGTTCCATGAACAAGGAAACATACAAATAAAAAGACAACAAATTTGTCCCAGATTTGTCCCAAGTCCGCCCTGGGTAATTTCCATGGACAGGTGACAGAGCTTCAGGGCTCTGGTTTTGGAAGATTTGGGATGTCCACAGACAGAAACTTCAGTCACTACAGAACCTTCCCTGACCCCTGGTTCTTCATAGCAGATCAGAGGTATCTACTCCAGTGTTCCTCAGGTGGCAGAGCGGCAGATGTTCAAGGTTACCCAGGTCTGCCATCCACTGCAAGGGGGCATAAGCAAGGGAAACCACTAGAAATGACACTTTCAATTTTTCTTATTACATTTGCAACTATGTACATCATTTTCTTATTTTTGTGTAACAATTAAAAAATAATTATATCACTTTCCTTTTCCTCTGTTCAGCCCCTTTCAACTCTCTCTATGTCCCTCTTACATTAATAGCTTTTCCTCTGGTTATTATTGTTGTGTGTATATGTATGTATATGAATGCATTGCTGTATAAATACTCCCAGCTGAGTCTGGTTTTGACATCCCAGATTGACCCCTTTATACTGGTTGTTACTACGTTGTTTTGTTTGTTTGTTTGTTTGTTTTAAATCAAGTCTCTACATGCATATTGCTAGAAGAAGCAAATGGTTCTACAGAGTTTATTGCAGAAATAGAAAATAAAAAATCACCCAGTGATCCTTGAATCTCCTCTCCCGTCCATTTTCCACTCCTCAGAGGCAAGAGGCACAACTAGTTTAGCTGATTCTTTCCTGACCTCCATCTCACTAAACGACATCTTATGCAGCCATATTCACCACTGGGCCTTGTCTATTTTCTGCTTGCAAGGGTGAGGGTTTAATTCATGTTCTCTATCCTCCCGTTGTGATTTGATTCTTCAGTGCTAAATGCTCAAAGGTTTAAGGCTTGGTCATCAGCCCGTGGTGAGACTAGCAAGTGGCGAAATCTTTGAGAGGGAGAAGATCTTCAGTCACAGGAAGTTAGGTCATGGGGAGGGTGCTTGAAGGAATATTGGATACTCCCCGCCCCATTTCTGCTTCCTGGCCATCGTGAGGTGATAAAGATATCCTGACACACGTTCCACACCAGGATGTACTGACTTGTCACAGGCCCATAGTGAAGCCTGACTGTGTACACTCTGGGAGCCTGAGCCCAAAATACCCCTCTTCTCTTTAAGTGATCTCAGGCATTCTGTCAGAGTAACTGGGAGCTAACTAGCACACATACACACACACACACACACACACACACACACACACCCTATCCCCCAGCTCCCAGGAAAGAGCAAAGTGTTCCACTTCAATGAGCTCAACATTCTGTGCATGTCACAGGGACAGTAGGACATAAATCAGAGCTGTGCCCTGAGACAGCTATGGTTACTCTTTGTCTGATAACATTTTTTCTATGTTTAAAACTTAATACCCATCTCGGGTTGTCTTCTCTGCCTCCTAGCTATGCCCTGTGCACACCGCACAAGGAAACCAAGCCTGATGTTCTCCACAAGTGTTCACTCTGGCTCTGCTCTTCCACCTGCCTCTGCTCCGAGCACCCCCTCGGGGAGTTCTTCCTGAGGATAGAACTACAATCCCCATGGCAACATTTCAAAAACAAGACCTCCCCTGAGAACAAAAGTTTCATCAGCAGCCAAGACTGAGGAAAACACAGCGCTCAGCACCAGTAGGCACTTGGTTTTATTGGATTAAAACAAAAAAAAAATTTTTTTTCTTTTTTAACTCAAGCAGAGATAAGTCCATGATCTCTTGCTTTTTTTTTTCTCCTAAGACAAAAGGTCCCTTCTATTTCCTTGTCTATGCTGCAAGAGGCCTTCCCTGATGTCCTCTGGTATCTGTACTTGAAGGAGTTTCTCGGAAGCAGACACTGCTATTTGGGGGCTTCTTAGAGCTAGCCCCCTCCTACTGCCAAGGTGAGAACTATCAATTCCTCCCATGTCACCATGTGCCATGGAAACGGGCCAGCACGGGGACTATTAAGAACACAGTGAGCAGAGAAGATGAAGAAATAACCTCCATTCCAGAGCTATATTTATCCCAGCAGGTAAAGATGACAGAAACAATGTGAGTGACCTCCACCCTGGCCCATGTGGGAAGCAAGCATGGTCCGCTCTGTGCCAGCCAGCAGCTTTGTGCTGTGCCCAGGCCACTGGACAGGCATTCACACACACACACACACACACACACACACACACACACACACACACTACCCTGGGCCTCCAGGGCTACATGGGCTTAGCAAAGAGCCAGCATCAGGCAAAGGAAGGACTTTGAAAGCATGCGATCCAGAAAGGTGCTGGCTTGAGATCAGTTGTTCTGAGGCCAAAATGCTTCATCTAAGAGCTTCCTGGAAGATTCATGGGCGAGGATAAAAAGGCAGAAGTATAAAATCTACACAAGTCCTGAATTCCAGAGGAGAGGCAGGAGGACCAGGAGTCAAGGTCATTCCATCAGGCAAAAATCCAGGTTGGAGTCCTGGGCCATGTGACATCTCACTTCCTTAAAACCAACAAGCTGGCCCTGACCGTGCTGTGGCTAATAGCTACAATTTATTCAAGCCAATCTGAGATTCTCTACAAAAAAAAAGTATAGAGAGCAAAATGATAAGAAATGGGGAGTTTGTGTGACCACAATCCAAGGGGACCAGTTAAAAGAGATCCTCAGAGCTTCTCCCTCCTGCCTACTCCACTTATTCTCTCTTAAGCCCCACTCACACTGGCAGTCAACTTCACAGGTGAGGACACCCACTGATTCCCATTTGCAACTGGATTGGCTGCCTGTCTTCCCCAGGAATCCACCTTGCTGGAGCAGGAAAGGGAGGCAGGTGACAAGGCAGAGCTTCCTTCTTCAAGGTCTTCTAAAGAACAGGACAGATCTTTGCTTCTAGGAAGTATGATTGGCAGGAAAAGTTAAAGGTCTTTAGTTTACCATCATGTATACATATGCACATGTGTGCACACACACACACACACACACACACACACGATACTACACACATATCCACAGAGAACCTCCCCTTTGGAATATTCAGCACCTGGGTAGCAGAGTTAAGAAGAAGAAACCGAGCAGTGTGAAAGAATTCAACCCCAGCCACTGTACCACAGATGCTGTGAGCCAGAGATGTCCTGTCCCTAGTGTTCATTCTTCTGATGTAGCCGTCCCTTGCTGAGTACAATTGTCAGCTACTTTTACAATACTGTCACCAAAACCTGACAGAACAGCTTAGAGGAGAGGATTATCCTGCTTCATTGTTTGAAGGTACAGTCCATCATAAGAGGTGGTGAGAGATACTGCTGTGCCATTAGGAACATTAGGAACATAGGCTGCTCCCTGGTTTATGACCAGGAAGTAAAGAGAAGATTAAAAGTGGAGCCAGCTGGTAAGTCCATGCCTTCACCACTATGGAACTGCACTTGCCAGATACACCTTAGGTCCAAAAGGTCTCACAACTTGGCCAAAGCAGCACATGGGCTGGGGGGTGGTGGGGGGGGATCAGATGTCTCTCAGACACATCAAACCAGAATGGTATACTCCATGCATAGCAAGGATGGTGGACCCTTTGGCCTCAGACAGACTCCATTTGATTCTCTTGCTCTACTACTTACAGACAAAATGGCCCTGGACCAGTTGTTTAAGCCCCCCATCTACCTCCGTTTCTCTCACTGCATTCGGGAGAAGAGTTGGTAGTTTCTGTATCGGTTTAGGATTCTGTGAGACCCACTCACTATGTACAGCACCTGGCCCAGTGCCTTACACACAGCAATTGTTTCCTTAAGTGGCAGATGTGAGTAATTCTCACCTTAATATTCAGTCACGGCAAATTTGAATGGCTCCACCCATTGCAGAAGAGCTTCACAGCTGGCCACGTTAACCAGGGAACTAAGACACTATACTATGACGTGGGGATAGTATGACCTGCTCTCCCAGTGCAGCAGATCAGTTAGGGTCGCTGTGGCAAAGCACTTGACGAGTAAGACTTGACCAGATTCCGTGGCAATGATGATTAGTAAAGGTCATGGTACCTTCATTCATTGACTTTTCCAGGCTCCTGACTTGAGCTCTCCGTGAAAAAGCCATACTAATGTTACCGCAAGCCTCCATCTCTTGTCCTAGGACCCATCTCAGGGACTTAAAGGAATGTCATGAAGTAAGGAGTCTGAGGCCCTCCCCAGAGCTCAGGGATGCTGTGAGATCTCATGAAGGCTCATGGTCACAGGAGCTCTCTCTGATTGAGGGTGCTGTTGTGTTGACTGTAGCCATGACTCGTTGACTGTAGCCATGACTCGGCAGCCACTCAAGAGTCTCCCTGCAGAACATTAGGACAGTCTCTGCAGAAAGGCCACAGGAGGGCACTTGTCCAACTCACTGAACAGGCATTCAAGAGTCCTACCCTGTCAACTTGATCTCCATGGTGGGCCACACATGAGTGATTCCAGCTCCTAGTCTTTGTGAAGTTAATTTTCAAAAGCCCAAAATGTCTACCTTCTGTTCCAACATGTGTGCAAGGATCAGGGCCACAGGTCTTTCATTGGGACTGGGATTTATTTCGCTCCTCAGATCAGATTAAGTTGATTAACTTCATTCACAGTTCTATTCCATGTTTGCCATTAGCATCAGGCATAACAATATCCACGCCTTTACTGTAAGGACCTATTCTACTTTGCACCAGGGAGACAGTGGGCCCCTGAGAGATGTTCTCTGCCCTGAGAGCACAGACAAAAATCAAAGCTCGCAGTCCCTGTTTCCCTGTCCTGGGCCTGAGGGACGAGACTCACCCAGTCCCTGCTAGAGACTCCCTTTGCTGAAGGTGCTGTTTGGCCAACACCCACGGGCTGTACCTGCTCAAGTCAGCCCTCATCAGGACTCCAGGAAGTTACAGGTGTCACAGTAACAGCCATGGTGACACACGCCTAGCTTCATATAACCAGCTGTTAAAGTATTGCAGAGTGCACTTCTCCACTTGGAGCCTCAGGATCCTGTCCAACAAGGAACAAGCAATGGATGCTTTGTGATGACATGAGCTAAAGCACATGAGTATGCTGCCCAGAGAGAGGAAGCATCCCTAGATTCTCTCCTGGGAGCTCTGTACTATCCACCACACTGCTGCTAGCTGAAAGGACAGCCCCCTCAGCTTGCCACTCTAAAAAGAACATCCATAGAGCTGATAGATGGCTCAGCAATGAAGAGTGCTTGCAGATCTTCCTGGGGTACCCAAGTTCAATTCCCAGAACCCCTATCAGCTTTCAACTACCTATAACTCCAGCTTCAAGTGATATGATATCCTCTTCTGGCCTCTGAAAGAAACTATATACATAGCACGCGCGCGCACACACACACACACACACACACACACACACACTGCAAATAAATAAATCCTTTTTACTGACGAGAACACCCTTGGTATCTGCATGCACAGAGCTAGAGGCTACAGCATGGTCACACCCCTTAGGCCTGACTGACCAAGATAAATTATAACACAGGATATTCAGCTTTTTAGCAGGAAACCAGACATTGATTTTGTATCTAATTTGGAAACAGAAGATGCTACTGTACTTGTTTTCCTGTGGCTATTATCCCCATGAGAGCTCATTTCTACCTCTTAACAGGGATTTACTTAGACTGAGGAATTGGTTAAAAACCTTCTGATCCAATTTCAATTCTCTTGGTTTGGCACAAGCTGTAAGCACTGTAAATCTGACTGGTCTCCCTGAGGAAGTGTTCTGCCTTTCCATGGCACCTCTCCTCTTTTTTTTTTTTTTTTTTCCCAGAGTTTTGGCAAGTACCCAAGTAACCAAGGTGGTCCAAACTCTCTGGAGTAGTATCGAGTGGCAGATCTCAAACCCCATCCTGATGTAGGTGGAGCTGCAGACAGAGGGTGTCTGTCCTAGAGGAAGGTATGGATATGTTTTAGTTGAGCACAAACACGAGATTTTAGATTTCCACCCCTAGTTCCTATTCCCTAGATCTTAAAGCCTGTCACTTCATCCTGCCATTGTCAAGATCTTCCCAGAAGGTTTACATGAAAGCCACTTCCTCTAGACCAGACAACACCCTAACCTTGAATAATCTTGCAAAGTCCTCAAGTTGGGACAGAAAACAAAGACTAGGATATTATGGATGACCAAAAAGCTTCCATATGAAGTCCAATGAGTCTGCAAGTTCTAACCCAAGACCACGCACCTTGGCATGGACTTCATCCATCATACCTCAGCCACCATTACTTTTCAGGTTGGGCAATACTAGCTTCCCAAAGTACCATTCTCGCTCATGCAGGAGGGTCCAGAACCCTACTGCCTAGCTGCTTTCTGTTCTCCATCAAACATTGGGTAGCAAACCAGCTAGAAGCTCCTTCCTCCTGAGGACAAGTCTTTTCTTCCTTCACCCCGTCCTTCATCCTTTCCTTTAAAATTAGACAGATCCACCTGTTAAAGCCATACTCTGAGATGAGCCCTCTTGGCCTCGGCTAAGCTTCTAGGTTCTCTCAACTAACCTGAGTTGTCCACTAATGCAGCTGTAGCTGGGTCACAGTCCTTGACCCACCTTGCTTCTCAGCCACATAATTCCCTTATCACCCAGCTAGTCATAGAGACACGTTCTTCAGTAATGAAGGGCAATGTTGGCTAGCATGCGGCTGATCACCACCGTTAGGACACACACAGGGCTAGAGCCTTGGACTCAGGAATGCTTGGATTCTAGATCTTGCTCTATCCCTCCCCTCAGAAGCCTTCAGAGCTCAGCTCACAGCAAGCAATGGAAATGAGTCAGTTTCCCTTTTCATTAGCCTGCTGAAGAACCTAGTCATCCCACACCTCACTCATAAATCTCTGCAGGAATCCTTCTTTGTTCTGTTTTCTTTTTCTAGATAGAGTAAAAGAGCAATTAATTTCTAACTATGTAGGGAGGTGTGCAGAAAAAGAAAAATCCTACCAGGCCCTAAGGAAAAGTACTGGAAAGCCAATTCTGATACTTTTCATTCATCAAGCCACCCACTTAAAAGCTACCAAAACCCACTTGTAGGGTCTGTAGTCCCCCACACTCCAGCATTCTCCACTAGCAGGCCAATGGCTGTGGGCAGTACTATAGAATAGTCACTGCCACTGATTATTAGTTGCTAAGTGTAGGCTTGCTTAGATGGTCTTGTGGGATCTAATAAGCTTTTAACCATCTCGGATACCTTTATATTGCCAATGAAGAAAAGAAAGACTTGAAGAAGCAAGGTAGTGTCATGACACAGCTGGTTCTGCAGCCCTAACCTCTCCTCTTTACTAGACTCAGAATGCACAGAGGACTCAAACCCTCAAGAAAGATGCTCATAAGACTATCATTACTCACCAAAAGCAGCAGCCTCTGCTGAAACCTGGAGGAGGGGCAGAGGAGCCCAGGGCTGCTAGGAGGATGGGAAGGAAAGCAAATGAAGGCGCATGCACCAAATCACAGCCTCATCTCCCAGGCTCCCTCAAACCTCTCCTTCCAAGGAAGCTCCGCAGACCTGGAGCTTTTTTTTTTTTTTTTTTTTTTTTTT
>LR749760.1:1726329-1742785 GCA_902729485.2 Mus minutoides
TCATGATGGATGATCGTTTTGATGTGTTCTTGGATTCGGTTGGCGAGAATTTTGTTGAGTATTTTTGCGTCGATGTTCATAAGGGAAATTGGTCTGAAGTTCTCTATCTTTGTTGTGTCTTTATGTGGTTTAGGTATCAGAGTAATTGTTGCTTCATAGAATGAATTGGGTAGTGTGCCTTCAGATTCTATTTTGTTGACCTGGAGCTTTTTTTGACCCTCCTTGAGCCCCTGCAGTCAGGAATGCAGAGACCATTAGTAGCTAAGTTGTGTAATGAGACAGGATTGCTGATGTCATATGGCAGGTTTTAGGGAGAATTGGTGTCTCTTGTCTCACATTGTTGCCTGCTGATGCAAAAGAGCTGGTCTCATCCAGCCCTGTATAGTGGTGGCTCGGGCCCAGTCTGACTTGTAGCCTTGCATGGGTTCAGAATCCAGGTCATCCGACTGGTCATCTAGAAAATGCTACCATCCCTAGTGAACCCTATACACCTGGGTATGAATCCCTATCTTGAGAATTCTCCCAATCTGGGAAGCCTTGCTCAAGCCAAATCTCCACCAGTCTGTGGGCACTGTTGCCCTTCCTTTCTTTTACCCACTCTTTCCTGTACCCATAGCCCTGAGCCCAGGGCCTAGCCTAACACAGAAGGGCACTCAATAAGTGACTGTTGAATAAATTTTGTTGAATATACCAGAAATGATACAACAGCCTCAGGCTCAGATAGATATTTCATTATCTGGTGAGGAATTAAAAGATGCCAATTCATCTTTAAAATAATTGACTGCTCTTTTATGAGGTTTCTCATCTCATCTCTCTCTAGCCCTGCAGAGCTTCGAAGCTCTTAAATATCCCTCATAATCAGAGGTAGTATTCATTCTATAAGCATTTCACTTAATGGTACCAAGACCCTCCCCTCTCCCCATCATCAGTGGTCAGTCTTTTTTTCTGTCACCAGGAATGACGACTAATAGGTATTCGTCTTGGAAAGAGCAGATGAATGCAAAGAAGAAAGTCTGGTAATGCTAAAACAATAATCTTTCCTTTGATTGATTTCCTGAAGGCAAAAGCTGGCCATTAAAAGAAGTGTTGCCTATCCAAGTCTTTCAAAGGCCATCAGCCCTCCATAACACTGGGCAATGCATTGACATGGGGCAAAGGGCAGGTGCACAATGGGTCTCATCTCTGGAAATGGAATCTCATAATTGCATTTTAGAGCTATTTCTAAAGGGTGCATCCTCATCTGGCCACTGGCCCATCATCACTTGAGACCTGAGATAGGTCACGGTTGCCCTTAGAAACAACAGCATCAGCGCCTAGTCAGCTCTTTCCAAGTGAGATTGAAAGCAGCAGCCTCAGGTAGAAATTCTGCAGGAGCCTACCAAGGCTGGGGAGTCCTTTGTGGCCAAAGCAAGTGTGCTCAAGTGACAAGCTGAAATGGTACTGAGCCCTAGAACAGAGAAGCCCTCAATGAAGAGCCAAGCCTATGGAGGTTTGAAGATAATCCCATGAAATCTTTACAAGCCTCCATGAGTTTACTACAGGTCAATTTCTGTCACCAAAGCATAGGCTTTTTATGTTTTATATTTTAGCACTAGTCTGTGAGCTCTTCCTCCATCCAGGACATGATGGTAGATGTTGTGACAGTTACAAAACTGAAACATTATCATACTGAATAGCATTTGTTGGAAGCATATAGAGAATGCTCCACTGAACTCCAGCTCACACACTATAGGAACCCTGAGTGGGAGGCATTTTATTCTATAGTGAATTTAACCCATCTTCTCAGAATTAGGAAACAATATATGGCTCTGGGTTTATTGCATTCTAGAAACTCTGAAAAGCTTTCAGAATGCTGAAGCCCAGGTCATTCCAGAGCTTCTCAGGGAGGAGACTAGCAGTTACCTTTTAAGTCTTCCAAGTCATTTTTACAATGATTTGTGACTGGTTCAAGTCCTTCCACTTGTGAGAAGGGGAACAGAGAGACTGGAACCCAGAGGATCTGATCTCAAAGCTATCCTTTCTCTCACTCTCTTAGATGGTCTCTGTCTTCAGGTTGCTCACAGGCACCAATAAGGGTGGAAGGGGTAATCTACAGTGTCACGGAGTCTGTTGACACTGTGCTGTCGGCTCTATCTGATAGAGTTCAGAGGGGGAGACACCCCTGAAGAGGGGCTAGTGATAGTTTCTTTAGGAAATTCTCATTTAAAAGAGGACTAGATGAACTTCTAGGAGTGGTGGGGATTATTGCAGTGAACACCCTGCACTCCAAAAAGCAAGAGCACAGGAGAGCAAGCAAAGCTCACAGTTGGGTTAGAGCTTAGAAGACTGCCAAGGCAGAGGTAGAGAGAGAAAGACCTGGAAAGCAGCCAGGAGGCCTGAGCTGGAGAGGGAGGGGATTATGGTTCACAGGGTTGAGATCAGATAGCATCTTGCAGGGGTGTTGTCTACTCAAGGAAGAGTCATGTACACATGGGCCAGGAAAGACCCTCTGGAAGGCTATACAAAGGGAAGAACTGAGAAAAACAGAGGTACTGAGGAATAAAACCAAATAGAAGAAAGATGCAGCCCTCCCAGGAATTAAGGGCTGATCTAGGATGGGGCAGTGAGACTTGGAGTAAGAGAGATGACGGAAGGGACAAGGCTGACAGTGTATAGCCTTGGCTTTGAGGAACAGCCCTGAGAAGTTAGGCGGTGATGTTAGGCCTGTCATACAACGTCTCATTGCTAAGTATTCAAGGCTTGCCTAGAGTCTCAGATGAAGTAATGATGCACATGAAGACAGAGGAATAAAAAGACATTATCTGGAATGTCCTACACAGTTCGTGGAGTTACCAATATGTTCATTTTCCATTCCCGAGCCCTGATACTTGAAGTCTATGCAACCATATGAGGAAAAGGTGTTAATAACGATGCCTTTTATGGCTCAAAGTTATGAACAAATAAAAAGGCTTTTTGTCTTTTGCAGTTGCTGGAGAACAGACTTACCAACATGAATATAAATGAAAATGTCAATAATTTTATTTGAGCTTCTTAAAGTATATTTAATTTCATTTTATATTCCCCCCCCTTATTTTATGAAGCAATATATTCTACATATTAAGTTTCTGGAATACTTCAAGATCCAAACCAACCAGAACACAAAGTCGTTGTCTTACTCCATTTGTGCCACTACAACAGAACACCATACACTGGACCGTTTCTAAAGAAGAGAGGTTGATGTTTCAGTTCTGGAGACTGGGGAGTCCACAGTAGGGGCAATGGCATCTTGCATCTGTTGGGGGACCTTTGCTGCTTCCTTCCAAGAAAGAAGACAGAAAGGCATTTAAAGGGAGCAGACACTGCAGCCTGCCATGACAGAAGAGCTGAGGAGAGCGAACCCATTCCCACAAGCCCTTTCGATAGCAGCAGCAATTCATTATAACAGAAAGAAGCATCTCCCATTCAGCACTGCGCCCCCCCCCCCGACTGTCACACTAAGATTTCCTTCCAACAAATAAATTGGGTGAGGAGACATATTTTGATATGAAAAAAGATATTTTGTGACTTCATCTTACAGAAAAGAGGAAATATATTAGCTAGCTATCAAGGCTGTCAGAAGACAGTGGCCATAAGACTTGTAGCATTAATGCCAAGGGTCCCTCATCAATTATATCTCAAACCTTAGGGACACATGAAAGGGACTGAAGAAGAAATCTGAGGACATCCGTGGCGACCTAAACAAACCCATTGGCAGGTATTGTTCTGCTATAGCAGGGGAGCCCCATCTACATCCTTGGAACTGTAGAATTCGCATTAATTCTGCCTTCTAGATTTACTTTGCAGCTTCTGAGGACTGAATTTGCAAGGTCCCACAAGACAGGAGGAGCATACATCTAAATGGATAGTCTCATTCAGGAGTATTAACCATTTTTAAGCCAAATGTCCAATGACTATTTTTCACTTGTCACATAAAAAATATGCTTACTGCTACCCACATATATCACATATGTATTCTATAGACATACTTATGCTTGTCCTCACAACAAAGCAAAATAACTTCCTGCTTTAAAGAAGGAGATTATATTAATTGCCAATGGTCACACAGTATGCATCTTATGTTGCCAAACACCTTACCCTCCCCAACATCCTGCCTTCACTCTGCACTTCCAAAGAACCTACTACATATGAGACTATGTGATCTATGTACCGTCATGTGTGGCTGTCTTTCCTACAGTAGAGTTGACAGGACCATTTGCCGCACTGGCCTCCTGACAAACTGGTGGGGTGTTTGTTTGTTTTTTTGTTTTGTTTTCTGAGACAGGGTTTCTCTGTGTAGCCCTGGATGTCCTGGAACTCACTCTGTAGACCAGGCTGGCCTCGAACTCAGAAACCCGCCTGCCTCTGCCTCCCAAATGCTGGGATTAAAGGCATGCGCCACCACTGCCCGGCCAAACTGGTGTGTTTTTGTCTATACAACATCATGTGTAATATTAGTGTAGATGTGTAAAAACATGGAGTGGTTCCATCTTTTAAAATAACGATTTGCTGTGACTTCCAAACGCCCAAAACACAATTGGGATATTTTACTTCTAGGAAACTGGAAGTTGTAATTTTCAGAAAACAAAATAAATTGGCAACCACATATAATAACAAAACAGCTTTTTCAGAGAGCAGTGGGGAAGGGAAGAAGGCAGCACCACCATGGAAACAAACCACAGAGAAAAGAGTGAGGATCCCAGAATACATAAACCACAAGCTGAACACCCACAGCTTCTTCCCAAAAGACTAACATGCAGACAGCCTCGAACACTCCTTATCCCTGGTCTTCCTGAGGGGCAGCTGGAAGATGGTCGTACCCACTACTCAGGTAACTTCACACTGACCTTAATCCACGGGAAGCAATATGGAAGCACAATTAACTGGAATAATCACGAGAATTTCATACAGGACTATACAATATTTAAAAGGTATGAGTTTCTAAAAATAAAGTCACTGTGGCCAGGGAAGAAATCACCAGATGGGAAGAGCTCTCCATTCATCCTTGCGTGGCCTGATCTCAGGATCAAGCCTTCATCTGTCATCGCTGTAGGTTTCATATGAACCCTGATTCCTGCCATTATCTAGGTAGCTGTTCAGGAACATCAGCCTGGAGCCAGAGATGGCAGTCAATTTATCTAGCATACCTTAGCAACCTACAGACGTCCTCTGACCTCAGTACATTTACTCACATCTGCATTTCTAGGCAGTCTTCTCTTCTGACATCTCTTACTTTCCCAATGGGGATGGTCTAGAACCCTGGTACCATAGTATCCAGTGTTGATGGGGAGCAGCACACCCCGTGACAGACAGAGTCACGTGACCTCCGTGTGTAGGCTTGCTGAGCAGCCAGTGCAGGGTTGGGACATGCCTAAGAAAGTTTCTGTAGCAGAGATGTCAGGAGGACTCCAGAGCCCTCTGCGGGTAGCAAACAGCCACAGAAAATGCTGGAAATGTGCATGATAGTGAGACAGATCCCATAACAGAAAGAAGCAACAACCCTGTGTAATACCTAGCACTCAGAAGCACTTGGTCATCCTTGCAGTCTGTTACCAGACAGGGTCTGTCCCCTGCCCTCTGAGAAAACACAGTGGTTCTTTGGATAGCCCATGACAGAGGTGGCTACCCTACCCTCAGCTCCACATAGGGCACTGGCATTGACTCCCTTTCAGCTGTCTCCCTCTACCTCCCAGATGAGAAGCCCTAAGACCATGACTCTGAGGCCCAAGATGCAAAGGTATCATCCCCATCCCACCCCCAGCAGACATAGAAGAAGGAATACCCAAGGGTGGAGAGACACACTGCCATCTATCTCCACCACTGCTCAGGACCCATGGCTCTCTCAAACGCACAAGGCAAGTGAGATTGCCTTGTATACGGGGAAGAGAACTTGGCCCTGACAGGCCTCTTGTGAAGAAATCAATCAATGCTAGTCTTTTACCTGCAGAGCATTGCCTGCGACCAAACCTGAGAAGTGATAGAACCTTTGATTAATTCTTTCAAACAGCCTTTGAACAGAATTACGGGAAAGCATTTTCTTTCCCAAATGACACTGTAAACTTTCTGGGGACCATGAGAAGGTGGCACAAAAAATCAAAGGCACATTAAAGAAATCACTGAAAAAAAAAAAAAGCTCCCAACGTACAAAATATCAACCGCAAGAGATTTTGTCTGAAGCCCGCTATCAAAATGAATGGGGGCTGGGAGAGACATCAGATGGCATTTATCAACTTGCTGCTCTGAAGGACAAAGCAGGTCACTCTCCATTGAAGAAAATAAGACAACCACCTGGCATGAGTCTGCAGTGTGGGTTGTGGATAAAACTGAAACTCCTGGAAACAGCACCACACATCACCAGGGAGATGTCTCTCCCCTTTTGTTTAAACAGAAGTTAAAGGAGAAATAAAATCATCACAAAAACCATTTGAGGGGCAGGGAGATGACTCTGTCGGTAAAGATGCCTACTGTAAAGCCTAGGGACCTGAGTATGGAGCCTGGAAGCTATGTTTTTAAGACCTGAATGTCTGCTCGGCAGGGTTGGCACATGCCTTTAATCCCAGCACTTGGGAGGCAGAGACAGACAGATCTCTGTGAGATCGAGACTAGTCTGCTGTCCTGTCTTGGGGAGGGGGTGGGGGTGAATGTGGTAGCATTCATCTATAATCCCAACATTCCAAGGCAAGATGGGAGGCAGAGATGTGAAAACTGCCTTGAAGATGGCAAGCCAGCTCAAGTGGGGTACGCAGCAAAGTAGCAGAAAGAAGAGAGCCCCTGCCTCAGCAAGGTGGGAGGCTACGGGCAGCTCCTAGAAATGGGTGTCTGATCTCTAGACACGTGGCATGGCAGGCATGCACCAGCACCTGCACATACATCATGGATATGCACACCTTACACACATGCACTGCACAGCACAAGAGAATATTTTTGAAGCATATTGACCTTGAGGAGGTCTTACATAGATCATCACAGTTGCCGTGAGACAGTCAATGAATCAGCCATGACATGTCCCAAAATCAGCCTGGCACAGCTCTCCCAAAATACACTGGCCCTTACATTCTTCCCAGCCCCTCCCCCCTCTTCCTCGGATTTTCCTGAATTTTGGATGGTGGGAGGTTGATATCGATGACCCATCCATTGGCAGCTGGCCACTCAGAGTTGTTCTTTATACTCGACACTTGAACCTTTGAGTTTCTGCACTAACCTCTACTTACTGCAAAAAAGAGGCTTCTATCACCAAAGTGGAGAGCAGCAAAATATAGACTATACACATAAATATTTAGAATACAGGTGGACAGCAGGATCTTTCAGCAAAACAACAGGAATCTCTGCTTCCTTCCCTCCACACACATACATATACCAGGACCTACCTCTTCCCTAGCCACAGCTTTTATGACCAGGTTTCCAAAGTGTTCAGTAATTATGGTTACTTTAACAAGACCAGTACAAGATAAGGCCTGTCAAAATTCCAGCATGGATAGAGATGGGTCTTCAAGGCTCTACCCGTGTCTGTAGAGATACTGATAGTTGAAGGCTGCTGAAGGAAAGAGAGTTATTTTCCTTTGAGGATGTGGCTGCAGGTAGATTGTCCATGCCCCCAGCCGATGGCCATACATATACCCACATGCATGTCCGGAGTACTAATTGGACTCAGTTGGTTATTAATAACAAGAATAAATAAAAGACACAAAGCTGGGAGAGAGATGAAGTATGTAGCCCATTACAGAGAGTTGGAGGGAGATAATGTAGATGGATATGACTGATATATATTGTTTGGTACTTCCAAGGAACAAAAAACTGGTGTTAAAGATTGCTTTGGGTTGCACAGTTCTTGAGGACAGAGGATCAGCCCCCAGGAACACATGGGATCTCATACCTTCCAAGTCCAGGAGATGTGAACGTTTGTCTAACTCCATGCATCCCCATGAGCTGGCTCCCCACCAGATCCTGAGGCATGACAGCAAGATCACCCATTAACTACCTTCCACCATCTCTTTCCAGCTCACATCTCCAGACCAAGCTTGCTGCAGTGCCGCATCCATGCAAAGGCTTCCCCCTGACTGTGGGTTGGATAACATGTGTTGGTACCACGCTCCAGCCTTGCCTGTTCTCATCTCTGACTCTCTTGAGTGAAGACTTTGAACATCTTCATGGATACCTGCATTGCTGATGACTATCCCCTACAAATTCCATTGTCCTGCTGCACTGGCTAGTCCTGGAGAGGCAGACCCCTGGAACAACAGCCATCTAAAAAATCAGTGCCACCCTGCCCTGTGGGATCGTATGTTTCACAGCACCGTAGCAGGATTAGTTTGACTTACGTTAGAATATAAATATGTATTACATTTCTTAAAATGACCTATTTGATAAACAGAATTGCTCAGCATTTTTGAGGGTATGCCTAGGGGTGCTATAAAAACTATATCAAGATAAACAGGGTACTATGAATCAAGAAAATGGAGCGAGCTCTGCCCTTAGGTGAGGCAAGAATAAGAAGTGTGGCTTACAGACCTCCTCCAGTGATGTCATCTAAGCCTACTGGCAGTACTACTGTATCTGTCCTCTAGTTCACTCTATCATATGCTGAGCTCCTACTGTGTGCCAAGTACTGTGTTCAGGGAGCTCAAGGGCAAGGTCCTACCAAAGTACTTGGACAGGTACCTGGACAAAAAGCTCCCTCAAAATTTTAATGAGCTACACTGCCTGAGAAGTACATGGCCAAGGTCCCTCAGCATGGCTACAGCACCAAACGGAAAACTGCCAATGGACAAACATCTTTACATTCAGCATTAACACGAGGAGTAACTCCAAGCAAGAATCTCAGAGAACACAACAGAAAGACTAGCACAGAGACAATTCTTTCCCCCGAGTAGCCCTAAATGCTGGGATACAGGGCCTGCACGACACATGTGAGAGATCCTCTCTTGTCCCTACCAATGGCTACTTGCTCTCCTCAAATTACTGTGGCCATGAGGAATAGTGGAGAGAAGGCAGTGGTGTGAGTGGGAGAGAGAGACCAGATCTTTTCATTATGGAGTACTATAATTAGTTAGTAGAATCCAACCAGAACTATCAAACCAAAGACCAAAAAAGAAAAGCCTGCATCTGCTGTTCTGAGGAAAACCGAGAAGGGTGTCTGGGAGTATCTAAGGTAGGGCTTGGGCTGCAGAACTGCTGCATGGAACACAAATTGAAGAAGCCCCCGTGAGCCCCTCTCTGACTCCCAGCAGATATGTGTCTGGCAAGGAGGCAGTCGTTAGCCCCCTTCCTAATTCTTCTCTTAGAAAAGAGAAATTGTAAATGGTTAGATTAAATTATTACTATGTATCAACAATGATACTAATACATCCATGTTTCACCCTAAGAGGGGATTGCTGGTAACAGAAGACTCCAAGTCAGTTTTACACACAGCTACCATTCACCACACCTACTCCATTCCTAAGAATCTACCTGAGGAAGTAAACCACATGTCTACTAAAGCCTGGTACACTGGTATTTACAGCAACTTTAATTTGGGATAATAAGAAACAACAACAGTAACAACAACAACAACAACAAAACCTAGCAGCAATAGAAGTGTCCATCAGCCAATATCATACATCGATGCAGTAGAACACTATTCATCACTTAAAATGAACTGTGTGTCTCAGCATTAATGGATGAATCTCAAAATTATTATTCCAAGGAAAAGAAGTCAGACAAAAAAGAAGCATATGCTCTATATTTTGATGTGTACATGTGTTCATGCATTTTTTTTCTCCCTAGGGAGTACCAACTAATTCATAATGAGAGTTAGCTGATCAATGTTTGTCTGTGTGGTAGGGAACAACATGAAGGCAATGAGCAAAGAATGATCACACACACACACAAAAAAAGATGTGGGAATTTGGAAAGTGATGAATTCACTCATTGTCTTTGTTGTAATTATGGCTTTTGGGGTGTGTATGATGTCAAAAGCTGTACACGTTAAATAAACGCTGTTTGCTGTATTCTCGCTGCACCTGTTAGGAAAATGGTAGTAGAGAATGTTCTGGAAGGCTATACGCAAGACTATAAATTGATGGATTCCTCTTGGAAAGCAGTTTGGCTTTTCTTTGATACTACTTTTAAATCTGTATCCTAGAGACATAAAATGAGATACAACAGTTTCACTCCTGGATCATTTACAATGGTGGGGAAAAAAAGCGAGGAAACACTAATCTATTTGATGAAAAAAAAAAAAACATGTCCCAATAAATCATGGTTCTCACATATTGAAATATTATGCAGCCGTTAAAGGCCATGCTTATGAGAAGCTTTTAATAACCTGGGAGAATACTTATGTGACGGTGCCAAGTAGAAGGCACCAAGATATAAATTGTATATGTGGTGTGAATTGAATTATGTAAAATTATGCACAGAAAAAAATCTCTGAAATATCTTTAGGATTATTTCTGAGTGATATAGGGTATGGATGATTTTTTTTAATCTCTTAATGCAAATTTTAAAATGTCCCTATTTAAAATGTATTTCCTTAATTTTCTACAATAAGACTGTATTTTTAAATTGTGAAATAAATAAGCTATCTTCAAGGAACTCTAATTTTTCTTGTTCTTGAAAAAGCATGCTCTTACCAGGCAAAGAACCAGATTACATTTCTGTTACCCTCTCATCTGAAAATGTGGGCATGATATCTCCACAAGCTGCCAGTCTGTAGCTTGGACCCCCATTTCTTATTTTACTTTTAAAGCACCTAGAGCCTCAACTGAGTGACAGCTAACATTATCATCTCACTGTTTTAGATGTTTTGTTTAAATCTGCTTCTTTCCACATTTCAGGGCAAGGCCTTGGTGGGAAAGGATGGGTCTTTTCTTCTCTTCTGCACGGCTCCCATCCCAATCTGCCACGGGACCCAGGAAAGACATCAGAATGCAAGCACACACAACAACACATATATTGTACTTTGGGTATACCTATTCTGCATCTCTATTTTACCAAGGCCTTAACAAAACAGCAGCTCAGTTTGTGTGGATGAGGGACTGAGTTGGTGGTTCTTTGGTCTTAGTTTCTGAAGAAGAAGATGAACTCCTGAGCTTGATCCCAGGAGTCTCCCTGACTTCCTTGTTTGAACAGTTGCAAACACTGGAGCCTTGCTGTCACTCCACAGACTGAAAGCTTACTTCATGTGCTCCTCGTTTTTCTATCTCTGGGATCCAAGCAAAGATTTGGACATTTCTATTCAGAAAAATTTCTAGAGAAAAAAAAAAATAAAGCTAAACTATTGTTCGAGAAATGGCTATGAATCTTGTTCTGCATTCTCTATTGTAACATGTATCCAAGGGAATTTTCAGGTTTTCAAGACTTGTCATTCTGTTAAAGGTGCGTCTTAGTTTGGGTTACTATGCCAGTTGAGGAGGAAAGGATTTATTTGGTTTACATTTCCACCTCCATAGGCTATCACTGGAGGATTTCTGGACAGGAACTCAAACAGGGTAAGAACCTGGAAACAGGAACTAGTGCAGAGACCATGTTTGCTGCATTGCTCCATGGCTTGTTCAGCCTGCTTTCTTATAGAACTCAGGCCCACCGGGCTAGCGATGGCCCCACCCACAATGGGCTGCCGACCCCCATCAATCACTAATTAAGAAAATGCTCCACAGGCTTGCCTATAGCCCAAACTTATGGAGGCATTTTCTCAACTGGGGTTCCCCCCTCTCAGAGGACTCTAGTCTGTGTCAAGTTGACATAAAATTAGACAAAATCTTTTGTCTTCTGAGAGGCTTTGCAGTAGTCCTAAGTGATCGACACCCCATGGTGATCCTGCTCCAGTAGCTGAAGGGAACTCTCTTCTCCAACCCCCCACCCCATTGCATAGCTAAACCACACTGTAACTTCTTCTATCATGGCCACCAGCCTCACTTGGTTCATCAGCAAACTTCTGAGATGGCTAAATGTTCTTGATAGCTATTTGACTGACACACAGAAGGAAAGGAGAGCAAATGCTAAGAGTCAGCAGGTGGAAGTGACTGGTCCCCCAGGAGTACAAGCTACCATCAGGCCTGGGGGGAGAAGTAAGAGTGACCCATGTCCTCCAGAATCAACACCAAGAAGGGTCAATGTCCAGAACCTTTGTAAACCATGAGAGACCAATTAAGCTTTGAAGGCTGATAGGCTCAGATCTAGTGAAGAGTGCCTGGAAAGAGGAAGAGAATAAAACCACAGTGACAGCATCTCACTGAAATGGTCTAAGATGAAGATGGCAGGGTCTAAGCTAGGGTGAAGTGCATCAGGTGGAAAAATAACATGTTTCAGTCTGGATCTTGGGGTGGATGAGGTTGTACTCCTTATGATAGAGAACTGAAGAAAATAAGTTAGGTAGGTGACATGGTAAAGAGCAAGCTAGCTCCATCATGGCAGAATACAGAATGTCAGCAGGAACATCTGAGAGCTTACATTTCAACCCACAATGAAGCAGATAGCACTCTTAGAATGGCATGAGTCTTTTGAAACCTCAAAGCCTGCCCCTAATGAATGCCTCTGTCAATAAGACCACACCTCCTAATCCTTCCCAAATGGTTCCACCAACTATGAAACAAGTAGTCATAGTCATTACCTTGTGGGGCCATTCTCATCTAAACTACCACAAAGGGGTTTAAAGCCATAGGTGTAAGGAGTGGGAGTAGGAGGCACTAAATGAATGAATCAGACACTGAAGAGCTTCCAATAGTAAAAATCTTACAGAATAGAAACTGGGGAAAGAGAGCAAGGGAAATTTAAGAGACAAAAGGTGAGCGAAATCATACCGGCTCCATACCTAGTCTTGTGATGATGTATCATTATACCAATCATCATCCAAACTGGAAACCTATAATTATTCCATGTATCTCCAGACAAATTTAATACAAAAAAAGTCAAACAACCATATAGCAGGTGAAGGAAAACTCACAAGGCTCATGATACCTACAAGAAACTTACAAGACCCAGACCTCACTAAGCTTACAAAAGTCAGGAAGTTCATCCCTGGGGATAAATAAGCACTAAACAACTTAAATAATTTTGTTGATTCTTGAAAACTGGTCAAGGAACTGCAATGATATGCCTTGCAAATATGTTGGGTGAGCTTTTTGTACAGGAAAAGAGCTTCCCAAGTCACCCATACTTTGTAAGAAAACTCTTTCAGTGTTCCTGTACATAACATCAATAAATTCTTTGGTTCACCTAGCTGAACTTGATGGGATCATTTCTTTATATGTCTCTGTCCTCCATCTTTGGTGAATAAATATAGTCCTCAGTGCCAAGTGACAGAGAGTGAGAACACTTGGCAAGGCAGTAAACTACTATAACCCTAGGGCTGAAGAGACAGAAGACATAAGCAGAGATACCAGAGCCTTAAAGGTAAGGGTCATACAACTGGCCAAGAACATTAGATTTCCCTTTCACATAATATAGTCAACAGAGGCAGAGTATTAGGGCACAGGTACAGGGAGGAAAGATCACTAGAGCAAAGGAAGGAAGGAAGGAAGGAGAACGAGGCAATGGCTTCCTACCATCCTCTAGTCTTTCAGCAGGTCCATATCTTGACTCTGCCAAGCTAGATGCAAACTGGCCAGATATCTGGAGGATGTAGTTGTCTACCACACAGCAGAGCATCAGGGTGTTATGAATAGATCTAAAGAAACCAGGCAAATGACATAGTCCTTTATCACATTGCTTCTCCTCTGGGACACCATCATATAAGACCCAAATCATCCCAGAAAGATGAAATATTTTATATATATGGAAGTAGATGGTACAATGCTTCATAGTGTACCCACTCTCCCAATATATCAGACATCCTTTGCATTAGGTTGTTGTCTAATCCTGAGTCCATAGAAATGCCAGAAAGGAGCAATGGGCTTCCAGGTGTGTGAATGTGTCTCTGTGGATTCCTAATTGCTCTCTTTTCCCACTGCCTCAATGCCTGACATGAGGTATGTCAGAGTCAGCCATACCCTTGTGTACATCATGTCATCCTGAACAGAAATCAAACTTATTACTTTACCTATTGATGCCCTCCCCACTCTGCAATGGAGTTCAGTCTTTTATATATAAATGCATGGTATGCCACAAGACAAATGTAATCACTGAAAGAGAGGAAGGAAAAAGACCAGCCGCAGAAAGCCCAGGCAAGGAAGAAAATGAAGTCCACCCAACTCATCCTGTGCTTCCCGGAGAGAGGTGTAACATGTACATCATGTAGATGACAGGCCCTACAAAGAGTGGCCAGGGACACCCCTGCTTCTCACTGGCAGTTTTCCACCTTTGGAGATATCACTTCAGGTCAAGTGTTCTGGTGGCCACAACCCTGTGATTGGGCAACCATTCATACAGACTACAAATTAAGCAAAAGTAATACTTTGTTCTGAACAGTCTCAAGTGAGAGTTGGCCCTGGGCACTTCGGCTGAAGGAAACTAAGTAGCTAGGGACCCTCTCAAGATGGCTCTGAGACTGCGTGCCTGGAAATGTGGCTGCCTAGCAACGTGCACTGACCCAGCTCCTATATCTCAAGGGCATGAAGCACAATGCTATAGAGCCCCTCTCCTCCCCAGAACCTAAAACTGAAGTTCTGATGAGAAAGCTGGTCTCAACTTTCAGACAATATGCCGGAAAGTCTCTGCTAGCTTTGGGCCCTTAACTTCCATCACTTCCTATCTCTGGAACCCTCTTTAACTTTATAACCCCGCAGAACTCCACATGTTTCAAGATATCTCATTGAATTGCATCATTCACACCTTTGTCTATCCAATGTAGTGGACAGGTCAGATGCCAGGGTTCCGTCAGGAATGAAGAAATGAGCCCTGCTCCCTCACAGAGCTTGCTGTCTGGTGGGCTAATCAAGTTTTTCAAATTAAAAGAAGAAGAAGAAGAAGAAGAAGAAGAAGAAGAAGAAGAAGAAGAAGAAGAAGAAGAAGAAGAAGAAGAAGAAGAAGAAGAAGAAGAAGAAATCACAATAAAAAGGAGAAGATAAAGTTTGTATGAACTCTTCCTGAGGCAAGTTCAAGTTCAAGTTGAAGCAAAGCAAAATTGAGGTTAGAACAAAAAGCTTAATTTTAAAAGTTATTGAGGATGTGAGTGTTTGGGGACTTTTCTTCCCTGTGGTTGGGATCTAGAATGGAGTGGGGTGCAGGGCAGTGAACCCAGGATCCTACACGGGGAGAAGTAAGGCCTCTGAGAAGAAGGAACATATGCTTCTGTCCCAAGCTCAAAGAGTCAGGTGTGGCAAAACCAAGGCTGGAGAGATGGGCAGTCCTGGAGTGTCCAGCCCAGAGGAGACATCCCCTGTAGTCCTCACCTTCCCCAGAGGAGACATTCCCTGTAGTCCTCACCTCCCCCAGAGGGGGCATCCCCTGTAGCCATCTCCTCCCCAGCTTCCGCTCCTGCACTGTGATCCTGCAGAGTAATCACTTAGTACTTTAATCTGTCATCTTGTTAGCTTCTCTATCAAAACTCAGATCATCTTGAGAACAAAGAGCTGTTGTTCAAATAGACTACCTTCACTGAAGTGTGTGCTCCATGCAGGCTGCTAAACCCAGGAGGAGGGAGACTGGGGGGATTATGAGACAGACCCAGCCTTGGCGAGGTTAAGTTCAGGAAATGATATCCTAGCCCGAATAGCTCCGGAGGCAAAAAGCATTTACCAACAAAAATAAATTACGTATTTATTTCATTAAGACCTTCAGCATTTCAAGGAGTCCTATTACTGGTGAATGACAACCAGCACTGGGCTTGGGGGTCTTTGTCATGCAAATGTTGCATTTAAGCATCAGCTTTAACCTGTCAGCCATTCACCCTATTGTTTGGAGAGCTTTCTTTCTGTTTGCTTCATGGTTATTGCTTTGAACCTGGAAACAGGAAAAAAGGAGAGCCCTGTTCCAAGTGGGACAACCCTTTAGTAGACCTTCTGTGTTGCCATTTCAAAAACCAATACTCCAACAGTAAACCAGAACAAAAACTCCTTCAGAGAGTAGGATGTGAAGAACAATGCTTGCCCCCTTCTCCCTGACACCCAGGGCCAGCAGGTGTCGCTAACAAGACAGTTACCATGCAGAGCCACATTAAAGGGATGGAGGCCTCTCTGCCAAGCCCAGTCCTCATTTCTAAGGCACTCATATTGTGCAGGAGGGAAACATAAAAACCAACACATTCTTGCTCCTACTAAGTACAGATTAGAGTCAGAAACACGATTAATTCACGTGCGCGTGTGCGCGCGCGCGCGCGCACACACACACACACACACACACACACACACACAGAGGGAACAAAATATATGAACCCATTACCTCATAAGAGGCTGCATACAACAGCAAGGCAGAAAGCAAAGACTCTGAAGTCAGTGATCAAGGCTCAAGTACTAGAGCTTTTACTTATGAACTTACTGAAGATTCCCTAGCTGTCTCCTCAACTGTATTAAGATATGCACCTCAC
>LR749760.1:1743694-1796299 GCA_902729485.2 Mus minutoides
CACACACACACACACACACACACACAGAGGGAACAAAATATATGAACCCATTACCTCATAAGAGGCTGCATACAACAGCAAGGCAGAAAGCAAAGACTCTGAAGTCAGTGATCAAGGCTCAAGTACTAGAGCTTTTACTTATGAACTTACTGAAGATTCCCTAGCTGTCTCCTCAACTGTATTAAGATATGCACCTCACAGAGTTCATATGGGGTTGACATGAGTTGGTGCATGGGAGAATTCATAACATGCTGGTCTATAGCCCAATGCTCTTTGTGTTAGCTTCGAGGTAGATTATAGGTAACTTAACAAAGAGCAACTATCTTCAGACTCGTACACCCTGACAGCATGCTTCAGCCCTTGGGTCTCACCAGCCTTCCCATAATTCTCTTTATAGGTACTCATCCTCTAATAGGGAATATTCCAGATTGACTCTCCAGTAAACGAGTATCTCTCTCCACCTGTCCTTTCTTGAGGCATAAAGGCCATTCCAGATAACACCAAGGTCGGGTACAATAAATCAAGGAGGAAATTCAACCCATTCATTAAGGATAAGTATGGCTACTTGTGGTGCTGCGTTAGGAATGGGATCCAGACAAGTCCACAAGAACCCTGGCAGATTCTGCTTTGTGCGCTGGAGCCCTGGGCTTCCAGGCAATAGGGGGTGCCATCCTTTACTTTCAGGCATGCAGAGAGCCCGGCCGTGTCTGGAGGCCCTCACAGGATCTGGTTAGTTTCTCAGTAAGGTCCAGCCCTTGAGACATCTATCCCAACCATCTGAAGAAACATCCAGACGATCGCCAACCTCCAGTCAGGCTCATAGACATCACAGAGCAGAGGCAAACTATTGCCACCAACCCACCTCTCAATCCTCGGGTCGCGGGACCTTAGATCATAAGGAAGCTGATGCTGCCCAACCGTCTGCAGATTATCAACAGATAACCACAGCGCCGGCCTCTGAGTTTTATAACCTTGAGCTTCCGTTATGGCAGCCTCTTCGGCGGAGATTTATTGTGCCCACTAGAGGTGAGAACACGAGTCTGAGGCAGTTCTACAACAGCTTCCAAGGAGCCTAATCAAGGTCCAGAGACAGTCCATACGCCACGCATCAGTCACCCGGAATTAAGAGAACAATTCTGATCATCAGATGATGCACTCGGTTCCAGTAATTCCTTATTTGCACATATTTTATGTGCTGATAACACTCATCTCGGAAAATAAAGTCATTTGTCTGTCAAAAAAAATGCTAAATCCCTGTGAGCTAGCCACGATACTAGGCTAAGCTGATGGGCTAATTCACATCAAGCTGCGCCCGTGACAATGGATCGGTGTATCTAGTCTTTCAGAGAAAAGGCAGGATTTTTATCAGTGAGGATTTCAGTGCCTTGTCTTGAATATTTGAACGGCCACAGTGATTCGGACCTGTGAGCGCTGGAGGCTCTGTGGAGAGGAGAGATTTCAGTTTTGTGGGCTGCTCCATCCTGGCTGGGGACATGCTGGTGATAAAGAGAACCGCTTCACAAAGGTACTTATAGGTTGACCTGAGAAAATGCTGAAAATAGACACTCAAGAAATCTGGCTGTGATCAGGGGTACCAGGGGTGCCAGATGTTCCCCCATCACAGGGCTGCAAGCACCACGCCTAGCTCAACTCTTTTCACAGCCAGAGGGGGCCTTCATAACACAGACATGGCTCCAGGACCCGGGGAAGCGCTGTCCTCAAGGAGCCTTCCAAAGCCTGGGTATAGAGAAGTACTTTCTACTCCCCCCTGAGCCCCATGTCCATCAGCACTGAACAGTGCTTTTGTTCCAGCAAAGTCTTCCAGGCCCAGATGGTATGAAGGCGGGTTTTAAGTCCTGCACATGAGCACTGAGAGCTCCCAGAAGTCATATACAGCTCTCCAAATGTCCCACAAAGCCTCGTAGCTGCCAAGCAAGTCTGGCCAAATGTCTGAAGGCACTGGGTGTTCCAGTCTCGATAGATCTGCCTCAGGGGATTCAAAGAGGTACAGCAAGGACACTTTCTGTAAATGGCTTCCTTGCTCAGCCTCTCTCTGTCTGGGTTCCCTCAAAAGGAGCACCCCCCCCCCAGTCTAGGCCCCAGAACAGGTTTTGAGGGGTAATCTCAGGGAGGATGGAAAGGGGAGTACAACAGTAATACAGGAAGAGAAGGAAGCCAGTTACCAACACAGGCAGCTGGAATGCTGGACCCTCGGTCTTGGCAGCCACTGATAAAAGCAGGTCCTGGGAGGATACGTTTCCTAGACTTGGGATCCGCCATGACTGCAAGTTTAGGATTCCAGTGGCTAGAGGGAAGTCACAAGCAAAAGGCTGACTCTCTTTGGAGTTAGGCTACAGACACAAACAGAGGAGATGTGACCAGGCACTGACAGGAGCTGGTACAACCACTCTCTATAGAGCGCTTTCTCCATACATGTGCGTCTAACACTACAGAGACAGTGCTCTCTCCATATACACAGCTTACATCTCTCTGCCTTTGGCTTCCGGCCACCGGTACCACATTGAGCCTGATGAAAACCCATTCCACAGAGAAGTCAAGACCAACGTACAGCAGCATATCCTGAAGCTCACTTCCTCTATAAGGGGGAGGCTCCAGTTTCCAAGCCACTGCCAGTAAGTTCTCCCTAGGGCAACACCAACTCTACTTTCCTAGCTTGGCAGACTGGGGATGGTGGTAGGGCCAGCCGTTCTTCATCCTCAGCTGGCTATAGGTGAAACATTAGGCCATTTCTAACCAGACTGTGGTCACCTGGCGGTATAGGAAGGTCTAGAAACACTCCAGAGTTATATGAAAAATAGAAAATCCCAGTACTCTATAAAACTACCAGTCCAGGACTGACCTTAACTGCTGCCAAACACTGCCATATTGAAAACCTAGTGTCATTTTGAGCATCTTCCACTTGGAAGTGGCCTGCATATATGCTGAAATTCCAAAGAGATGCTAAAATAACACACCCCAACCATCTGTCTTACTTCTCCAAATTGTTGTTTGATGTACTTTTGTCTGGCTGTCAGGAGTTTCATAACCCCTTTTGCTGCTGTGAGTGAGTGTGTGTGCGTATGTGTAAGTTCACCTATCTCTGGAGCATTTCAGAAGGTAAATACAGAAATTCTCTCTTTCTAAATATACTTCAAGACTTCAAGAAGGAACCAATGTGGCAGATTTGGGTTGGGAGAGCAGCCTTGGAAAGAAGTAATTTAGTAAGTCAACTCAGAAGAGTGGGTGTGAGGACCCCCCCCCCCAAGCTTTTTTTCCTTATTACACACAGGCTGTCTGTGCGGGAGCTTCCAGGAAAGCCATCTTTAAATTCACAGCTCATCATCTATCATAATTGAAAATATGGTGGTGCATAAGAAATGATGTTGACTTTGGGATCAGAATGTCAACCAGGTCTTTTCATTTCAAAAATACATGCATCCCTCAGTGGCCTGAAGTTACTATTAGGCTAAAATTTTTATAAACTCAACTCTAAGTCAAATATTACAGAACTTCAAAATGTCACCAAACCACATAGTTAAGAGGACGTGGCATTCCCAGTAAATCAAACCATCAAATTGCATTTCATCTCTAAGTTGCTGAATATTTGGCAAAATAGTCTCATCCTTAGCAACACTTCAATCTGATAAGGAAGAGAGAAGGGAGGTTTAATCCCAGCACTCTGGAGGCTGAGGTAGGCAGATCTCTATGAGTTGCTAACCAAGTTTACCTAGGGTGACCCTGTCTCAAAAACAAACAAAATCAGGGGAGGGAGGAATAAATCCATTTCTAGGGATTTTAAAAACAAAACAAAATCAAAATCTTCCTTCCTCTACCTTTTCAATGGAAGTATACAGAAGCTTTTCATCAACAGGACGTTTCATCTCTGGGATATAAGTAAGTGTTGATCATATGTCCATCCTGTTGTTTGAATCTACCATCTCATATTTTCGCCCTAACACACTGTAGGACTCCTCTTTCCCAATAGATGGCAACTACCAAAAATGTATTCCAGCCACAGCTTCTTCTTTACATGTGGTTGCAGACTTAGTCCATATCATTTTAAATTTTTAGTTTTATATCTGACTCAGAGGAGTCACCTACTCCAAAAGAGTGAGGCTTGCTGTGGCCCACCAGCTCCACTTAACACTTCCATGAATCAAGGGCAGGAGAGAAGCAAATATTGAACACCCCTCCCCCCAGCCACACACACACACACACACACACACATAAATGTCCTCTAGTCTAAAAGATGTTCTAATGCTTGCTTGATAGGCTCCACCCTTAAAATGCCCCTATGCAACTTAGAGGCATGAAGAGTCTTTGGCATGAGCAGCCTATGCACATCTGTAATACTGATAAAGCAACTGCAAGCAGCTGCACTGCTGGAAGCTTCCAGATTTCCCAGTCCATTTTCTTCACCTCTTACATAACTTTGGGGAAGGTACAAGCCTCATAAAGATTTCAGAGGTTCCTGAGCCCTGTGAGCTTACGGTTCACTATCTCCTTCCATGTGGGAACGTTCATAGACTTTGTCTCATAAGGAACTTAACTGAGTGATCCCAGCTGCTCTGACTCAGTGCAGTGTGAGGCTGGACCAGGCTGGACCAGGCTGGACCAGGCTGGACTGTGGAGAGAGAGAGTGACACAATACCTGGTCAAGTTGACCTGTTTCATTTGCTCCTCAGCTGGTAGTTTTCCTCTCCCCTCAACCCCTGACAGTTCCCAGAAAGGATATCTTTATAAAAGCTGCATGTATTTTAAGCTTTGGTAATTTGGGGCGCAGGCAGGGGTGAGAAATGAGCATGTGTACCTGGACATCCCCACCTGAGATTTCCCATTCTCTTTCTGACAGCGGCCACACAGGAACGGGTCAGCTGGATGTCCTAAGAACGGAGGCACGAGTCTTGTCTTGTTCAGAGTGTTACCAGAAACATTTCACCAGTTATAAAAGTCACACGACCACCTTCAAATTCATGGAGTCATTAGCACCTAGATACAGACACCTGGATCTGTTGGTAGCTATTGAATTCACAGTGGCTCTAATGAAGTCACTGTCAAATTCACCACAAGCGCCCGCCTACTTCATTTCTTCCTTCAGTATACAGGTAGGCCTTTAGTATAGGTTGGAATACATATTACTATAAATTTTTTTCTTTGTAGTTCCTGAATATCTCAGTTTAGGCATCATATGGCTTGTTAAATTATGTACATACTCTCTTTAAATGTCTGTAAATTTCATTTCAGGATAATAATGATGTCACTACAAAAATCTGTATGGTAAGAGAGAGATGGGGGAGGGAGGGAGAGGGAGGGGGAGAGGGAGGGAGAGGAAGGGAAGATGGAGGGAGAGGGAGGGGGAGATGGAGGAAGAGGGAGAAGGGAGAGAGAGACTGGATGACTCTTGGTTCTAAGATCCTTTCTGCCTACTTCCCATTACATACTCTATAGTAAAGCCTGCTGGATCCATGCTCCAGCCTTGATATTCCAAGAGCAATGTTATTCCTACTTGAACCAGAGTTGTGGGATGAGAGATACCCTGGATTGGTCTAGAGATATCCCACATGGGAAATGGTAGGATTACCCAGAAAACAACTCTTACCTGTAGGAGAAAGGGGCAAAATCATAGCTACCAGGAATCTACCCTCCACTGAAATCAACATATCATAGCCCACACCTCTAGCTCCTGTCTTCTAGGAGAGACTGCCTCTTGCCAGCCTCAGAAGACTTGGGTTGATTGAGAGGAATAGTCTTTCCCTGTGCATAAAGTCATGCATTAATGCCCAGACTTGAACCAGAATTTTCTTAGATCCCAAAGTAAATGTTCCGGCTTCAGAGAGATTCCCATTTGTGCATTTCTGCAGATGATATATACACAACCCAGAAAGCTCAGCCTCTGTTCCCTGATGCCCTAGCTGTGGGCTTAGAAATTCACAAGCCTCGTTGCGAGCGGCCATCTCACTTTAATTGATAACAAAGCTTTTCCAATTAAGAACCTCATCTTGGCTTCTTTGTACACGTGCATCCGATATTACAAATTGCAAATCGTTCCTAACGATCTGTTTGGAAATCCCACTTAGGATTTGTACAGTCTGGGGATTACTAGAAGGCTGATGGGAACAAGGAGGCTTAAAGGGGCGATGTGGGAGAACCTCAGCTCTGTAGCAGGTGATAGTCACAACTCAATTCTCACCTGGGCGTGACAGTGTTCTTCAGTAGTATATGGTGTTCTGTGCTCCAGAGGAGGTGGGGCTCAGGACACCGTGACTTCACTGGTGGCTAACTTTACAAAAGACACTGAACTTCACATGTGGGATGGCAGATGCTGAGGACCAGGGTTCTACAGACTTCTGTGCTGAGGAGGAAGTGTGGAGGAGCTACATAGAAGCCAAGCCCAGTGCTTCAAAGTTTCCAGAAAAGAAGGAACACAATGGTGAATTTACCCTCCCTTAGCTACCAAAACTCCTAAGGCAAGATTTTCTTCTATCAGGACCCAACTCAAGGTCCACCACAGATGGCATTCAGCATGGGCAACAGAGCCTTGTTCCTAAGGACAGGCACTTGGCCCAACCCAGTTTTGATAAAAGATGTGTCCTAGAGATCCTGGGATGGGTCCCAATTTGCGGGCACAAAAGCTGTTATTACTTGAGTGTGGTTTAAACACAACAGACACCTGCCTACCTCACATGTCCAAGCTCCACTGTCCCAGATAGTCTGCCACGAAGCTTGAGTGTTACCATGTGACTTGCAGACCTCAAACAGGGCAAGATGAGAGCAGGTGTCATGTGCCACTACCACTTGTCAAGGTCAGAGATGTTTCCTTCCTGACAAGATGATGGAGAGCATGAGGATGCCAGTGTCGAGTAGGCTGGGGTCAAGAGCAGTGACAGCTCCCAATGCCCCATGTAGAAGGCCTTTCAGCTGGAAGTGTGTGTGTATCGTGACATGGCATGAAGACAGTGCTCATCACAAACCCATGTCTTTGGTAACATTGGCTTGTTCTGTTCAGTGGCCATTGATACAGCTTCAAGAAATGCCTTTGTCCACACTGTCTAGTGGATTGAAAAGATGCAACACAAAGCTATCCTGGTGACGACTCCAGTCATTATTGGTGGTGTCTTAGGGAGTGGCTTCAGGGAAGCAGCCAGAAACAAGCATTGGTGGCACCAAGTATAAGGATAGATAGAGAGAGAGAGATTGATTCTGGAGTATATGGTGCAAGCAGTTGTGTTGCAGGACAGGGAGGATGGGACAGGAGAAACACTGAATGCTGAGGCAATAATTGTGCAGCCTATGGTATACTTCAGGAACAAAATGGTGGGACTTGGGTTTCCTAAAAGTTACAGAAAAATGTACACCTCCAAAGAAAGATTGTTGGCTTCTCCCTGGCTTCCATTCCCCTCCTAAGGAGAATATCCTATGAGAGCTGCCATTAAACTTCTGGAAGATAGGAGTTGAGAAAAGGCAAGAGATTGTTCAAAGGGAGAAAGAATAGAAATGTGATTTTTTAAAAAAAATAACAACACTCCTTTTCACTACTTCTAATTAAAAGAAGAGTGTATATCATTGAAATGTCTTAAATACAACTCTAAAATTAGTAATTAAGAAATGACCATCCAGAGACTGATGCCAATGCCGAAATAACGCATAAATGATTGGATTTCCTTTGGGAAAAGAAACAAAATGAACAGTAAAAAGGAAGCCAGGGAAGGCACCAGGCTCTGGCTGTAGCATTTCTTTACTTTGATTACATATGACCTCTGGAGAACCCACACTCCCGCAAACCAAAAATACCAGAAACAAAACATAACTAAAACTGTGGAAGTGTTGTGTGCTGCAAACGCAGCCTTCGCCCCTTCTCTAGCTGCCTGTTCCTTTCCTGAGGAGAACCCTGACTTGCCGCTCTTGCCTCTAAATCCTTATTCACCATCTCTCCCGGATAGCAAGGGGAGCTGGGGGTTATCTGACATAGAGAGAGATGAAGTAAAACTCTGGGGCCCTGTGGGCTTCATCTTTCCTTCCACCTAGGTTGAAAGGACCAAAGTCAGTGCTTTCTTAACTCCAGACTCATGGAAAAGAATCCTCCACACTCCAGAATTACTCCCTCTACCCTTAATTTCATGTCTAGCCACGAGTGATTCATCCTTTTAGGTTAGCCATTCCCTTAGTAGATTTGGCACCAATACTTCCAAGGCAGACTGTTAGATGACACTGCATTCCAAAGAAGCAGCATTTGTAGAATATAGCTTGATGGGTGGTGGGTCCTCCCTTTCATTCTAGCAGATGAAGGGATAGAAATCTTGTCCCTTCCAGGAGCTGACCGAAGCAGAAACCTAGAACATGAAGTTTAAGCTTCACTCCTGCCTTCATCTGCTCGTTCCTTCTTCTCCACTGAACTTCCAATGTCTTGATGAAGAGTCCATCCCTTAAATCCAGATGGTCAAGTACAGGGAATGGAAGTGAATCCGCAGCCTGACCCCAAAGAGGACAACTCTCTGGATGTTCACATAGGCCCCAGACTCTACCTGCACCCGTTTAAACAGACCCCATCCCTCAATAACCCAGAAGTTTCTTTGCAACATTTGGCCTAAGAATGAGGCAGAAGTGTCTCTAGCTTCAGATATAGGGTGCTAAGTGGTTCCTGGCAGCAAGAGTGAGAAATCGTGAATCCCTCCCCGTGTTCTCAAGCTATGGAAGTCCAGAGGAATTGCTGCTCAAAGGGACCATAAATAACACATCCTAAGGCGGGGACTTCAAGATTTTTGACGGGTTTCCTTTCTCTTCCCTTCCAACTTTGATATATGTACTTACTTAACAAAGGTCTGGGGAGGGTTAATTGAATTAATATATGTAAAGTGCTTTAAGTTTGAGGAGAATGCACAATATAAATGGAAGTGTCACTAAAAAGGTTAATCTAATTTACATCTAACACTTTCAGTTCATGGTGTTAATGAACTATATCCTTTTAGAGAGTGATTAATTTATAGAAATGTGATTATTTTTTTCCTAATGCTATATATGGGTCAGCTTCTCCTATTGCTATATCTAACTTTATAGGAAAACTCAACATTTTATAAATTAAGAAAATAAATCAAGTGCTCCTGTAATGGTTATAGTTCATTAATTACAAGGAGACAGGCATTAGATTAACATTTATCTGTTTTAATTAATTTGCTGCAATGCAGTTATCTATGAAAATTGGAGAAATGCTTGACATAATATTAACAGGTTTTTTGCTAGTATTGTGCTGAAAATTCTGGGCTTGGCACAGCTGTATTTAATGTACAGCCGTGGGGACCATCAGCATTGTGGCACACACACATCAGAGAACTGGAGAGGGACTCCTCGCTAAATTCAAACTTCAGAAAATATAATTAACTGAGTCTACAAGACAAGATGAAGGGAGAAAGATCTGAGGCTTTGTGTGGGGGTTTGGAGTCCCAAAGTCTCAAAACAAATTTCTTAAATATGATCACTTAATTTCCTTAGCTACTTTATCCTTTCAGAGGACATGCAGAGCTATCTTTCTGGATACCTGGAACTTTTGAGGTAGAGAAAATGGGCACCGTGAATATCCTTCCTACCTACAGAAAACCAGATGCCCAGAGGCTCTGAGCCCAGAGACCCTTCCAGCTCACTAGTGAATCCAGACCATGAGAACTGAAGACCAAAGCCTTTACCTAACACCCCACGGTGGTTTTCTACTCGGAGTTAAGCGAAGGCTGCACATTTATTTAACCACATAATAAATCAGACATCGTGGAGAATGGCGGAAGACACAGAAGTGGTGTGCTTTTATTCTAAACTGGCCGTTGAATTTCCACATGACGACTCAAGGCAACAACTGCAAAGAAATCAGTCATCATTTTAGCTGATTAAACATTCTCAGACACAGCGAGGACAGTGTCTGCAGACTCCAAGTGCAATTTAAGGTGGCATGATCAAGGTCTGACTCCTTCACACATTTTAGTGTGCAGCTAATGTCCTCATCCATTTGGGGATTTTAAACCCCTACGAAGCAGAAGCTGTGAGATGACAGGAAAAAGGCCAGGCCAAACTCCGGAAGTAGCTCTGAGGTGCGTGGCTGAGGCTTGGAGGACTTTCAAGTGCTCTGAGAGGCACACTCTTGAATACAGTGCTTAGCAACAGTCTCAAAGGGATGAGCAGCGCATCTCCCTTTAGAGATCCATGGTCACCGTCTTCTATGGAGACAGTAAGATGGCACACACTTTGAAGGGGGAGAAAACAAGGAGCAGGTGAAACTAGGAAAGTAAAGTCCCCGGAGCGGATCACCGGGAGAAGCAGGAGGGTACAATGGAACACTATCCACATTAAAAACTCCGGGGCTCTTTAAAGAAAAAGCACGGGTCCTTCTTTTTTTGTTTGCTTGTTTGTTTTTTATTTTTCGAGACAGGGTTTCTCTGTGTAGCCTTGGCTGTCCTGGAACTCACTGTGTAATCCAGGCTGGCCTCGAACTCAGAAATTCGCCTGCCTCTGCCTCCCAAGTGCTGGGATTAAAGGCGTGCGCGACCACGCCCAGCGCACGGGTGCTTCTTAGACAGTTGCTGCAGACCCTGGGTAAGGAGTGATCCAGGAACCAGTTAGCTGCTTTCTCTGCTTGGGGTGGGTGGGATACAGCAAGCTGGGGGTAGGGGGGTGGGGAGGGAGGGCTTTGCAGCGAGGAGACAAACCAGGCTCATTCCAAATCAAGAAAGAGGACTAAGAGTGAGACTTTCCACTAAAGCAGCCTCCTGAAGCCTTTCTGAAGGATTCTCAGAAGAGCATTGCCTTTAAGTCCTGTGGCGCCTCTCTGACCTCCCTTGGGGCCTCTGTCAAGCTCACATCAAATCACTCTGCTAAGGGAGGCTCCCTGAGCAGGGAACCCGTGCTGGCCACACTGTTCTGGGCTGGGAATTTCAGTCCTGCCGCCTGGGTGAGACCTTTGACAAGTTCAAACCCTTCTTGGAGCCTCTGACCCCTGCTCCTAGAGTTCGTATGAGGGTCAAATTGTAACAAGCACTATAAGTTACATTGGAAAGGTAGCATGCTCTCCACAAGCATATACTGTTCTATCCGCTCCGGGGCCTGGATGCAGGCAATGGAGTCAGTGCAGTGTAAGCTTGCTCTTCACCCCTGTCAGTCCCCCAACCAAGGGCCTTCCTCCTACTTTGCACTAACTGTCCTGTACCCACCCCATCTACTCACCCAGTCTCTACTTACCCATCAAGACCCCTCTCATTTTCTCCATAAAGCCTTCCTGACTTCTAACCTTCTCGTTTTCTCCTCCCTTACAGGGCTCTGGGGCTCCAAGAACAATCTACCTCTTGTTTTAGAGTTTGTGTTATCGCCAGAAACTGAGCTTGCTGATCAGGCTAAATAACAGAGCCCACGGCATATTTGGATAATTCTAACTCCTGTCACGGGCATCCTTCTGACCTCCTATCTGTGTCTTCCCCACAGCTCCGTCCTCTGCTCTGTAGAGTGCCAGTGGCTTCAGTTCAATGGTTTCCAAGGCCTCCCAGTGGTCTTGCCTGAAAACCTAATTTTCTGATGGAACCATTTCTACAGGGTCCAATTAGTGCTAGGCTAACTAATAAAGAAGAGTGTGATAACGAGTCTCAAGCTGCATTTTGGTCGTCATAGTTTGGGTCACCCTCATCCCTGTAAGAACAAATCATCTCAGATGCTGGGCATGCCATTGATGGAAAAAAGGACCACTTACTGCTGCCTAGGTCTGCAAACTGGGAGGTAAGCAGCAACCTGGCTGATGATCTGTCACACTGCATGAATTACTCCTCCAGGAACCAGAACCTCCCACATCTCTGGTGCTTGCATATGGACATCCACTAGCTTCTCATGTGTGTAAAACACACTCCTAAGCCTCACTCTCAGCTCGATCTGCATTGAGTTTCAGGCTGGCCATTAAAGGGTAGTTGCAAAGGCATTCACGGAGCAGTAAAGGATGCAGGAGGCCTCACAACTTACATCATATATATGTATGTGCATGCATGTTTGTATGTGGCATTTGCTCATAAGTGCACAGTCTTCATAAAAAGAAAAACTAAAAGACAGAGACAGAGATGACTGAGTTTTAGCTGATTAGACAAAGCTATTCAATTTCAAAGAAGTCAGACAAGGGGGAGTTTCACCAAGTCTTGGAGCTACTCTAACCAGGTGTTTGAGGATTGATAATTAAAGTCATTGTATATTCAGAGTCCTCTACACCACAATCTGAAACAGGAGCTTTCTGAATACTGTTATAACAGCCACCTTGCAAGAGGTGGCTCTGTATCTTCACTTTATAGATGTGGAAGCCAAGGCTCAAAGGGTTAAATCATTTGCCTAATATCATCTAATGAGAGAATAATTGGGCCAAGATTCAAAGTCAAGTTTCTCTGACAGCTACACTCAAATTTTACTTTACAGGACAAGAGAAAAATCTAAAATGTCTATGTTAAAAGGGGGGGGATGGGGTACAATCCAGGATTGCATGCAGGTGTGCACACTAAGCCAAACACTACTGGCTGTGCATTGCACAACTCAAGGCCAGCCCGAGCAATACAGAGAAGCCCTTAAACACCCACAGATCAGTCTGGGGTCAGGCAAGGAAACACTGACATGACTTGCTAGGAGGGGCCATCCCAGGAAAGTTCCTAGAGAAGATCATGCCCCCGTGTGACCACACTTGGGTGATAATGAGAATAAAGTTGAGGAAGACCTTCTGACCATAAGAGCAGAGGTGACTAGGGACCCCTGCAGGTCAGAGTAAACTCTAGTTCAATGCTGAGAAATGTTTGGGCTCTTGTGTTTCAGCTGCAGAGGCAACTTTATGGCCCGTTTAAGAGCCATGTGCTACTTGTCCAAGATGATTGACAGGAGTGCACCTCACCCTTTAGGACAGGGGTTGCAATGTGCAATATTGTGCAGTCTTCGGAGGTGGTTTCCAGTCTATGGATGAAAGGATAGTGCTGCTTCCTTGAGCAAGAACACTGATTCCCACAGGTACAGGCAAGATCTGATTTCCACCTCACACACAGGCCTGCTTACATACACGCTCACCAGGTGAGCCTGTAGTAACTGATGCTCTCTAGCCTCAAGGGCTGTGCTGAGCAATCTCTATGCCTGCAGTCTGGCACCTAGAAAGAGAATGCATACTGAGTCCTTGAGGTTGTGAGACCACTGGCATTTTATTAAATGTAACATAAACCTTCAGGTGACTTCTGGAGTTCATCGTCTTTCTCTAGAATACTCTCCAAGCATTGTTCCCAGTGTGTGTGTGTGTGTGTGTGTGTGTGTGTTTGTGTGTAGGAATCCAAGAAGGGCTTGTTTTTATGTGTATCCTAAGCATAGGAAGATGAGGAAGCAGTTTCAACTGCTCCAGCTACTTTATTATGTCTGCTTCTGGAGCAGGGTTGCACTGGAAGCTCAGCCTTAGGTGGAAAAACCCAGCAGTGGTCAGGAGTTCGCTTCTAGGTCCCCTGCAGCAAGAAGTTAAGAAAGGCAAAAGCAGAACACATTGCTGTTCAGATGTGCCACCTCATAGGAATTGGAGACGAGCGGAGCACTTGTAAACAGTTGTCTAGAGGGCGTGTTCAACTCAGAAGGTCTGTACCACTCAGCTAGGCAGTGTCATGCACACTCCTGGTTGTCTTCTTTCTACCTGTGAACTTGGACGCACACTGAGAAAGACAGCTATCCCTCTGCTCAGTCTCTCACAGGCCCTCCTGCATCTTCTCCTTTTTGACGATGGGAATAAAAATGATAGAAGCCTTAAAAAAAAAAAACAGCACTATCAGAGGCAGTGTGTTTTACGTACAAAACTCAGTTTTATTGTTCCTCCCAAATAGTCCTCAGGGCTTGTACAATTTAGAAATGTAAACTTCAAGTGCGCTGAAATAAAGAAAGTCTGCCCTGTAAATGTTAAATAAACTGTTATAATAAATGTGTCTGTTGTGACCAAATAGTACTTGTTTCTAGATAGATAAATAAATAAATAAATAAATAAATAAATAAACGGTAAATGGTGCTCTTTGCAGCCCCCTTGTGGCTCAAAAGGGAAAGACAAGGAGAATCCAGAGTCGCTCCCATTCTCAAGGCCAATAAACTTTTAAAGTAGAATGGCAAACGTGAAATGGATATATTCTAAGGGAAGAAAATTATGGATTTAAATTATTTTATATACAATTATTTACATAATCTAGATCTGTGGAAGCCTGCATTTGTTGTGGTTTTCCGTTCTCTCCCTCTCCTCTCATTTCCCATTTTCAGCAAATTCAGCAAGGTGTTACACACGGGGCTCTTCCCAAATTACTCCTCCTCTAGTCCTTACTCACCCTGAGCTCCCTACCCGCAACAATACGATAGACGACCTCGGAAGAATGAACTCTGCCTGCCTGTCAAAGTGTCCATACTGGAAGGAGAACAGACCGTTTGGACGCCCGGTTTCAAGCCTTATTTTGAACAGAACAGCAACGGCATAGTACATTGGTCCCTTCATACAGACAACCTTTTACCATACCACTTTTAAAAAGACATTTTCGTGATGAATTTTTCTGTCTTCTCAAAAAAGAAAGAAAGAAAGAAACTCCTTGTTGAGGAATGAGGAGAGGTGAGTGTTAGAAAGACACCTGTGCATAAAATCTTTTCCATTTTATGTCACCAGAAATCAATAGATTAAAAAAAATAGGAGCACCTCTTTTTCCAAATTTATCACTTGCAAATGTCAGGAGAGGCAGCTCTCAAAGTCCAGACAAGGCAAATGGAATGGCCTGCTTCCCCAATTCCCCTGTCTCCGGAGAGATCCAGGCTGCTGTGCTTTTCATACCAGCTCAGCCAGCAAACCTCTAAATCAAGCTGTCTCTACTTGGGAATCATTTTCCAACAAGGACAAAAACTCTGTTTTCAAAATATCGCCAGACAGAATTCCAAGGGCCATATGTTGCCCGTTCACCTGGCAGAAATCAAAAGCACGCCCTCCTCCTCATCAACAGCGCAGAGAATCAACAAGTTACCACTTAAGCCAAGCGCTCCATCCTGCAATCCGCTACAGCCTCCCTGAGCCCACCATTATCCACCCCAATTCGGCTTCTGCGATGCTTCCCAGCTTTCGGCTACCGCGTGACCTTCTGTTCCACACCCGCCCTCCAGATGCAGGCTCCTCAACCTGCTCTTCTCCCAGCGCTCCCAGACAGCTGTCAAAAGTCTGGGGCTTGCCGGCTTCCAGGTTCCCCTGATAAAGCCAGCTTTCAGGAGAATCTTAGAGGATTAGAGAGGTCAAGATCATTTAGAAAGCCTAGAGAGGAGCTCTAGGCTAGGATACTCGGTCCTCTGAAGAAAAGCAGAGTCTGAGCCTCAGTAGCAAACAACACATCCCGCGCTTCTTCCGGACTCTGCCCATCTTGAGGGCGTGCGTTCCCAGGGGAGTCGGAGACCGCGCTGCGGAGCAGGAGGAGCGCCGGGGTGCGGGCAAGGCTTTCAAGAGCCTACAAGTTCCCACGCCATCCTCAAGCTGGAGTGCCAGTCCAGCTCGTCTCGCTGCTTTGAAGACGCCCCTGGTTCTTGCCACCAAAGCAGAAGCAGACAGACACCTGCTTCACCCACTCCCCAGCCCGGGCCACAGCGCCCATGTTTTGCCTTGCTCAAAGCATCCCTGAGCCAAGCCCTGCGATGCTCCCACCCCAGCACACAGGGCCCCCAAAGTTCTCTATACTCCATAGACCTCCCCTTCTCCTTGGCGCCTGGACCCCGCCCAGGGGTTGGGCTGGAGAACCTCTTGGGTCCACAGCTTAGGGCGCTGACTTCGAGGACGGTGCGCGCAGAAGCCGAAGCTGCCACAAGAAAGGGTGGGTGTTACAGGGTCTGCACCCTCGAGCCCGCCCTACCTCCTTCCTGAAGAGGAACAAACTTCCCCAGCACCCACCTTTCGCCGCGAGGAGGCGGCGCCGCCGGCTGTCCCCGCCGTCTCCACTGCCGCCGCCGCTTCCTACGCCCAGCGCCAGCAGGAGCGGCACCAAGCACAGCCTCCCCGGCAGCATCCTCGCCGCCTGATCCGCCACCGAGCTGCTGCCGCCGCCGCCGCCGCCTACCGTCCGCGCCCGCCTCGTCTGCCGGTGTCCGCTGGTGTCCGCCGGTGCCTGCCGCGCCGCCTCGCTGTAGCTGCCGGGTGCGCTTCTGAATCCGCCGCCGCCGCCCTCACTCACCGCTTCTGCTGCCCTTCGCCGCGTCGCTCGCTCGCCGGCAACAGCAGCACTCACTAGCGCGGACCCGGAGCGGCTCCGGCGCTCACCCCGGGACGGCCCGTGACGTCACGGAGGGAGGGAGGTGGCTCGTGCATATTCATGAGACGCGGACATTGGCGCGGGGTTGCGCGCTCCCCCGCCTCGCAGCTCCGGCCCCCAACTTTCCTCAGCCATCCCCGATGCCGCTCGCTCGCGTGATCCCGCTCGGTCAGGCGCCGGCTACGGTGTGGGGGGGGACCCTTGCGGGAGGCTCCAGGGGAGCCTTAGGGCCTGGCGTCCCCCCTGCGGCTTTCCAAACTGCAGCCGCGAGGCACTGCGAGCGCCACCACCAAGTGATAGCCCGAGGACCTTCTGTAAAGATGCAGGCGACTCTACTGTGATGCGCCCTTTGAACCGACATCCCTGCGGAGGGGCCAGGATGGTGTCTCTGTGGGCCCTGCCCTTGGCTATGGTCTAAGGATGGACGCTCTATGCCGCCTGGTCTGGGGAGGGCGCCAGGCGCTCGCTAGAGCAGCAAAACGTCAATGCTTCTAGGAGTTGTAGGGCAGAGATCGCATTGCAATGCTCGGGCTCTGCGCCATCTCAGTGAAGCAGAGACAGCCACTGCTAGAGTCAAAAGGACTAGCTAAAGTCAGAAAAGGCAACCTTCAGTCTTCAGTGGGAAGCACATTCAAACTTCTCCCTCAGAAGTTGCCACCTTTACATTGTCACTACCTAGGTAAAGAGTATATGTCATGTGGTGTCATGCCTTCTAAAATCTCAAGCCAGGGAACACTGACCCTAGAGGTGGGGGTTCATATAGTTCTCCACCACAACATACCCCCAACCACAATCAGGCTTCCAAAGGATCAAGAAGGTTCCCAGTAAAATCAACTAACCGCTCAGAAGAAATCACTGGCTGTATTTTCCATATATGTGCTATTTTCTCACGATCCAGGGGTCATGTGTAGCTGAGAAATGAGGCAAACAAAAAAACACAGAAACAAGCAAAATTATCCTTTCGTTCATCATCCTTTCAAGACATTTCCTGAGCACTGATTGTGGATGCTCCCTTAGGCAATGAAGGACACAAGGTCTTTCTTTGTCCCTCTTGGAGAAGCCAAAGGGGATGAAAGCAGTTAAGGTCTCCCGCTTTATGGTCCTGCACGTTCTTTATATTGCTCGATGCGAGCCTGTACAAATCAATTAGCCAAATGTGTATATTGCAACACTGACTGAACAGCATCTCATAATTAATAAGTGTAGTTCGGAGTACTCAACCAAGCCATAAAATACATTAAGAGCCTTCTGCTGCCCAGCCTCCCTGTGTGGTCCTGGCAGCATGCTGGGAGACTGTGGTGGTGAAAACAGACTTCAACATTTGAGACCTCAAGAGGTGCTCAACAGCTGCAAATCCTGATGGCTGCTGGGGGCTAAGCTCTTTGCCCACAGGTCCCCCCTTAGTCCAGGAAGCAACACCTGTGCTATTGTTCTTATTTCCAGAGTAAGGTCACTCCTTCACCCACGGTAAAGAGCTACCAAGTTCCAAGCCAACATCAAGACCTCTCACCCTTCTCAGATCTTTAAAGTCATAATCCAGAAAGAGGTGGATGCTGACCATGCAAAGTCAGACAAGCCAGTGAATGAGAGAAATGTAAAATCGACTCATTTTCTCTCCTTTGTGCTCCATCCCATTCAGCTGATACTTACCCCCCCCTTGTTTACTCAGATAAGAACCTCCTGGAGGTCCTTACGCTAAGTGTTGTTAAAGTCATCTGGTCCCAAATATTTGACATGAAGTTTCAAACTCAGACCAAATAATGAGAAGCAGAACAGAGAATTAATTACCGAACATCCCCAAGAAAGAAATGACCAGGAAAGAACATCACAGAGAAGCACAGTAGGGAAAGGGCGCCTACCAACAGGTGCGGCACTGCTCTCATCCTTCTCTTCTTATGAAGGAGGATGAGACCATCTGCTAGATCAAGCTCTGCAGTAGCCTCTGTTTAGTCATACCTCTCTGGAGCTGTTCCTTTGGATGGTGCTCTCCCACTCCAACTTTTAGATTGGCTGTGTGGTTTGCTCTGACCCATACAGTAGCATTCTTGATTGTTTTGTTTTGTTTTCTTTCTTGGACACCTGCCTGTCCTAAGAAGAAACTCAGGCTAAACCTGCAGGATAGTCAGAGACTGGTGTATGTTCATACAGCATCCTTGAGCTCTTCCAGACAGCTAATTCTACTTAAACCATCACAAATAACTCACAGGTTTACCACAGACACATGAGCAAGCTCAGGCAGGATCAGCCAAGTTGGGCACACATCAGAACATCAGAACTGTCCAGCTGACAATATATATATATATATATATATATATATATATATATATAGTTGTTCCAATCACAGTGTTTGGTAGCAATTGATTAGGCAATATTATATCCACTGCATTAAGGTCATTACACAAAATGAAAAGTGAATATGAGACACTCGATATGCTGTGCGTGGTCAATGCTTAATAAATGCAAAAATGTTCCCATCTTCACCTACTTTCCAAGGTCCTGAAATGCTCATCCAAACCATGATTTGGATGGCTTGGGTCAGGGAAAGACCAAATGGGTTAGAGTAAATGAAAGTAAGAAATGTATCTTAAAAATACTCAGACCACAAGAACTTCTAGGCATAGTCTCTGTATGTACAGTGCACCACTTTTCTGTACACTTCTGCTGATCCACTCCAGATACAAGGATTGTATCAAGCAGCCCAGCAAACAATGGACCCTATTCCCTCATGCTAGACTGGGAAATGGAGGTCATCTATTTCCTGGCTCCTTTAATTCTTGCAACAGCAGTAGCTATTTTCTACTTTATTGTGATCGGATTTCTACCTCCCAAAGTTTGAATAACGTATCAACATTCACATAATTGAGCAGAATATCAATTCGCATCTGCCTAATTCCACATTCTATCTTTTCCCCATATGTGATGGATTTGGGGAGAGGCACAGGGGAAATATAAACAATGAAAAAATTGGATCAGATCAGAAAAGGTAACTTTAGGGTTTGACTTTTTAAAATCTCTATCCTTCATCACTCCTGAGTAATGACCATTTAAGTAACCAATTATTACCAAAGTGGTGATTCACAGCTCTGGGTTTGTTGGGCCACACTATTCTTGACTTGCTCTTTTTCGTTTAAAGGCCTCACTCAGAATTTCACAAGCTAGAGGCCTTGGCTGCTATAAACCTCTAATCCAGGGCCCCACCTGCAAGGCAATAAGAAATCTCCAGCAATTCATCTGGGTCAATAGTTTTTACAAATAAGTATCTCCCCTGCTCCAGAAAATAGAATCTCACAGAAATAGATCTCACATAAACACTGGGGTCATTGATGTTTTGTCCAATTAAGCCCCAAAACATAGCCCCTGAATAATTTAAGATGAATAAATGAAAAAAATAAAGAAATTATACTTACTTGTGGAAACTTATTTTTAAAAAAAAGAAAATTAAATTGAAACTTTCTACATGACCCACGTTTAATTCAACTAAAAGTTCTTAAGGTATTGTGTCAAGTTGATATAAGCCAGAGTCACCAGAGAGGAAGGACTTACCATTGAGGAAATGCCTCCATACAATTTAAGGCATCTTCTCAATTAGGGATCAAAGGAGGGCCCAGCCTATGTGTGGGTGGTACCATCCCTGAGCTGGTGGTCCTGGATTCTATAAGAAAGCAGGCTGAGCAAGCCAGGGGAAGCAAACCAGTAAGCAGCCCCTCCAAGACCTCTGCATCAGCTCCTGCCTCCAGGTTCCTGTCTTACCTGAGTTCCTGTTCTGACTTACTTTGGTGATGTATAATCCTAATAAACCCTGTTGTTATTGTTGTTGTTGTTGCTGCTGCTGCTGTTATGGTGTTTTGTTGCAGCAATAGAAACTCTAACTAAGCCAGGTGTGGTGGCACAAGCCTTTAATCCCAGCACTCGGGGGGTGGGGGTGGGGAACAGAGGCAGGCGGATTTCTGAGTTCGAGGCCAGCCGGGTCTACAAAGTGAGTTCCAGAACAGCCAGGGCTATACAGAGAAACCCTGTCTCAAAAAACAAAAATAAAAACAAAAAGAAAAAAAAGAAAAAAAAAAACTCTAATTAAAACAGGTGGAAAACCTGCTCAAAAAAAAACTAGAATTGCAAATGTTTCCCCAACACCATCTCTACAGGTAAAACAGGATCTCTGTGGCCTTAGAGCAACTAAATATATCACTGGATTTTCTGCATTGCTCTGAAAATGATACAAAGACAGATGCTGCTGATACAATAGGAATTTGGTTGGTTGATTGGTTGGTTGGTACGTTTATTGGCTGGTTGGTGGGTTGGTTGGTTGGTTGGTTGGTTGGTTTTATGCAAGGGTTCATAGTTGCTAGGAAACCTTGGGTTAATGTGTAAAGAGGGGATGAAGTCCTAAGTGAGTATATATTGTTGACATGGGCACACCATGTCAAGGATCTAATACCTCAGACCCATGGGAATGGCAAAGCCTCCACCCTCCCCCAGCTCCCACTGGGCAAAAGAAGGCTCAGAGGGAGGGCAAAGCCTTCCCCTCTAGTCTGAGTCAAGTGTTAGCAGTGTGTGAACCGTCTAGGAAATGCAGCTTCCTCCTCCAGATGTTTATGGCCTGAGACTGCAGCCTACAGACACATGCTACAGAGAGTAGCTACCTTCTGGCCCTGTGCTCCACATAGCACATTGAGGTTCTAGGTTATTGAATAGTCATCAGTGACACTCCATCAGAGTGCACATGGCCCACCTGACGCCAGCTTTTCTGTATATGTGTCTGTCTGTGTGTCTGTCCTTTCTTCATCCCAGTCACCCAGTCAGGTCAAGTCCAACCAGTTCAGTCTTGGTGTCCTGATCAGAAAAGAAAGAAAGAAAGAAAGAAAGAAAGAAAGAAAGAAAGAAAGAAAGAAAGAAAGAAAGAAAGAAAGAAAGAAACATATGTTATTAATTACAGTGAGACATTTTTCCTAAATATTGTCCTATGTTCTTGTTGGAGACATAAACATATACACAATATTCTGAGAAAACAGCCATAAAATTCAGTGACATTTCTTCCACTGTGAGACAGAATCTTTGTATCCCTTCTTTGAATCTGAGTGCTGACTTCAGCATCAGTGACATTATGTGACCTCTCAGTGCCAATTACAATAGCTTCTGCCTAGTTTGCTAGGATGTTTATGTATGAAGTCCAGCTTCTCACATGAAAGTCCCGAGACCACTCTACAGGAACACTGAAGGCTGTGTGGAAGGCTTCATTAAGTAAGATCGATGGTCTGAGCTAAGTTGGACATTTAAGTCATCCTAGAAGTCCAAGATAATCTACTTGCTACCTGTGAAATCAGCTCATGCCCAGCATCTGCCTCTACTCCCGACATTTATCTTCCCAGATATAGCCTTGGTACTTGTGCAATGAAATCAAGTTATTCCTACTAGGTCTCAACTCAACACCTGGCCACAGAACTCAGCACAACCAAATGGTTGCATATGCTGTTTTAGTTAGGCTTTTGTTGCTGTGAAAAGACAAGATGATGGAGGCAACTCTTATAAGGGACAACATTTAATTGGGGCTGGCTGACAGTTTCAGAGGTTCAGTCCATTATCATCATGGCAGGTAGCATGACTGATTCCAAGCAGACGTAGTGCTAGAGAAGGAGCTAAGAGTTCTGCATCTTGATCTGAAGGTGACCAGAAGGAGATGCCCATCTCTCTCACACTGGGCAAAGCTTGAGCACCAGTAGCTTCCATATCCCACCCCCACAGTGACAGTTTTCCTCCAACAAACCCACACCTACTCTAACAAGGACATGCCTCCTAAAAGTGTCACTCCCTGGGGGCCAAGCATTCAAATACAAGAGTCTATGGGGGCCAAACTTATTAAAATCACCACATATGCCGTTAAGGTTTGGGGTGGTTTAATATAAATCAAGAACAACATATTTATTCCCATTTCCCCCCATAATAAGGACTATTAGAAAGGAAATGTGTTGGGTAAATAAAGTAGAATTAACCACCTCCCCCCTTGAGTAGCTCAAATTTTGAGACTTGCAGAGTAATACAATGGGGTTGGTTTATAAAGATGGAATCAGTGGAACTTATAACATTCTTCTAAACTCAGACAGGCTGGGGTGTGACCACAGTTCAACTGTGGTTTTCCTCTAGGTATCTACAAAAAAAAAAAAAAATGTCCTTACAATTTGTACCTCAGTTTCCTTTGGAGACCCAGGAAGCCTGGTTGCTTTCTGAGCTAAATGGAACCCAATCAGCTAAATTCTCTTTCTGTCCTATGTGAGGAGCACAGTAAATCCAACCATTGATAGTTATGGTGGGCACTCAGTGTCACACAGCTTATACTGATTCTTAGTTTATTATGTGGTGTCTCTATACAGGTAAATGTAGATGGGTGTGGTCACAGATGGATCCACACTAGCCCCAGCAGTACCAATCAGGCCGGTGTCGTTAAGGAAGCACCAGCCAGCACCACCTGTCAGAGCATTTTGGGTGTGCCGACAGTTCCTAAATCTAGCCAGCCTGTCATTCCAGAGTTCTGCTCCATTAAGGGATACTAAAGGAGCCCATCCTTTATGAAGTAGGCACCAGTATACTCTACTTCATTGAAGTCAGCAAAAGACTGAAAAAGAGATTTCTTATTTCTGTTAGACATCTAGGAAAACTAAAGCTTAAAGGTATCAAGCGACCGGCTCCAGGAGATTTAGGAACCTTCTTGTGGGCAGTCAATGAAGTCCTGAGTGAATGTGTGTTTTTGACACAATTGCTGTCATGTCAAGGACCCATGCATGCTTCAGACCCATGGCAATGACGAGATCTTCCCCAGACCAGGCTCAGGGAAACGGACAGGACTTCCCTGGGTTGGAATACAAATGTCGATAATGTGTGCAGAAAGCATCAGCCACAGCTTCCTCCACCAGGATGACTGCAGCCTGGGACTGATACCTTACTAAGATGAGTTAACCTGCATCCACGTTCAGGTGTAGAGAATAAAGTCACCGCCTTCATCAGTATCTAACAGACCTGCTTCCAGGCTGCTGGTGCTTCCCCATCAGAGCCCAGAACCTACCCAATCCCAGCTTTTCTGCACATGTGTCTGTCGTTTCTTCATTCCCAGCCTGGACAATCCCAAAGCCCTGCAGCTTGTGGCACCTTCTACGCATGTAGGGGCTAAGATTTGTAGTGAGACACACCTGGTTTTAATGTTTTTCTAACCAAGTGGGGCAATGCTTCCTCCCTTCCCACAGCTGTAGCTGTAGGCTTTGGACAGATACAAAGTAAGTGTGTGGCCCTGATTCACCACACTATAATCCCAGTACAAGCTTTACAGGGCCGTGGCTATCAGGTTCCTTACATTCACATTGCCATGTAGGAGTCCTATCTCTCTTTTATTTCTGTCAGCATGGGCTGTCCTTCCCTGGGGACACTCATTTCTTCTTATTTTCTTCCTTTACTCCTAAGGGGTTGAAATAAGTCTCCTGTCACAAGTTACTTTCCTCTCACACAAGACTTTCATATAACCAGCAGCTCCACCATCAAACCTAGCTCTTTTTTTTTACTGCTAAGACACTCCTCTGTCCTCTAAGAATCTGTTTATGCTCATAAGCAGAAAGCCCAGGCTTTGTGTCCAAAACGCAAGACTTTGGCCAAGCTGACCTCCATGTCCATTGATAACCTGACACTGACCCCGTACAGTACTGACTCTGTTACAAGTGCTCTCCACCCACCCAAACTGGTATCTTCACTGTTTACCAGTAAAGACCAGACCAATCCTCCTGCTACATCTTTCCTCACATTACATCATCTACTGCTGTGGCTTAGACTGTGAGCCTCTTATTTGTATATTGAAGTCTTACTCCTCAGTATTTCAGAAGGTGTCTATAAAAGACAGGGTCTTATAAGCAGTAGACAGGTGAATGAGGCCTTTGTGATCCAATTTGGCTGGACTCTTATAAGAAAAGCTCTACTCGTGCATAACAGAGGTGAGGCCACAGGACGACAGAGACGTCTCCACTTTCAAGCCAGTGAGGTCTCAGAAGAAGCCAAGCCTGTAGATACATTGACCTCAGATTCCTGATGACCAGAAAGGTGTCAAAGTGAATTGTTAATGTACTTCAGTCTAATGCTACCACAGTCCAGCAAAGGAAGCCACCTACTACATACAGCATCTCTGTCTTTGCTCCCCACTAAATCCACTCAGCCCTGCCACCAATCAAAACCTATGCTCTGGTCTGTGCCTGGAGCTGATCCTGTGCCACAGTACTCCATGGTCAAATACCGCTGGGAGAGAGCGGGTCTCCCAGGAGTGCTGACAAGTCTGTGAGCACAGGTAAGACTACCATTTCTGCTCAGAGGGGCCTGCTCAGAGCCATCAGGACACAGGAACCAAGGAACAGCCAGGGACAGGATCCTTCCAGTCTCTATCTGCACCCCAGAGCTGACCCTGTGCCACAGCTATCCATACCCAAATTCCTCCCTGAGAGAACTGGTCTCTCAGGAGTATTGACACACAGGCTTGCAGGAGGGAGAAGCCAAACAGAGGCACCAAGACCAGGTAACACCAGGGATATTCAGATGGCAAGAGGCAAAGGTAAAAACATAAGCAATAGAAACCAAGGCTACTTGGCATCATCAGAACCCACTTCTCCCACCTCAGCAAACCCAGGATACCTCAACACACCAGAAAAGCAAGACTCTGATTTAAAATCATATCTCATGATGATGATAGAGGAATTGAAGGACACAAATAACTCCATTAAAGAAATACAAGAGATCACAGGTAAATGGCTAAGGCTGGTCTTCAATAGCAACAAAAACAACAGAAAGCCCACATACACATGGAAGGTGAACAATGTTCTACTCAATGATAACTTGGTCAAGGAAGAAATAAAGAAATAAATTAAAGACTTTAGAATTTAATGAAAATGAAGGCACAACATACCCAAACTTATGGGACACAATGAAAGCAGTGCTAAGAGAAAATTTCATATCTCTGAGTGCCTCCAAAAAGAAACTGGAGAGAGCATACACTCGCAGCTTAATAGAACACCTAAAAGCTCTAGAACAAAAAGAAGCAAATTCACCCAAGAGGAGTAAATGGCAGGAAATAATCAAACTCAGGGCTGAAATCAACCAAGTAGAAACAAAAAGAACAATACAAGAAATCAACCAAACCAGGAGCTGGTTCTTTGAGAAAATCAACAAGATAGATAAACCCTTAACCAGAGGGTACAGAGATGGTATCCATATTAACAAAATCAGAAATGAAAAGAAACTGAGGAAATTCAAAAATCATCAGATCCTACAACAGCCTATATGCAACCAAACTGGAAAATCTGGGTGAAATGGACCATTTTCTAGACAGATACCAAATACCAAAGTTAAATTGGGACCAGATAAACCATCTAAACAGTCCCATAGCCCCTAAAGAAATAGAAGCACTTATTAAAAGTCTCACAATAACAACAACAACAACAGCCCAGGACCAGATGGGTTTAGTGCAGAATTCTATCAGACCTTCAAAGAAGACCTAATACCAATACTCCTCAAACTATTACAGAAAATAGAAACAGAAGGAACACTATCCAATGCACTCTACAAAGCCACAGTTACACTGCATATTACCCCTTGGTGATGGATTGGTTTCTATCTAATCAGGAACTTGTCACAGTTTCCTTTCATAGAGGACTTCATAAGAGATTTTTTTCCCTTCTATCATGTTTAATGTTCCAAATAGATTTTAAAAACTGGTTAAAAAAACTACATACAATTATTTCTTAAGATTGAAAAAAAATTAATGTAGTATTTCACTTAGTAAATGTTCAAATTTTTCTTTGCTTAAAAAAACAAAACAAAACAAAACAAAAAAAATCACCCGTGCTCCTCTGCATACAACTGTAGGGAGGCCCCAGGTGTACTCTCTAAGCATCCTCCCCTTTAAACATTTGAACGACTCCTTGTCAGTCCTTTTGATCTGAATTTACTCTCGGTTATTGATTTCTTCATTAGTTTCCAGTATTATCCTATCAGAAATCACACTGGAGAAGAGGAGAGACCCACATACCAGAGCACAGGAAAGAGATGCCATTTGGTGAATGAATGAATGAATGAATGAATGGAAAAAAACGTGTTTTGGCTTTACTTTGTCTTTCTCTATTACTCATTATTTTTACTATATTCCTAAGAGTCGGTTGCAACTCCACTAACATGGACATTGTTCTTACAAACGTCTAGAATGTCTATCTCCATACAGTTTGGATGTGACAGTGAAGATTCTTCCACTGGGGGCTGGGGTGCAGGTTGAAGGCAGGGTTTTTGAAGAGCAGGCTGTGCGAGTGAGCAAGTGAGCGGTGCTTTCATTTTCTACTTAGAGAAATTGAAGCAAAAATGTTGCTTTACTGGTTTGAGGTCACAGTCTGGGCTAGACTCTAGTTCTCTCGAGTCTTGGTAGAAAGCAAAGTCATAAATATACAAACACTGATGCTTAAGATGCCCGGGGCGGACTGTGCTGGGAGTCAGGACTTGCTTTCTACTCGTAAGGGAGTGAGGCCGCAAACATATATTTTCTTCCCTAGCGCAGAGGAAGAGGCTGCCCGTGCTTGCTCTTCAGGCCCTGGCTGAGGATGACAAGCTGGCCTGCAAGAGTGCTCCGAGGAAGCCATTTCACCTAAGTAATTTTAAATTTTTATGTCTTTCAATTTCTCAGTATTTAAGAATTTCTTTTCCAGGTTGGCATGGTTATGAGCAGTGAATCATATGTCCAAAGGAAAAGGATGTATTATATCACCCTTCCCACAACGTTCTGTAACATCTGGGACGGTTGAAAGCGGTGTGGAGTGGATGGTACATGATGAATGGTGGGTAGTTGCCAGCGGAGGAATTGAAGAAGGTTGTAAACCTGATGGCGGGCCTAAAAGGCAAAGTGCGGCTCGATTCCCACTCTCATCCAGAAGTGGCTTAACACCGGAAGCTAACGTCGTCGTCGCAGACAGAGACTTTTTTTTTTCTTTTTTTGATTTAGTGTTGGAAAATGAATGCTCTTAAATAAGGCTACTAAAGCCCAACCTAAATGTACTTCCTTCAAATGGATCTAACGATTTAATCCTACAGCTGCCTAGAAAGAATGGGGGGTGGGGGCGCATGCTCAAAAGGCCGCTACACAAACAATGGTGAAGAATGTTGAGGCTTTACACAATCTAATTCATATATATAAACATGAATGTCTGTACTGTACAAGCAAAGATTTAGTCTTCTTTTAAATCTTTTAGAGAAATAGATTAGATACTTATATCATCAAAGTGCTCGAACAGGACCACAATTAATAAGTTACCTAATAGTCAATTTTTTTTATTAAAGAGTAATTGTGATATAGAATTTACAGATACCCAGTGCTAATTTACAGCCCCCCGGCTGTATAGAAGGAAACCTCGAGATGAACTAAGTTACCGAAGATAATGTGTTAAGAGATCAGAACAAGATCTAAAATATTCTAAAAGTAATAGTCCAGACAATGCGTGCTTTGAGTGAGGTGCGTGTATACAACAGCAGCAAAATACTAGACAAAAAAATAGTGTGGCAACTCGAACGAAGGGGGCATAATAAAGTGTTCCAACTGCCACGTGGTGTTCAGATCACCTGTCAAGGTTGCTCTTGAAAGCGTTCTTATCGAGATTGTGAGACCGTGCCAGTGAAAGGCTCAGAGGGTAAAGGCGATTGTTGCCAAGCCCAATGACACGGATTTGATACCCAGCACTCACATAGTAGAAGAAGAAAACAGGCTCTCTGGCCTCCACAGGTCTACCATAATGTGTATATCATAGCGTGAGCCTCCCCCGCCCCACAATAAGTAAATAAATAGACAAATAAACAAATGTTTTCTTTTAATGGAGGGTGAAGAATTAACAGGAAGATAGAGAGAAAATTGCTCAGCTTGTGAAAACTTACCAAGAAAAGGGACATAGAAGAAAACATCACCTAGCTAATAAATCAGCGGTTCTCAACCTTCCTAATGCTATGACCTTTTAACGCAGTTCCTCATCTTGTGGTGAACCCCAACCACAACGTTATTTTGGTTGCTGTCTCATAACTGTAATTTTACTCCTGTTACGAACAGTAATATAAACATCTGTATTTTCTGATAGTATTGGGTGACCCTGTAAAAGGGTTGCTTGGGGGTCTCAGCCCACAGATTGAGAACTGTTTACTATTTGAGCTAAAGCATAGAGGAGCTGGCTAGATAGCACGGAGGAGAAGAGTGATGGTTGATCTTGCAGAACACCAGCATTTACTTCTCAGCATCCCTATCAGAAGCCCACAACCCACCCGTAACTCCAGCTCCAACGGACCCAGCACCCTCTTGTGGCCATCATAGGCACCTGCACACACACACATGTCTTCATACACATAAATAAAAATTACAAAATATTTTTATGAAAGCACACAGAGAGAGGACCTATTAGAACAAAATATTTTGAAGTGACACACTCAAATGCACTATTATTAAATAGAAAATAATTAATCTTGGGTGTTAATTATAGAGATTAGAAGCATATCTTAATGCTGCCGTAAGCTGTTTATAGGAGATACATTTATAACCTAAAGTACACAGAAAAGTTAGAATTTATAATATATTACAGTACATATTTATATGTGTAGTTAATGTGTATCATGTACATATATAGTACATTTATAGAGAAACACACACATATATCTTACATACATTTTAAGGAGCTACATCTCATTTCTAGATAAAATAGAATTTAAGGCAAAAGTGTATAAAATAATAATTACTATATAAAGGTAAAATATTCAATTTGTTGGGAAGACAGAGTAGTTCTATGTTTTCCATATACTTAATAGCCCAAAATGTATAAAACAAAAATACATCATCAAAAACCCAATTGAAAAGCCATAATAAGCATCATTGTACAATTTTTGCAATCTGTGGGTCAAACCAGTACCAGTTTAGTAAGGAGGGAATCCGAAAACCATTCTTGCAACTTTGCCCTAGTGATGAACTTAACTGTAGCAATCAGCTATTAGAGGAGATACAACTCCATTACCAAACACCAGTCGAACATTCACAAAGCAAGCCCCAAGAAATACCGAGGAACCATATGTCCTGTTGATAGTATTTTAATACTATTTTACTGAAGCACAATACCAAAAAAAAAAAAATCTTTTCAATTATTGGCACATTTTGGAATTGGGGGGAGGGGCACTTAATGAGTGATTAGAAATCTTCAGGGAAACTAAAATGAAAACCAAACACATTTAGAACTGAGGAGTGGTGCAAACAGAATCCAGCAGGGCTTACAGAAGACACCATGGAAGCAGTGAGAGAAAATTACCTGCCTGCATCTCAGAAGGGAGAAGGGCTGCTGCTTCCCAGAGTGCGAGAATGAATAGTAGTAGTTAAGACTGTGTGATGTTACTGAATGGTGGACAGAGGGATGAAGCATAACAGAAAGCCAAGAAATAGATGAGACATACATAGAATCCTAATGTCTACATAGATGCTAAGGGAGGGACATGGACTACATAGTCAGTGGTAAATGAAAGAAACCAGATCAGAGGGAGGCTTAAGTGTAAATCTTACAGGAAATTTTAGAAGATTTTTAGAATAAAGATAGGTAAGAATTTCTTAAACATGCAGAAAAACACATGAATTATTGAGAAGACTATTGGTACTTTCAAGACATTGACATGAAGGGTTCATTTTGACACTAAAAATAAATTGGAACGTGACACCACTGGGTGGAAATTAGTACCCACAACTGTGACTGAGAATTGGTCTGAGAATATATGAGGAACTCTAGCAATCCTCAAGGAAGAGAAATAACAATTGGGAATGTAAGAAAAAAATTCACTTTTAATATTAAGATCTAAATTGCAAAATAGACAACAAAAATAGATGTTAAATATCACGGGTCATTAGGGAAATGGGAATCCAAGACGTGAACATATCATTTCACGCTTGCCAAATTGGAAAAGCTATAAAGGTTTAATAACAGTATACACCGGTGAGAGTGAGGAACGCTGGGCATATCCAGGCACAGTTAATAAGAATATCCTGGTACCACATTTAGAGAATATCACATAGATGCTCCTAAAGCTGATTGAACACTCACAAATTAGTGTCACAGGACAGCTGTGGCAAAGAGCCAGACACTGTCAAGTCAACAGTGCTAGACAAATTCTGCCACAATGCTGGAGACTGGGAATTTCCAGTCCAGGTGATGGTTGGACCATGCTCTTTGAAGCCTTCAGGGATGGATGGCCTGGCTTCTTCCCATTCTGGTAGCCCCAGATGTCTGTTGGCTTGTGTGGCAGTCTTGCCAGCACCTTCACCTTCATAAACTTGTCCTTGTCATCTAATGGGCTTCAATGTGGCCAACTTATGAGACCATCAATCATACCAACATAGGAGTCCATCGTACACCAATCACTGACCTCACCCACCTTAAACTACATATACAGCGACAGCTTCCAAATAAGGTCACGTTATAGGGTACTTACTACTTTGAGAAAAGACGTCAAGTTATGTTTTTTATTAAAAACAAACACATAATGTTTATTGGACATTTTCCATAGTTATCAGGAAAAATGCAACTGCCTTCAACAGAAGGTGAGCCTGATTGTGACAGTTTCACTGAAAGGAATATTATACAACAGTTAAACCAAGTACAGTTTCCCATATCAAGTGGGGAAAATCAAAGTCAGCCTGAGAAGGTAAAAGCTTTCCAGTTTCAGTTGTCCCATAGGCAGAGATATAGAAACTATTCAGAATAGAACAGTTTGAACCATTTGTCTGCGTGGCAATAAAAACAAGATTTCTGAAGTGAAATCTGGTAATCAGGAGGGATTTTGCCAGCCTGTGCACCTTTTATTTCACCAGTTCACAGCCTAAAATACCAGCTGATTCTACTCTAAAATAACAGCTTTACAAAGACACAGGATGAGGCTAAGCTCCCTCACAGATACTAGTCTCTTTCAACCTTATCCTGGGCAGATAAACAGCTCCCTTGACCATTCATCTGTGAAGTGTCCTTCCAAGCAAGAACATGCATGCGCGTGTGTGTGTGTGTGTGTGTGTGTGTGTGTGTGTGTGTGTGTGTGTGGTGTGTGTGTGTGTGTGTGTGTGTGTGCGCGCGCGCACACGTGCACACGCACAAGCGCATGCATAGTGTGTGTTTATCAATGTTTTTTGGGCATGCTAAAATACAAAAAGTTGAACACTGTCAGGTGGCAGAAACAAGGGTGTTCAAGAATAAAACTTCCCGTGGGTCTTAAAGACCTGACGCAGGTGTTAAATGAGCAGCATGGCTTTCAAAACTAACAACACAGACCTGACTAGAAACCAGCAGGAGCAACAGATCACAAATCCACCAGATACTGGAATCTGGAGAGGTAAAATCTAAACAATTAAAATACATATATACCCAAAGAAATACGAGTTTGAAAAATCAAAAAAAACAATGGGCCACTGGTGAACAACCAGAAATATCACTGAAAAACATAAACACCCCTGATGGAAATGGCTCAACTGGTAAAGCTGTGTTTCCCAAGCCTGATGACCTGAGTTCAAATCCCCAGAACCCACATCACAAACCAGGTATGCTGACTCACACTTGGAACAAGTTATCAATGGCAAAGCAGGAGGCAGAGATGGGTAGAGATGGGTAGAGATGGGCAGAGACGGGTTGAGATGGGCAGAGATGGGTAGATATGGGTATTGGGTAGAGATGGGTAGAGATGGGCAGAGATGGGCAGAGATGGGCAGAGATGGGTAGAGATGGGTAGAGATGGGTAGATCCCTTGGAACTTACTGGACAGCTGGCCTAGCTCACCTTGTGAGTTCTAGGCTAATGGGAAGCTCTTTCTTAAACAAAAGGTGGAAGATTCCTGAAGAATGTCACCCAAAGTCATTCTCTGCCTTACACATATGCCCCCCCACATGTTTACACAGCCTAAAAAAGAACTTTAGAAATAAAAATATTTGTTGAAATAAATGGGCAAATTAATCAACAATTCTTACATAGCTGAGAAAAACAATGTTTTCTATTTAAAAAATAGACCCAAATATATATCCATCATCCAGACCAAGATGATGGGAATAAAAGGATACATATGAGAGTCAGAGTACAGGGAAGATGAAGGAAGAATCCTGAATTAGTGGAATTCCAGAACACGAGAGAGAAATAGCAGCACAGATAATATAAAAACATTCCTAAGAATGTTCCAGAAATGTTGAGAATCACAGATTCAAACTCCACAGGAATTTCAACAAGGAAATTAATATAGATCCTGATTATCAGGGAAGTAGAATAAGAGCCAAAGAGAATAATTAATCATATAGATATAGCATACATGAGAGACAACCAAAATCCTTTGGGTTGGTTATATATAGTACCCACAGGAGAGTTCCCACCTTTCTGAAGGCTCAGATGCAAACATCACCAGAGAAAGCAAAACTCGCTTCAACAGCTGGTGGAGAGTGACTCGGTATAGTGTTGTTGGAACCTGCTGGAATCTACCCTCCAGGATATAAGGAAAGGCTACAGTCAGAGTGTTAGGAAGTCTTAGAACTCAGAAGGTTCTAGGGGAAACTGCTGGCTGAAGCCATAGGTTGGAATGACTGTTCCCTGTGGTTCAAGGCCAACGCATGAGCTGGAAATTGGATGGAGTTGCTATCACTTGCTAAAAAATTTTAGGAGCCCACTGAATTCACTGTAAAGAGAGACACTGAAGATTTGACTGCCAAGAAAGTAGAGTCTTAAAGTAAGATTCCAATAGGAAAATACAAAAAGAAAGGAAATAAATAAAGCCTTTCCCCAGCAAAGAAACAAAGTGACAGACAGCCTAGAGAACAGAAAACCAGAACAGAAAACGGAGTTAGCAGCTAGAGCATATAAATAGCAGGAAAAATAAACACCAAATAATCTGATTGATATGTAGGCAAATAAATTGAACAATTAATTCTCAAAATAAGAAAAACAAACAGTCAATTAATATAGGAAGAAAAGTTCCTCACCCATCACCCTCAGAGAAATGTAAATTGAAACTTAGGTTTCATCCCAGTCTGAGTGGTTAGCATCATGCCAACAAATGACAAATGCTATTGAAGATGAGGGGTGAAAGTAGCCACATATACTGTTAATCCAAGTCAGCACACCAAGGAGATATTTACCTACCCGTGTTTACTGCAGCATTGTCCACGATAGCCAAGGTGTAGCATCAGCCTAGATGTCCATCAATGGGTGAATGGATAAGGAAAATGTGGTTTATATACATAATGACATTTTCAGCTGTACAGAAAAAGAACATATGCTGGAAAATGCACACAAGTAGAAGATGATCACACTGTGAAAACCACTCCATCTCAAAGGCAAGTATCATGTGTTCTGTTGTATATGTGATCTATGTGCTACATACATGTGTAAAGTCATACATTGTCGGATGACCTGGAAGGAGCAATAAAATTGTGTGTGGGAAAGAAATGTGACTAATGGGAGTTAGGCAGGTGTGATGGGGGTAGGGACCAGGGTGTGGAAGAAATTTGTTCATATATGTTTATGAAGGTGGCTTTACAGTAAGAGAAAAAGGAAATGTGATATATATATACATGATAGAGTTTTATCCAGCTGTCGGTACAAATGAAATTATGTCAGATGGATGGAGTCGGAGATCATTATGTTAAATGCAATAAAGCAGACTCAGAAAGACAGATATTGCAAGTTCTCTCATCTGCTGAATTTAGATTTTAATATTAAAAGAGACATGAGATAGAAAAAGGGCATCCAAGGAGGAGAAAGGAACTAGACAGAGAGAGAAGCAAAGAAAGGCAAAGACTGATGGGCACAGATGAGCGTGTGCCTCGCACAGCCACGTGTGTGGAAACACCATAAACAAATGCCACTATCACTCTGTGAATTTTAAAAAGATTATAAATGATAGTAAACTTTTTAATTAAAACATATAATTTAGGGTCTGGAGAGATGTCTCAAAGCCTAGAAGCTCATAATCAGAAGAGCTGAGTTTGGTTTCCAGCACTCACATCAGATGACTCACAACTTGTTGTAATTTCATGCTCAGGGGATCTAATGCCCTCCTCTGGTCTCTGTGAAAAACTGCACTCATGTGTACACAAATTCACATGCAGACACACATAAAAGTGTAAAACACACAAACTAAAATCTGAATTACAAAATTCAACAACACACAAATATATGTATATGCATATGTAAGTATATGTATATATACTATATTGCTATATTGAATATAATAAATATACTATATATTGATTAATTCAATTATTAATAAACTAGTGCCTAGAAAGTATAGCCTAATTTGTGCATTAGAAAATATTTCTTAATTTATATTTAATGGGTTAAGCACTCTACATAAAAAGTTTTAAAAAAGTAAAAAATGAATACTATAATAATGCTGTGAACATGTAAAGTGAAAGGAATAATGAAAATTACAAGAGAAATCAGTGATAAAAAGGGAACAAAAGATTAATAATACTGAAGACGGTGCTTTGAAAATATTGAATTAGGCAAAACTCTGCCACAATTAATCTATAAAAAGGGAATAAAATACACATTAGCACTCCTAGGAATGAAAAAGAAGTACAAAACCAAGTGTGCTGGAGATAATTAAAAGATAATAAGCGGATTTTATGAATAATGTATGCTAATAAAATTTTAAACTCTGATGAAACAAATAAATCCTAAGAAAACTGAAGATCATCGTCAGATGTTGAAATTATTTAACGTATTTGGCAAGCCTGGAAATCATTCTGGTGTAAAGGAGAGAGACGAGAAATGGCAAGCACTGCAGACAACAGCCGTTTCCTTGGCACCTGCATCCGTGAAGACCCCAAGTGCACTGCTATGCCTGTGATCACGAGGAGCATGTGACCACGAGAGACACGTGACCCCAGGCTGTAGTTACGTTGTCCAGTTATACTGATGAACAATACCTGAGCATGGCATTAGGGACCCACTTAGAGACATGTTTTTAAGGGTGACGATCAGCACATCTACAACTAACTCTGCATGATTCAAGAAAAGATGTAACCATGTCTGTGTTTGCATGTATGTAAGGGACAGAAAAAAAAAAGGAGAGGGAAAAATAAAAGAAAATAATTTCGTGCAAGCAGGAGAAATAGAACATCAAGTGTCCATCAAACCAGCCTTGACACGTGTCACTTACAGAACCAAGAAGCATAATAGCGATTTAAATAAAATTTATCAATATAAAAACACAGTCCGTGAAAGTACAATAAACATTATTAAGAATGTTCTAACAATATAGGAATTGATCCAATGATTTTAATATTCGAGCTCAGGAGAAAATTGAATGCTGTATTGAACTTCCAGGGAACTGATCATTTCAGTTTGATATAAAAATTCTGAAGAACAGAAAAAAAAAACAAGAATAAATCCAAATTAATTATGAGTTTTAAAAGTCTTGATGACCTAATTTGACAAGGACAGTAAAGCAAAAGCCAGATTGCAGGGCCAGCCCACTAATGAATATAGCTGAAGAGCTCCATGATCTACTTCCCCCCAAAACAATGATCAAGCTCACTGAACAGAGTATTGAAAATTAGGACTTGACTTAGAAATGCAAAGTTCATTTAATTTTAAGAAATAGAGCAATATAATTCACTGTATTAACATATTTAAAGGAATGAATGAATTATTAATTTAAAAGATGCAGGAAGGTGTTTTAAAATCCAATATATATTCATGGTTTTTTAATATTTCAAGAAAATATGTATAGATGGGTGTTTCCTTACCCTCACATGATTAACTAGACGTTACAATGATAACTAGATTTTACCATATAGGTACGTATACATACCTCTATGTGTGTCTTCGGTATAAATACATGGCATGTATTATTCATTTCTGATTATTAATCTTTTTTTAAGTACCATTTTGAATTGTCAAGTGTTCTAGGTTGTTCTTGTGTGACCTGGACTAAGGAAAAGATGCTCTTCTTTGCAATTAAACTCAGCCTCATGCTAGAGGACTCGATTAATAAGCTGGACTCTGAAAAAGAGAGAAGAGAAAGGAGTAAGGACTAGGAAGAAGTGGAAGCAAGAAAGGATTGCTTGCAGATTCTATGATGCACATGCGTGTAGAAGCTACCTGAAGACAGGTGTTAGAACCAGGAAGAGCCCAAGTAAGACCGGTTATGCAACAAGCCACAGGCGATTATAAACCAGAATAATTTTTAAGTTTAAGCATTGAAAGTATGAAATAAATAGGAATATATAAATGAGATATCTGCAGAAGACATTATAAAACACTATCAAGAGATATTTTTAAGACAGCTACATTAGTTGTAAGAGTATTTGTTGTAAAGATGTAATTTCTCCAAAGCATACATGTTAATTCAGTGGGATTCCAGTAAGAATCAACAACGGCTTGTTGCTTGTTTTGTAGACCTTTATAAGCTGGTCTAAAATGCGCTCATGGTTTTAAGAGAAGAAACAAAAATCCCAAGATATTCTCATGGTAATATGTAATTCTAAGCATGTTTTTAAAAACGTATATAAAGCTGTGTTTGGTGTCCCAGGGGGGGGGGGGGGGGGGGGAGAATAGCAAGTTCAAGGATGCTGGACTGCAGAGTGAGGTCAAGGCCAGCCTATGTAACTTACTGAGGCACTATCTCAAAATAAAAAATGAAAAAGGGCAGAAGATGATTTTGCTCAGGGGTAATGATAATTTGTAAATAAGGAAAGGAGGCTTTGTTTTTTTTTTAAAGAACTAATTATAAAAGGAAAATATCAATAGCTGTAATTACATTATATTTAAAATATGTGTTTATCTAGCAGCATAAAGAAGTGTTAAAAAGGAAGCCACTGTGAGAAAAAGTTGTGTGTAACATACAGAAGTGTCTTAGATGCTTGTAGTCACAACTTAGGATGAGAAGGACCATTAGAATGTCTATAATCAGGTCTGATTATATCAGACTTTATTTATGGGAATGGAAATGGCTACAATTCTTGGACAATTTCCTGTGTGGTAAGACTTAAGGTGCATATCTAGTGTTCCCCATCAGTACCACTCCGAGAATATCTCTGATGCCTATGGGTCAAAAGGTACGCAGAACAGTGTTTATAGAAGTATTACTAGTAATCGTTAAATGAGAAGTGCTCTTCAAATGCCAGCTACAGGAGGAGTAAATCAGCCAGGACATCTTCACTCAGCGGAATGCTATAGAGCAAAGAAAACCAACCACAGCCACACATCTACCAATCCATGTAACACTGAGCCAGAGAAGACACAACCAATGCCATATCATTCTGGCTGTGCAAATTGTAATGTAGGCAACAGTAAGTTATATTATAAATGGAGACATATGTATGAAACCTACAAAGCAAACCATAGAAATAACTATGGCAAACGTCAAGATAAACTTTACCTGTAGAGCTTACATCCCTGGAAGGCAAGAGCTAAATCTTTTCCTCTTTATCTCCAGTGTCTGGCACAAGCCAGACACATAGCTAGCCTTTGTCTAAGTTAGCATTTGTCTAAGTTCATTGCTGTGTAGAGACACCAGGACAAAGGCAAAGCATTTCAATGGGGCTGGCTTACGATTCAGAGGTTCAGCCTATTGTCATCATGGTAGGAAGCATGGCAGGATGCAGGCAGACATGATGCCAGAGAGGTAGCTGAGAGTTCTACGTCCAGATCTTTATAGGCAAGAGAAAGAGACATTGTGTCACTGGGTGTGGCTTGAGCTTATGAAACCTCAAAGCCCACCACCAGTGACACATGTCCTTCAACAAAGCCATGCCTACTCCAACATGGCGAAACCTCCTCATAGTGCCTGCCACTCCCTACCACCACAGCATGAGAGAGATTTTTTATCTGGCTGGTATCTTAGTGAAGAAGCATGATGACTGGCTGTTCTCAAAGCCACCGTTACCTCCATTCCTGGATGCGGGTTTCAGACAGGACAGTCATACACTCCACCAGCTTGTGAACTCTGTCATTTGTGCTGTGGAGAGCACTTACTATTAGGAACACTCTTGTAGAAAGTGCCATATTTTCATTGATAACCATTCTTTAAAGCACAGCATTCAAGTGTCTTTCCCACTGGGTTCCTACTCTGCTTGTCACTTTCCCACGTCTAGCAAATCCTGCCCCTGAGTGTCCATAGCTGTGACCTGTCATTGTCCCCCAGTTTTGGAAGAGACTTCCAACCTAGACAGTCCTCCCCAAAGCATGGACAGCCTCCAGATGATATTTTAGAGGCCATGGTGGCAGAGCACAGGTGGACACACAAGAGAGAGTGACAGAAGAGACACGAAAGAATAAGGTTTGTTGTTACAGATGCCACGTCTCTTGTAAAAATGCATTACTTTGTTAACAAGGATCTTCAATCTGTTAGCTAAGCAGTTACAGAGGTCAGAGTTACAGGGCTTACCTCTTTGAAAAGGAAGAAAAGATCAGCCAAAGATCCCAACTCTCCTCATCTTTATTTACTATGACATGATGCTTCTGGAACACAATATATCTACTGTCATTCTCTCTCCTCCCCCCTCCCCCTCTCCCTTTCCTTCTCTCTCTCCTTCTCCCTCTCCCTCTCCCTCTTTCTTTCCCTGCCTACTAGTCTGTCTATAGCAGAGATTGGGAAATTGTGGTGAGCCTCCATAATGACATTGGATACCAAGCATCCTGAAGATAGGAAAAGACATTATTATCCATGGAAACTGACCTACCATCATCTGTCAAGATACCATATCTTGGAAGGAGAATTGAGACTAAAGAGGGTTGACCCCCACCTCTCCCTATTGAGGACTGTAAGTGGAGATGTCCTCTGGCTGGAGCAAGGCAGCCCACGTGTCCCTGAGGTATGGGGCTGTCCACTAATTTGTGTTCATTTTCCCAGAGTTATCCAGGAATTTGAAGTAAAGTCTTGGTTAAATATTTCTGGATGGTGACAGCTACTACCCATAGGGATATTAGCGAAGAGCTTTAAACCATCATGATGTAGGAGAAGGCCATCATCTAATGTCACTGTGGTGCTGGCTGTGATGACCTGTCAAGGATTTGCCAAGAGCATACTACACAGAGAAGACAAAAATAAAGGCTACCAAACCCAGCCATCCCCCTCCCAACCAACCAAGTACTTCCTTGCACAGCCAGCCCCACAGGCCAGGGTATGTTGTTTCCCTAGGTACTGATGAAACCATTACCCAAGGAAACAGAATGATGGGTGAGGATGTCTCTGCATCTCCCTATGAATCCATATTTTTCTAGGACTCAGTAGAAAGAGATGCTGAGGAAGTTGCACAGTGAATGATCATAAACATGACAGATGGGCAGTTCAAAACCTCTCTTCCAAATATATCTTGAAGGGTATTCGAGACAACTGTGGGGTAGCTCTGCTGGGCACAGATGTGGAGACACTGGTAAAAATCTGCCCAAAACTCAATCTTTCCGAGGCCTCATTTGTCACTCAAGGGTCAGGGAGCAAGCGTGAGCATGTGCCTGATTTAGTCTCTGCTTGTCACTTGCCTAAATCTAACAGATCTTGCTCGTGTGTTTCCACAGCTGTGATCCTTTGTTGTCCCCCAATTCTGGAAGAGACTTTCAACCTAGACAGGCCTTCCCAAAGCACAGACAGCCAGATGACATTTTAGAGGCAACAGCTTCCCATCCGTTCAGAGACCCCAGAACCTCTTATTTGGTAGCTCAGGCTAGCTCAGAGAAAGAGTGTTTTACATTCTAGTTTATTATTCCAGTCTTGAGGGGCTGACACTCAGACTCAAGACTCTACATGTAAGCAGGGTGTGGGAAGTAGGCACAGCTTTACCTAACAGTTTTAATTTAGTAGAATAACCATCACCCAGAGTCCCCGAGAAGCAGCTCTTACAATGCCACCAAGAGCAGTTTGACTCCATGTGCTAGTGTATACTGTCATGACAGCAAAACACAGCTCTGCCAGATACGACATCTCAGCTACACATCCTACATCTTCTCCTGCCAGGTTATCTTTCAACCCAGCAAAGAGCCCAACACTCTGTCTCCAACCTTTTCTTACTCTTGAAAGTGCAGTCTCCATATTCCTGTCATTGTGACACAAAGCAGGAGTTTTGGGGAAACTATCTTACAAATCTGGAAATGTATAAATCACTGTGCCGGTTTGAAGCTTGCAATTCTGCCTAAAGTCTGGCCCTATTTCCCGGGAAAGTACTTGCACAGACAAGATGGGTGTGGCTGCGAAGGGAAGTGACAACGCGGTGAATAGAAAAAGCATAGAGAGCTTCAATCAGGTGACCAGATTCAGTCTGCACCAACACTCTCTTCTTCGGATCACTTTTACCTCTGTTAGATTGAGATGCCCCAACCAAAAGGAGACCTTGGGATCCATTATCTGCCCAAAGATTAAGGCCAGCCATGTGCTCTCATTTCAGAGCAACGGATTGAGAAAAGTACAGAATTTTCACTTCTGATAAACAGAAAATGGAAATGCCATGAAAGGGCATGGAAATGGTTTTCTGCAAAGAAAATAAATTTGGGAGTTCTGACCAGTGGAACATGACCAAATACCTATCATGGAACAGAGCACAGAGCTCCATCCTGTAAAACCTGACAACCCGGGGGGGGGGGAGCAAAAATATGGGAATTACGGCCAAGCTGTAGTCTGTAGGCTGGACAGGAAACTCAGAATTAAACAAGCCAGATGCTGGCCATGCTTGAGGAAGTATCTTATTTGGCCACTTGCGCACTAGCACTTGGTGGCAGGAAGTCTGAAATGTATTCTGTGCTTCTGTCCTTCTAGCATGCTGTGATTTGCAAGCTGATGGACACTGCCATTTGTCCAGGGCCCATGGTCTGGCCTGGCAGAGTTCTCTGTGCCTTGCCAGCCTGGCCAAGTCCATCCGTAAGCCCTTTGCCAAGCTCCCTGTTCGCCACCCTCTCAACTGTGGAACTTTGGCCTGGCCTTGTATTCAGGGCCATCCCTGTGCCATTTGGCAGCTTGGATACACATTTAAGAACACAGATCAGCATTGTGGGCAGCTGGCCTCTTCATCTACCTAACAAAGAAAAGACAGCAGGTCCCTCCAGAGGGGGGTTAGATGACATATGTAGGAACTCTTTCATTTTCTTGGATCTTGGACAGCTCCTGCTTTTCAAAGGAAATTCAAAATTAACGAGAAGTTATTACACATATTGCAAGAGTTTCCTATAGGAAGCAATAGGCAAGTGATTGTCTATTGGTAATTCAATCTTATAAGCTGATATGTGCAGAAGCACCCCCCCATATTCAGTCAGACACTACACACACACACACACACACACACACACACACACACACACACACATACTTGTTTTTTTTCTAGGATATACAAGTGTTATAAAAACTAGTTTGGTTCACTAATCCCATCTCTTCTCAGAACCACCATATGCGAAGTGTTTTACTTGGTAGACATAACAATGCTGCCATTGTGATAATTTACTTTTGTAAGTTAATGTTTGGGGTGGGTGGAGAGCTTAACCCAGCTGGGCTCTGGGAGGCAGAGACTGACTATGGCTTATACAGAACCCCTTGGGAATGGCTGGTGTGTCCCGAAAGAGCTTGGCAGCAGATTACGGGTCCCCAGCTTTAGGATGACTCTCAGTCACAGGCAGCAAGTACTTTTGGAGCAACTTGCTAGGTCCCATGCTTGAGTTACGCAAAGTCACCATCGCTTCCCAGACCCTGGGTCAGCTGGTAGCTGCTGGCTCTGGAAAGAGAAGAGGAAGAGTTTGCTGTGAGCAAGGACCCCCAAACTTCACCACAGGGTTGAGTTTTGGGAGGTTTCATCCCCTAGGCTTTGAGAACTATTTACTATTCATGCAGCATGTAAGAGCAGCCACACCATAAGTGCTTCCGGGGTGGCATGCTGTAGGTGCTGCCACCAGGTATGAAATGGACTCTTATGGACAAGCGCTCAGCAGCCACGATCATCTGAAGGATACCTGAGATGGCCCAGTCATAGGGGAAGCTCACAAGGCCCCATACTTCCTGGAGAGTATATAAGCAGTTAACCATTGCTAGGCACATGGATAATCCCTTGTGTACTGTGTGGAAGTATCACCTGTCAATCAAAAGCTGACAGCCAGAAAGCTAAGGTGGGAGTAGAAGAAGGTGGTACATCCAGCAAAAAGAAAGAGCAGAACTTTGGGAGACAATCAGGCAAGAAGTGGGGGATTCCCACTTCCCAGACTCAGAGGAAGTCAGACATATAAAACTGAGAGAGGTAACTAGTCATGTGGCAGACAGAATAGTATAAATGGTCCATTGTGTAAATGTACCACATTTTCTGTATCCATTCCTCTGTTGAGGGACATCTGGGTTCTTTCCAGCTTCTGGCTATTATAAATAAGGCTGCTATGAACATAGTGCCACATGTGTCCTTATTACATATTGGAGCATCTTCTGGGTATATGCCCAGGATTGGTATTGCTGGATCTTCCAGTAGAACTATGTCCAATTTTCTGAGGAACCACCAAACTGATTTCCAGAGTGGTTGTACCAGCTTGCAAACCCACCAGCAATGGAGGAGTGTTCCTCTTTCTCCACATCCTCGCCAGCATCTGCTGTAACCTGAGTTTTTGGTCTTAGCCATTCTGACTGGTATGAGGTGGAATCTCAGGGTTGTTTTGATTTCCATTTCCCTGATGATTAAGGATGTTGAACATTTTTAGGTGCTTCTCAGCCATTTGGTATTCCTCAGTTGAGAATTCTTTGTTTAGCTCTAGATCCCATTTTTAATAGGGTTGTTTGGTTTTCTGGAGTCCAACTTTTCTTTTTCAACTTTTATTAGATATTTTCTTCATTTACATTTCAAGTGTTATCCAGAAAGTTCCCTATACCCTCCCCCCTCCCGGCCCTGCTCCCCTACCCATCCACTCCCACTTCTTGGCCCTGGCGTTCCCCTGTATTGGGGCATATAAAGTCTGCATGTCCAAGGGGCCTCTCTTCCCGCTGATGGCCAACGAGGCCATCCTCTTCTATATATGCAGCTAGAGTCATGAGCTCAGGGGGTACTAGTTAGTTCATGGTTATTCTTCCACCTAGAGGGTTGAAGATCCCTTCAGCTCCTTGGGTACTTTCTCTAGCTCCTTCTTCCTTGGTAACCCTGTGTTCCATCTAATAGCTGACTGTGAGCTTCCACCTCCATGTTTGCCAGGCATTGGTATATTTTCCCCCAAGACAGCTATATCCAGGCCCTTTCAGCACCATCTTGCTGGCATATGCTATTGTGTCTATGTTTGGTGGCTGATTGTGGGATGGATCCCTGGCAGCCGCAGTCGTTGGGTCCATCCTTTGGATTCAGCTTCACACATGATCTCTGTAACTCTTTCAATGTGTGCTTTGTTCTTAATTCTAGGAAGGGGTGACGTGTCCACATTTTGATCTTCCTTCTTCTTGAGTATCATGTGTTTAGTAAATTGTATCTTGGGTAGTCTAGGTTTCTNATACCAAATTTTTTGTATCCATTCCTCTGTTGAGGGACATCTGGGTTCTTTCCAGTTTCTGGCTATTATGAATAAGGCTGCTATGAACATAGTGGAACATGTGTCCTTGTTACCAGATGGAATATCTTCTGGATATATGCCCAGTAGAGGTATTGCAGGATCTTCCAGTAGTACTATGTCCAATTTTCTGAGGAACCGTCAGACTAAAAATATGGAACGCTTCACGAATTTGCGTGTCATCCTTGTGCAGGGGCCATGCTAATCTTCTCTGTATCGTTCCAATTTTAGTATATGTGCTGCCGAAGCGAGCACTGGAGTCCAACTTCTTGAGTTCTCTCTCTCTCTCTCTCTCTCTCTCTCTCTCTCTCTCTCTCTCTCTCTTGGATATTAGCTATAAGGTTTAGGATTGGTAAAGATCTTTTCCCAATCTGTTAGTTGCTGTTTGGTCTAATTGACAGTGTCCTTTGCCTTACAGAAGCTTTGGAATCTTATGAGGTCCCATTTGTCAATTCTCGATCTTACAGCACAAAAGTCGTCGGTGTTCTGTTCAGGAATCTTTCCCCTGTGCCCATACCTGAAAGACTCTAAAACAATGAGTTTATAAAATTCTTAAACAAATGGATGGATCTAGAGGATATCATCTTGAGTGAAGTAACCCAATCACAAAAGAACACACGTGATATGCACTCACTGATAAGTGGCTATTAGCCCAGAAGCTCAGAACCCTTCTTAGAAGGGGGAACAAAATATCCATGGAAGGAGTTACAGAGACAAAGTTTGGAGCAGAGACTGAAGGAATGACCATCTAGAGACTGCCCCACTTGGGGATCCATCCCATAAACAACTACCAAACCCAGACACTATGGCAGATGCCAACAAGAGCTTGCTGACAGGAGCCTGATATAGCTGTTTCCTGAAGGGCTCTGACAGTGCCTGGAAAATACAGAAGTGGATGCTTACAATCGTCCATTGGATGGAGCACAAGGTCCCCAATGAAGGAGCCAGAGAAAGTACCCAGGGAGCTGAAGGAGTCTGAAGCCCCATAGAAGGAACATCAATATGAACTAACCAGTACCCCCAGAGCTCCTTGGAACTAAGCCACCATTCAAAGAAAACACATGGTGGAACTTGTAGCTCTAGCTGTATATGTATCAGAGGATGGCTGAGTTGGTCATCAATGGGAGGAGAGGCCCTAGGTCCTGTGAAAGTTCTATGCCCCAGTATAGGGAAATGCTAGGACCAGGAAGTGGGACTGCGTGGGTTGGGGAGCAGGAGGAGGGGGGAGGGCATAGGGGATTTTCAGGGGGGAGGACTGGGAAAGGGGATTACATTTTAAATATAAATAAAGAAAATATCTAATAAAATATTTTTAAAAGAGAATAGTATAAATGGGTTAATATAAGTTATTAGCAAAAAAGTGCATCTGAAAACAAGCCTAGCTTATGACCTAGGCATTTATTAATAAAATTAGCCTCCGAGTTGTTATTTGGGAACTGGGAAGCAGATGGAAAACCCTGTGGTTACAGCTAGGAGAGAGACATTTTCTTCAACAGTGTAGCTCTCATAAATTGCCAATACTTTTGTAGGACACCCTTTACCTATACTCAGGCAAGCAACCCTAATGAAACTCATTGCTCCATCAAGCTACACTTGAGTAGAGTCTCTCAAGCCTGTCGTTGATACCCAATATGGGATGATTAGACCTCTGTGAATCTACCGAGTAAACCTGACCTAGCAAGCTCCAGTGAAACAGAGGTGGGGGAGGGCCGTTCAAATGCCCAGAGGCAGATGGAAGAGGAAAACTGAGACATGGTTTTCCATCTTGCAACTGAATGGTCTGGATGGACAGCAGGCTTATAATCTGGGAAGAAGGAGTTAAAACAACAATAGCTAAACAGAAGGAGCCCTGGAACCCCAGAATTCATCATCATTCATTTCCAGAGGCAATTGTTCCGAGGAGATAGAGGCCCCGAAGTTGCAGCCCCCTTTGCTGTCACAATGGGCAAATTCATTTGGGATCTAGAGCTGAGGCTCTAGAGTGGATCTGCTTAGGACTGAATCCTGACTCTTAACACACAGCAAGCCTCAGCACTTCCTCAGCTACAAAGGAGGATGCTAGTAATAACACTTCCCCGACGGGGATGTGTGCAGAGCCAAGGAGATCATCTAAGCACAGCTGGGTCTATAAGAAGCCCTTGGCACACATTACTATCAATTCACTCATTTCTTCAACAAATACACTTTGTGTGCTTATTAAGTCTGAGCCAACCCCGGTGGTTTGTGCTGCACAGAAGAAAACCCGAGGGAACCTTTGCCTGTAGGAGCAGACACCCAGAGGGAGGAAGGAGTGGTAAATGGCAGGTCTAACACAGAGGGAGGTACTATGAGAGGAAGACAGGAGCTGCTTGTTAGACCAGTGTTAGTTAGGCAAGGCTTTGGGAGAGTTTGATTCCCAATTTCCCTTTAAAAGTTGGAGGTGGGGGGAGTTGTAGGTAGGAGGGGATGGGAGATGGGTCAGGGTAGAAACTAACTCGGTAGAGACCAAGATGATAGATATAAGAAAACCTCAGAAAGAGCCAACAAAGGCAATACTGTAAATGTGTTAATACACAAGGCGATTTGGAAAGGAAGTCCTATGAGCTCAAAATTGCTGGCATTGCATTGGGACAGGTGGCAAGGTCTACAGCCACAGATCTGGGCAGAGCCTGGAGCTCCACAGATAGTTCCATAAGGCTTGGTCTCTCTTTGGGAGTAAAGAAGGTTCTGGATGCACACAGCCAGGACCTGTATTTTGGATAACTTGCTGGGGGACCCTGGGAGATAGGAAGGCAAAGTATCTAAGAATTCCTGGCAGGAGCCCATGCCAGAGGTAAGAGGGAATTCCTGACGGCAGTGAAGTACAGAAGTAATTAGGAGACAAACTTGATGGAACTCACAGTTTAGTTGTGAATCAACAATGGAGGGAGAAACCTAGGCCTCTAGCTTGTGATGCTGAATAAAGTGGTCCTGATCTCTGAAGCAGGTCAAACAGGGAGAAAGCAGGCTGAGGGATGGGGTCAAGGGAGCTTACATCTGGAACAGGTTTTAAACCAGGCTAGACTGGTTAAACAAACAAACAAACAAACACCAAGGACAGGATTTTAGAGAGAAGAGGGAGGTGAACTTGGTAACAAGGCTGAAGAGGCAGGCTGGGCAGACAGCTCCCAAGCACTGAGGGCTAAAGCTGGCTCCTTTCTTGTTCACCCTCTACCATCTTGCCCAGGTCCCAGATGTGGCTGCCTGCCTGACTTCCCGGAAGTCCTTGCAGATGTTCCTGGTACCATGACAACAGCATCTTCTCCGGCCCTCTTACCTTTCATCTGCTTTCAAATGCGTTCTGCTCCTCACTGCTCCTGCAGCCTGACCTTTCTAAGATGCTACATAAAATGGGTTACTTCCATGCTTAATAAACTTCAATGGCTCCCTATTGCCTTCAGGATTCAAGTAAATCTTTTCAGTGTGGTGGTTTAATAACTTTCTACTCACATAGTCACTACATTTTTCCCCCAAAGAACTGAACAGAAAAGGAAAGAAGAGCAGTCAGCTACCTGATATTTGGAAATGGGCAAAGGCGGCCTCAGAATTCCTCAGCATCTTCTATTCCTCCACGTCTGCTGTCTTGGGTGACAACTTAGGCCCATATATTGTCAAGCAGCAGAGAACCTTAGAATTCAGAAACAGGAAGGTTTACAGATGCCTGACACTGTGTGATTCCTTGTCCCGAGAAGACCTTCAGGGCATGGCTCTGTTTCTTTCTTTAATTTTCTTATAATCATACCTACTGGCATTCCTCAGAGAGGTACTTAGGAACTACTGGCCTCTCCACTTACAAAGTCTTCCCTCATCCCTGTAGTCCTCCTATTCTGGTTTCCTTTCAGTGTCTGGAAAGTCATTATTTATTTTTTAGGCTTCGTCTTAAAATGTTCTCCATCACTTTCTAGAGGCCTTTTACAATGTGTCTAGATGAGCTGGCCATGGGTTTTCTGCATTTTCCCTCCTGGGCTCTCTTGCCTCTGTCACATGTCATCCCCTCTCTCACTCTCCTCTTCTAATCAACAAGTGCTCTAGGGCCAAGGCTGGACTTCATTCATGCTTAGATCACTGCTAATATTAGCGTAACACAGGAGTAGATGGTGGATACACTACTCCATATGGAATATACTGCTGTCCGTGAAATCCCACGACTGATCTTGGCTCTCTGACCATGCATATGGTGAACCCCATAACTGCTTAACTCTGGCCTCCTCCAAAGAGTTAATAATCCTCACAGTAGCACGTGTCTTGTGAGCAGGGAGATTCATTAACACATCAGGGAGGAGTCTCTGTAGGAAAGTTTGTTTGCCATAGTGTGTCAGGAATGGGATTATAAACTGGTGCAAGTGGGTTTCGGGGGAGTAACACTATGTAATTGTTGCATCTTGCTGTCTCCATTATTCTAAGTAGCTGGGGTTGGTAAATGAATATAAAACACTTAAGTCATTCACCAAGGGAAAATATCTTAATAATTTTCACTGGAGATGGTATCTAAACACTGAACATAAAAGAAGGTAAATCAATTGTGTGGCTATTCTTGACTGAGTGAAATGGTCTCAGAATCTCTCAGCTAAAGAGCTCTTGTAACCCAGTAGATGATACCCTGGCCCCACACAGCACAATAAACCAGGGAGTCCTTCCTGATATTTTAGAATTAGAAGAATCCTGTAGACCTCTACAGCTTCATTTNGTTGGCCATCAGTGGGAAGAGAGGCCCCTTGGTTATGCAGACTTTATTTGCCCCAATACAGGGGAACACCGGGGCCAGGGGGTGGGAGCGGGTGGGTAGGGTAGCAGGGCCGGGAGGGGGGAGGATATAGGGAACTTTCTGGATAACACTTGAAATGTAAATGAAGAAAATATCTAATAAAAGTTGAAAAAAAAATGTAAAAAAAAGAAAAAAAAAAGTGTTAAGGGAACAGAACAAATGGCAACCTTTGGAAACAGCAAATGATTCCCCCAAAGCTCTCTGATGGATTTGAGCAGAGAATGGAGAGGATGGGGCGGGGGGCGGGGGGTGGGGAGCAGAGGCCAAATGTATTATATAGCAGCGATGCTGAGGAGTTTAGCTCTTTTCCTGCAGTCCATGGGGAGAAACTGAAGAAAAGCGATATGGTTAGAAAATGCATCCATTGCCAGCTACAGGATGGAAGACAGGGCCTGGAAGCCAGTGGGATGCTACAGGCAGGCAAGAGATGAGCTGTAGAGGGGAAAAAGGGATGGGAAACCGAATGACACAGAAAGACTTGAGAACGGCAGAATGTCACGCCCTGCCTCCGCTGCAATGGGCAAAGAGGCACCTTGTTGGTAGTGCTGCTCTTACATCAGTCGGGGTCAGAGCAGACAGAAGTTCTTTGTTCATTCTAGCTTGAAGCCACATTGCTTGGTGGCCAAAACTATCTTATGCCTAGAACTCATAAAAACCAAATCAAACCCAGGGAGTGCAATGAAAGAGGAGGAAGATAGGCAGAGATTTGTTGACTGCCATGTCACCCACAGACCTATCCTCCAGTGCACAGCACAGGTGGGCCACAGACACCCACTCACCCCCATGCCACATGGCACAGATGAGGATGACACCCAGAAGCCCACCAGCCATGTGGGCTTCTGCCTACAGCAAGAGCCACCACAGTTTGCTAGTATATGATGGTCAGATGGGAAAGAAAGAGGAATGAAGCCGCATGATTATTATGAAGAAGAATGAGACTAGAGACTTGAGGATAGAGGAAGGTAGACTGTTATGACTGCCCAGCTTCGCCATATGAGGTCATGATGAGGTCCCAGACCTTGCTGCTGCCATGTCTGAGTCAATGACTTGTGCAGCAGCAGGGGTAGGTATCAATGTCTGTGTGTCAAAAATACCACTAGAGAATATAGAGATGTCCCTGGTCAGGGCAGTTGCTGGGAACATGTGGATGTCCAGGAGATGTGCATACTAGCCCTGCCCCTCCCTAGATGCAGTACTCTGGAGAGTCAGCCCCATCTCTCACCAGTGGCAGCACTTGGGAGAGCAGGCTCTGCACCTTGCCTGGGCAATGCTGTGGAGCTGGTCCTGGTGACAAAGGCATGGGTGACCAGTCCCAAAGGTGTGAGAGTGGCAGAGCCGGGTCAGCCTCTCACATACTGCTGCACTTAGGAGAGTGGGGCCAGTTCCTTGACTGGCTCTAGAGGTGTGGGTGTAAGTGAACAGACCCCAAGTGTATGAGAGCAGGAGAGCTGACTGCCTCCTGCTGATGGCAGCACTGGGTAGCCTTGCAGGAGGAGTGCTGGATAGGTAGAGATGGGGGAGATGAGCTGGACTGGAGTACATGATATAAAACTCATAAGGAATCAATAAAAAACATTTTAAAAAACAAAACGCTGGATGTTGACCTTGGGTATGAATTAGTCTGAGTGGTTAAGAACTTATAGGAGACATGGGGGTGATGTAGTGTTCTGGTTTGGGTGACTAGGTAACTGGGTGACACCATTCACTAAGTGGAAAACACCCAAGTCCTATGTGAGACAAGGACAGGGGAGAATTGTCATTTAATTAGCACTTACTATGATCCAGGGATTAGGGACAGTGCTTCATGTAACTCCCTCACTCAACCACTACTTCAATAACATCTATCAGAAATATTATACTCAAATAAGGTATTGTCCAAATATATGCATGTTTAGGTGGCTGAGCCTAACTCAGACATGGGGCCGGATAGAAATCAACAAACACAATTCAGTTTGGGATGTTAAGTTAGACATAGAAGTTGGATAGTAGCCAAAATATAGATTTCAGAAGAGAAATTCTCCCCGCTATCCCAGAGGTCTAAAGAAGAAAAGGGCTCAAGGAAAAGGGAGTGGGTGACAGCAACACAAATTCAGCTAAGGGATTAAGGCAAGTACTGAGATGGGCTCTAGGGCTTGGGAGTATAGATGTTATTGACCTCAATCATAGAGCCTTGGTAAAGTGAACACAGAGATTGTTTGGGGTGAGCTCTAATAATCGGAGGTGAAGGCAGTGAACATAAGCTTTTCCCAAAAGCCATACGCTAAAGAGGAGTGAACATGCAGAACTGTGAAGAGAAGCATGGGTCAAGGACAGGACCAGTTTTTAAGGTCTAGACTCAATGCCAAGAGAATGTTGATGCTATAAGAAAGCAATACTGTTTTTTTCCCCAATTTTTATTAGATATTTTCTTCATTTACATTTCATATGCTATCCTGAAAGTCCCCTATACCCTCCCCCATCCCCTGCCCAGCTCCCCTACCCACCCACTCCCACATCTTGGCCCTGGCGTTGGAGGGTATCATCCTGAGTGATGTAACCCAATCACAAAAGAACTCACATAACATGTACTCACTGATGAGTGGATATTAGCCCAGAAACTTAGATTACCCAAGATACAATTTGCAAAACACATGAAACTCAAGAAGACCAAAGTGTGGACACTTTGCCCCTTCTTAGCAATGCTGGTTCTTAAGTAAAGCGTTTGGACCCTGAGAGACACAAGCCTAGGTGTACAAGTCTGTGCAGTCAGAACATTTGGGTCTAAATGCAGATAAGCTGATGGAGTTACTGGAGAGAAATTGAGGCAATTTTCTCAGTGAAAGCAGCTAAATTACAGATTTAGAGCAAAAAGATACTGGGATGCTCAGGAAAGCCGAAAGGTGAGAAACGTTGTTGTCCAGGTCTAGACCTCACTTGAGATCTGAGGTGATAAAATTTAAATAGGAACTAGTGTTGTTATCCAACCTTGGTTAGCCCCTTAGATGCCGGAAGACCACGGGTGGATGGGTAGCTTTAGCCAACAGGAAATATTGAGGTTTATCCAGGGAAGCACCATGAAGGGGAAGGGAAGCAAGGGTAAATACAAGAAAGAAGCAGAGTAATGGACAGAAACTAGAACGTTTGCTGTAAGTAGGGGTAGTGGAGGCAGGTTAGACAGAAGTGGCAGATTTGGAGCTGGAAAGCCGTGACTCCAAGATGACTGTCCATAAGGTAGCAAAAGAAGCAATGTGGAAAGAGAGAATCATCCAGTCTGAGACTGCTGCCCAAAAAATTAAGGCTTTTGGGTTGCAGGGATTGACTGATGGCAAGGTTATGGACATTCCAGTAGGCAATGATGACTAAGGTGGAGTTGGGAAAGGTGTCAGTGTAGAGGAGAGGTCAGTCATGAAGGAAGATGAGTCATATCCAAAATGCTGATGTTATTAAGAAATGATGGCAAATGCAGTGATCCAAGAACTCAAGTATTTGATGACTAATAGCTGGAAAAGAGAGACTACGGGTCAGCATATAATCTCAACAGCAAGGATCAAGGCGCGTTATCCCACAACTTACAATTTGACAAACTGGTATAGAGGTTCACTAGGAAGAAGAAAGGACCATCAGGAAATAGCAGCATGACATGAGGAGGGTGCCTACCTCAATTGTAGACTCTGAGGGGGAAAGGCAGCATTCACGTGACAGGGTTGCTGGAGCATCCCCAAAAGCAAGAGGCAGGAGGAGTAGTTCACCTGCATTTCAGAGGGCCCAGGAGAGCTAGGCTGGGGCTTGTTCAGTGGACAGCTGTACAGAGCTGTGGGGACAGACCTTTTGACAAAGCTCACAGGTCTGGTGAAGCGTGGTGTCCTCAGACATCCGTGGGGGTTGTCCTGAGTTTAGTATGCCTGAAGGGCATCCAGGACATTGATGTCTAGAGCAAGGAAGGAGCTACAGAGCTAGGACAGAAGACAGGGTCAAGCTGGAGAGGAAGAGCTGAAGCCAAGAAGCCTACCCATGGCAATCACAGCTGTTGCAATAT